>CM056379.1:23615845-23665845 GCA_029718625.1 Synaphobranchus kaupii
GGGCCTATAAAACTTCCAGGAAAGTTAAAGAGAACAGATGCAATTAGGCAGGTTGGCGTCTGTTTTTATTTGCTGAGGGACTGGGTCAAAGAACCTGAGTAACCTTGTAAATCTGAATACCTCCTCCATCCCGTCTCCCGTTCACCAGATGGTCTGCTTGAAAAATAAGCACTGGAGGGGGTTTGCATGCCAGAATCCCTCGGGAATGCGCAGAGTTACCCAAAATGATCTGGGGGAGAACATCATCCATGAGTTTCCACGCTCAGCTCGGCTTCAAGAAGAGGTC
Source organism: Synaphobranchus kaupii (assembly GCA_029718625.1). Classification (NCBI taxonomy): domain Eukaryota; kingdom Metazoa; phylum Chordata; class Actinopteri; order Anguilliformes; family Synaphobranchidae; genus Synaphobranchus; species Synaphobranchus kaupii. Next base: position 23,616,132 of record CM056379.1, read on the forward strand.
CCGAGAAGTGTTCACGGCAGTGCTACCCAATGCCAGGTCCTGTGGCCGCAGCGTCTGCAGGTATTTTCTCCGACCGTGTACTACACCACCTCGTTTCACGAATCATTCTACCTCCTTGTTTCAAGCTCATTTGTGAAACCAGCTGGTGTAGTGCATGGTTGGAGCAAATACCTGCAGACAACGCGGGGCCTCTGGACCTGGAGTTAAGCAGCCCTGGTCTAAGGCACCCCCTGAATGAAAATGGATCTTAACTCACAGAATAGTTTGAAAACGGTTAATGGAACAGACCCTGAATGGGCATATTCTAGAAAAAAAAACTCCAAGGTAATTCTAGAAATGACTGATAAAAATTTTTTTTTTTTTAAAACGACTTTAGCACGAGTAACGGCAATCAAATAAAGACTGAGAACAATGTAAATTGCATCAAGAATAATAAATTTCAAGCGTGAGCAAATCAGCGTCTTCAGTGAGCATTCGGCAGACAACACGCTCCTCGCGGACATGCAAGGGGATGAGGCGTGTGAGTGCGCCATTTAAATACAGCACAATGACTTTCAGATGTTCACAGGCAAGTCCCACTCATCAATCCAGCCTTCACACTCACGCTCATATGCCAACACATCACATGTCCCAAATTAGCCTCCCATAAACAACGAGGATTCGGCTGTGCAAAAAAGTTCTGAATTCAGGAATTCCACATGAATCACGCTCTCTGAGATTTGTCGAAGGCGGCGTTTACGGGCGGCCAATGGAAGCATACACAGAGCGATACATTTGTTTACGGAGGATTCAAATTGGGCTGTGACCACTGTTAATTGCTGTGCACAGTATTTGTACAATAGCTCATCTGACTGCTTGAGTGAGTCGACCTCATTTTCGCACAGGTACAAGGAAAAACTGACATACTACGTACGTGACGAAAGATGTTTTAACATTATCATCAAAGCACTTTCCTCTGAAATCTGAAATCTCAGCTCCCTGCCGCAGTAATATGGCCCTTGTGGTAAAAAGTATTTCTCAGCCTGAATAGTGGGCTAAAACTGCAGAGCACCAATGCTTGCTCCACCGTGCAGTTGGGTGGGCTGAAAGGAGCTCATCCATATCCGTCTGCGAACTAATGAATTATCACAAACTGATGAGACTCCGCTTCCAGATGCAGCGCAACACTGAGACATTGATCCACGGCGGATCTTAAATAAGAGCTATACATTACTGGTGACTCGGACTTGGGCCTCTGGCAGTGTTATTTCTCGCCGATAGGAATAATACACAAACCCTCGTTTCTCTTCGCTGTGTAACAAAGAGAAACCTTTAATCTTCTGTCACCGAGACGGTCCACAGGCCATTAGGCAGGAGAAGGATGAACTATCTGCCGCTATCTATTTTCCCCAGAAACCAAAAAGAGGCCACGACAATGTTAAGTAGGGCGGGCGGGCGGGAAGGTGATCGCATCGGTCTCCTATTCCCCTGGAAACATCAGGGTACTCTTGCTAACCGTCACGTGGAGGCGGCAGTGTAGCATAAGGAACTGGTTAAGGAACTGGACTTGTAACCGAAAGGTTGCAGGTTCGATTCCCAGGTCGTTGTACCCTTGAGCAAGGTACTTAACCTGAATTGCTTCAGTATATATCCAGCTGTATGAATGGATAAATGTAATAAGAAGTTGTGTAAGTCGCTCTGGATAAGAGCGTCTGCTAAATGCCATAATGTAATACGTGGAGGGCAGTGGAGTGTTTGGGCAGCTTAGTCATCATGCAGAGATTTCTAATGCCATCCTGCTGTGTGTGGACCCTGCAGCACCCCCTGGCATCTCTGAGATCAGGGAGAGGGCAGTGAGAGTCTTTTTTTTACCACAACAAATGTAGGAAAACATTCACACAGTGTTCCTTTTATTATATGCGGTAAAAATAAAGCGTCCACGGTATGTTCGACAGACAAACTCAGTGACGTGTCCGTTTGAAGGGTATTACCTTTTACCGTCAAACTACAGTAAGGTCACTGGGCTTTGTGCTTCCTCTATCAGGACTCTCCAGAGGAGAGACATAAAGGGGTGCTGAGGGGTACACTCACCTGCTCATGGTACTCGATTCCCATGCTGAGCGTGTTGATGAGGATGGCTATCATGATGCCCCGGCCGAAGTACTTGCTGTCCACAATCTTGCGGAAAGTGTTGCACACCAGCCTCCAGAAGCGGAACACCTGCCCAGTGCGAGCCCCCAGCTTCGTCCTGACGGACCCCTCCTTCTTGTTGGGGTCCCTGGTGTCCCGGTAGTGCGCGTCCTGCGTGAACTCGTAAACCCCCTCGCTGTCCGAGTCGTGAGTCTCGTTCCCGTCGGTGCCTTCCGAGTCGTTGCACGCGGATTTGGTGCAGTAGGGGCAGCTCTCGGGGTCAAAGGTCATGCTAGCGTCTATGTTGCTGCTGCTACAGTTGGTCGTGGTCAGCTTGCAGAGGCCCTTGCCTGAGCCTAGACAGAGCAGCGAGACAGATGAACAATTGCACAGTCATCAAATGATCTGCTCATTAATGGCCTGAGGAGACCGTCAAACAAACCTTCATACGCTCAGAAATTCTTTATTTCCTCTACTGGAAACCAGTCAACTGAAACTCATTGCACATTTTCAATTAAAACAATCAGACTATTATATTTTTTAGATTTATAGTAACACCCAACCAGCATTACATTTGACCCTTTTAATCCATGGTGTTTTTATGTCTTTAACTGTATCCTGTTTTCACTCCCATCCCTTGTGAATCGTGTCTGTCATATAAAGCAATTCATTTGTTTTTGTGAATTTTGAGAGACAAAACTGTGGGCCAAGCACTCTATGAATAGAGCGTTCCATTAAAGTGCCGTGCCGGCACATCTAACAAGTACCGGCTCCCCACAGGCTGAGTGCCTAGCACCCTTGCTGATTGGATGAATTACGTGACTGATGACTGAAGGGTTTATGTGAATTGCCACAGGCTCACACTGGTGTGCCGAGAATGTATATCACATGAATTGTATGTGTCAGTAGACACAAATCTTTAGGTAGTTGGCCATGCAAATAAAATGTAAGAAATTAAAACGCCATAAAATATGGAGAAAACACTCCATAGACACCGAGATTAATAGACGCCCTTGTAAATCGTCCAATCAGAAAAGACACTGGGGATCAGACCACGGGAAAAATCCTTGCGCATCAGCAGACATAGTGTGTCATTCAAACACTGCTCAGTCGATTATGACTTCAGTGAACAGACGCAGACACAGGTAAGAACATGGTGTCTGTGGCTTGGCACAAGCGCAGTACCTGTCGGGCTGTGCGTCTCCACCAGGCACTGGGTGGTGCTGACGGCTGGTGGGGGTATGTTGAGGCTGGTGAGGATGCCGGCGCCGTAGCTACTGCCCGCAGGGTCTGCTAGGGCCCTCTGCATGGGCTGCTCCAGGGAGGAGGAGGGGTGCAATGTGGGGTAGTTTTTTGGCGCGGTGGGCATGGGTGCAGGGCATAGAGTTCCTCTTGAGGCCCTGCCTGGAGGGGGCGGAGGTCGGGGAAGGCGTGAATCTGATTGGCTCGAGGTGGCAGTCGGCGTGGTAGACGCTGCGCACGGACTCCGCGCCGCGGGGCGTGGCAGGGGGGAGGGAGGGCGCGGCCGGGCTCAGGGCGGCGGTTACGGGCGGCGGAAGCATGAGGCGACCAGCGCCGTTGCCGTTGTGCAGCGAACCCGTCTCCACGTCTCCGAGCTCGGGCACGGGGCGGTCCGGGTGGACGCTGCCGTTGCCCAGGTGATAGTGGTGGTGGTGATGGTGGTGGTGGTGTACCAAGTGGTGCACGGAGTCCTGCTGCGGTTTCCGCCGCCTCCGCTTGTGCGATGGCTGCTCGGGCGCCGGCGACGGCCGCACCCGCAGCCCCGCCCTGACGGCCGCCGCCCGGGTCAGCTGGCACAGCTGCCGGCTGGCTTTGCGCACCACGTGGACCAGGTACTTGAGCAGCTCGTCGTAGCAGCTGCCCGGCTCGGAAAAGCTGGCCAGCGTGCTGGCGTTGGACATGAAGCGCACCCGCTGCTCCTTCATCAGCTGGCTCTCTCTCTGCTTGGTCTCCGAAAACTGTGTGGCGATGACGACCAGGCACAGATTTATCATGAAGAAGGACCCTACCTGGGGACAGAAGGAACAATGCAAACACGTTGCTGGTTGAGTGATCGATCGATTGGTTGATTGATGGGCTAAATTATTTAGAATTTGACTGATTGGTTGAGGATTTGCTTGATTGGTAGATCCGCAGATTGGTAGATCAGTCACCCATTCTGCTTTTTTTATGAATGGTGCAGTCACACAGGCAGCTGTGTTATAAAGGCTGTTGTGGAAATACAAGCTGAGGTTAAGAAAGCACTTATAAAGCAGGTTTCACAGCAAGACTGTGAAGACAGTGCTATTCTTCATAAGCCTCCTTTTTTTCTATTTAATAAACGACTGGGAATGAGAGACCTGGACAAAAATGGTATACTTTGCTGCACAGAAATACAGTTTGTTTTTACAACTTAGTTAATTTAGTTATTTAGGACTTGTCGTTCCTTCATGGTAGTAAACATTTAGAATTACAGTAAGTCTCATCGACAAGTCTTCTGAGCGGCCATTACTGTGCATAGGGTTGAGTCTGTCCTCCCAATTTATCAAAGCACATTTCATTTGGAACATAGGAACCTCATCTGCTGCCGGGCGCGGCGGCCAGCTCCTCGGCAGATTTGGATAATACCTATCTGAAGGTTCGTGTGATGTGCAGTGCTCAGCTCTATATCCATTACATTACGGCTAACCGCTTCGGCCAAATAAAACGTGATTCACTGCTGCCCGGCACATGTTCTCCCTGGAAGTTCAGCACGCATGAACACTTTAGAATGTGAGCTTGAAGGGAGGATTCCTTTGTACTTGAATAAAGAACCACACATGGCTCTCTGAGCGTCAGTTACAGCAGGCGTTTGGAACAGCGCTGTTTATTGTGGCGCGCGGCTTAACCCTCTATCTTACAGCAGGTATGCACATGCCTCCCCCGATAAGAATCTCGGCGCCGTCAGGAGTCCGCTCGATGCTGCCCCTCCCTACGCGCTCGCATCACTTACTATGATCAGGAGGATGAAGTAGATGAAATTGTAGAAGGAGTGGGCGTCCATCACAAAGTACATAATGTCCACCCATCCCTCCAGAGTGATCACCTTCACAATGAGAGAGAGAGAGAGAGAGAGAGAGAGATAGAGTGAGAGAGCGAGGGAGAGAGAGACATAGAGAGGGAGAGATGTTTAAGTTTCTCAAGAATAATTGTCATGAAAGCAGAACTTTTTCAGGTAAAAAACATGATGGGCTTCTTTTCAACTGCTGGTTTTCTTGCCATATAAAAATAAGTGTTTTCCACAGCACATTGTTGTGCATTAAACATAGTGATGCAAGGTGCAAAGCCCGGGTCCGGCTCCACTGCTTCGGTGACGCTGTCGCGTCTGACACACACACGCACGCACGCGCACACGCACGCACGCACGCACGCACGCACGCACGCACGCACGCACGCACGCACGCACGCACGCACGCACGCACGCACGCACGCACGCACGCACGCACACACGCACACACACACACACACACACACACACACACGGCAATCAGAGAGAAAAAGAAACACTCCTTACATAATTTACAAGATGTTATTGAGTGTGAGACCAAGATGAAAAGCTGTCAGATAGCTAATTGATTTCAGAGGCAGCGAATTAAGCACAGAGCTCAGGGACCACAGTATTGGCAGCTCGCAACTGAGAGATTAAGTCCTCCAATCCCTCCCAGTATTCAGTGCACAGTGGCTTTACATTTAGATTTACATTTAGATTTACCAAAACCATAGAATTGCAAACACAGTGACATTTAGATTTACCAAAACCATAGAATAGCACAGTGACATTTAGATTTACCAAAACCATAGACTAGCACAGTGACCAAAATCTGAAGAGTTCCCCCTTAATTGATGTCTTTGATGTCAAAGTGATATGATGCCAATTTTAAATTAACAATAGAAAGAAAGGATAAATAATTAAATTAATGCTAATAAGCATTAAAGCTAAGCTATTCCCCATCCCGTTTAAATGCCAGGCTTTGCAGCAACTAATTCCAGAAGATTTCAGTGATACTCTAAGGTGGGTTGATTTGTTTAATTGAGGATCAATGGAGCGATTACCCACCTGTCAAGTCCTGCAGGAAGACATACTGTACTGTACAGGGATGCTGCACAGTCCAGTCTTAACAGCTTTTTGGAAGTTCCATAAAATACAGGAGAGGGAAATTATAAGCGTCTATGTAATATGGATAGTAACACACTGCTGTCCTGAGCAGCTTAAGCTGGGGTTGAGTGTAGCGTGGAGTGGGGTGAAGAACCGCATTACAAACGTGAAGTGAGCCGCAAAAATATATTAAAAAATCAATAAGCCTCAAAACAGAGCAGTTCCCTAAAAAATGTCCTACCCTGTGTTAGAGCTGCACTGTTCAGAGGAGTGTCAGTCCAAACCCAATGGGGTGGGGCTTGGGGGCTCATGGGGGGAGGGGCCAGGGGGGGAATGGGGTGGAGGGTGCCCCACCTGGAAGATGGCGATCCAGGCGTAGCCGATGTTGTCGAAGTTGATGGCGCCCTTGTAGGGGTTGCGTTCGCCGGCGGAGCAGTTGGTGTAGTAGCGGTTCCAGTTGACGCAGGTGGTGTTGTCGGTGCTGTTGTAGGCGCTGTAGTCGAGCTGACACTGCAGCCCCTCCTCGTGCAGCGTGGGCAGGACGCTACAGTGGCGCATGCCGTTCTCCCGCGGCTGCGAGCAGATGAAGGGGTTCTCGTCGTCGTTCTCCGTGTGAAAGTAGCCGTGCAGCCCTAAGGACGTGGGACTGGAGATTGGGAATACAGGCAGGTCAGCGCAAGACGTGTGGCAAGGGCGGCAGTGTAGCACAGTGGTTAAGGAACTGGGCTTGTAACCGAAAGGTTGCAGGTTCGATTCCCAGGTACGACACTGCCGTTGTACCCTTGAGCAAGGTACTTCACCTGCATTGCTTCAGTATATATCCAGCTGCATAAATGGATACTATGTATAAATGCAAATGCTGTGTAAGTCGCTCTGGATAAGAGCGTCTGCTAAATGCCTATAATGTAATGTAATGTAATGCACAGGTAGCGACTTAACCACATAAGTACGCAATACAGTTATTGTATAATAATAGCAATATTAACTGAAACAATGTCGCAAGGAAACTGTATCAACACAAGAAAGCACCCAGAAGGAAGTAAAAGAGCTCAGCTAGTGCTACTGTAATCCTCAACAAATGGCTGGTTTGCATATGAATTGCATTTCCTTAAGCAGTGGTGCAATTCAACCATGTTTTGGTTTCCTCTGTTTCAGGATCATTCCTAAGCTTCGCGCCACTATTCAGCTTCACACCAACTTGACAGCAGAGAGATTATCGCTAACTAACTCCAGCAGAAAGCCAGCCTGGCCCGGCCCAACTCTAATGGTGCACATCTCTGTCTGAAGATAATTGGGGCGTCTGTCAACACAAATTCACTTCACAGTGAGGGTGACTCACTGAATTAACTGCTCTGAGAATCATCTTGCTTCAGTCGCCCATTGGACAAATGCGAGCTTTCGATGGATTTACGCCTTCCTATGTTGTTTTAACAGTTTAACGTATATTTCTGTAATATTTGTCTGTGCAGTATATTTTGTATTCTGCATTCAACTTGATTATTACAACACGTGTCAGACAACACACACTGTACTGTGATTCTGATTTCATCTCTTATGGTGATGCAAAGGCTTTCCTTGCATATTAATCAGCATATCTGTTGGGCCCCCTATGGTCTTGCCATCAGTATTTCCAAATTGAGTTTTTTTCTGTAGTCATAGAAAACCAGTGAAAACCAAAATCCTCCATCCTTTCTCCCTATTAAAACTTAGAAATAAAACCACAGAAAATAATACAGGATGCAAGAATTATAAAACATATTCAAAATATTATATATTTTGACCCAGATGGCCGCCCCATGACTGTGTCTATTTAATTTATTACTGTAATGAAACACTTTAATTATTTCTGACCCCAAACAGTGTGATATGATTTTGGTCAATTATTATGGTATGACATCCATAATGTTCACTCTTAAGCACAAGGATAGCCATTTGCTTTTGGAGCCGATTGGACCGACTCAAGCCCCGCCCCTCGGCACTCACAGGGTGAAGTTCTCGGGAAGGAAACAGCGGTTTCGGAGCAGCCCCGCCCACAGCTGCACTCCCACAATGCCGAAGATGAAGAAGACGAAGAAACACAGCAGCAGCACATTGCCCAGCATGGGGAGGGTGTCCAGCAGCAGAGTGACCAAGATCCGCATACCTGAGGAAGACATGGTGTCTTAGATACCCGGATAGCACACACACACACACACACACACACACACACACACAGTCATGTATGGACATAAGCATGGGGAAGGTGTCCAGCAGCAGAGTGACCAAGATCCGCATACCTGAGGAAGACATGGTGTCTTAAATACCCGGATAGCACACACACACACACACACAGAGTCATGTATGGACGTACGCATGATACCACAATGTTTTCCCACAGAGGTGTACCAGTCTGTTACAAAAGATATCTCAAACCGATTTGTGAATAGTTATAAAATGTTAAGTATTGCCCCTTAGTCATTTCTGTGTACTGTTCGACAGGAAATTAACTTACAAAATAAATAGATACAAAAACAGACAATCTTCTTCACATTTCACCTTAAGTCAGGTCAGGGGTAGCTGAAAAGCAGGTGACTCAAGTGTGAATAAAAATATAATTATGTATCAGACTTTTTAGGTAATTGGTAGAGCAATTCCAGCATTACTGCTGACAGCTATGTGCTTGCCTGCTGTGACCAGTAATTTACACATTTTGAGGAAACACTGATAAGAGTCAAGCCATTACCAGCAGAGAAAAAAATAATGAAGATTCAATTTCATATGATACAATGTCCCTACAATGTATGTCCATTGTCTGGATTTTCAACACAAACTACATCACACTCTAAATTCATGTTTAAAAAAAGAAAAAACAAGCAACAGGCAAGCATATTTAGAACAGCCACCACTAGTCAGACTTGTTATTGTTTTAAATAAAGTTAAATTATAGTACGAGTTAAATACATGTGCTAATTCTTATATAGATATACAGTATGTATACTATATAAAACCTAAAGCCCAAACTACACTGTAGTAATGGCATGCTGTCCTTTGCTGGAGTTTTTGGAGGTTTTCTGATTATACTTTCATACTATGGTTGCCTAATTGCTGCTTTTCATTTGTGTTTATCTCTGTATTTGTTTTGTTAAATCTGAAACTCAAGGCACAGTGACTGCAGATAGTATGGGATGGATGGCATTCACATGGATTTTAAGGGAGAGGATTACATTATTCTAATAGGAATAATTTAGTTTAACAGACTTAGAGATGCAAGCTGTCAGGTGTTCATTTGAAAGCCATTTAGTACAGAAGGTCTAATGAGAATGCATTTGACATTGGGGTTAGCTAGACACCTATTTGCAGAAAATTGGAACAGATTTTCAGCTTTTGTTGTACATTCACAACAGAAAAGGGTTTCTTGGGCGCTGACTTCAAAATAGTGGCCAAGTACACACAAAAAACACGTTAAGGTCAAATAAATGTGGCTTTTTGTGATTTCCTGAAGGCAGAAGAAAATAATTGACAGAATAATTTACTGAGAGACATGGGCCAAGCCATATCCACAGAATTGGAGACAGTTTTGCAGCTGTTGGAAAGGCTGTATGTAGCAGGTCTAATTTTAGGTCTAAGAAATTCATAATGTTTTTGTGAGGTTGATATTCCGAAAAACGAAACAAATCATAGATATTCAATATTTACAAAATGGCATCCCCTGATAATTGTGTGTCTTTTCTGCTTATAGGTACATACTATTTGAAAACAGCAAGGCATTCAATGTGGAAGTCGTAGCAGTTTGCCGTTAAGAGCCTTTTGTCGTTAAAGAGAAATGAACCACACTTGCATTGGTTCAATGCAGTTCAGGTCCCATAAAAACAACTACCACAGGAATTACCGTACAAATGAAATTTGTTTGTCAACTCGTCAACACGCCATTGTCTCATTAGCAAGGTATTTCTTCTTCAAATACATAATTCACATCAATCTAATCAATTCTAATTATTTTCAAATTGTTTCAAATATCAGGATGAATGAGAGGTGAATATGAGGTCTTTTATATACATATGTGTTCATATACATATGGGTAGCCATAATTCTTGTGAAGCTTTTCCCATTTCCCCTAAGAAACAGCTTTTCTGTTTTGCTTGTTCTTGTACGTGACACATGGAATCTAAGTTGTCTATATGAAGTCGGTCCATTATCCCTTATGAGACAGGGGCACCATGACCTCACCATGTTATAGCTAATCCATGTAATGGAAGGTCACATTGGAACATAGAGCTCTGCGCCGTGCCTAATATGATATAGAAAATGAGATTGATACTAAAGTTCTGCTCAAAATGCTGATTTTAACTTGGCTCTGAGCTCATTGTTCAATACAGTGTATCTCCAATTGGGTTCTGAAATTAAGTGGCATAAACAAGTGGTTCATTAAACTGAGTAATTATTGTACTGTACAGATATTGTGTATGCAATTTATTACAATAGCTTTCGTGCACAGTGCACAATTTTTGATGAGACCATTAGTTTCCTAGAGCAAGATAAGAGGATGTGTGTTTAAGAGCCAAATTATCTGCTCTTCGTGTCTACAACACATTTGGGCTGAGAATCTAGAAGAACATGATCAGTGTCACGGACAGTGTGAACAGTACAGCCTGTTCCCCGAAGATGACACAAGGCGTAAAACATGTACAAATGCTTTAATTCACCATTAACCCCTGAGAGTGCCTCTACTAGGACCGGGGGAACATTACGGGATACTTTTGCTGATGCCATAGCAAAATCTTGACATTGATCCACGACTTCTAATTCTCACCATAATAGGAACTTGTCTCTTTTATTCACGTCACGGCACAAGGGGAAAACCAGCCTGCACCCGTCGCTCAGATTAGATCAAATTAAATAAAAATCCTGAAGTAATCATCATTAAAGACAATGCAGTGGAACAGAAGAGGGAGCGCTGCATCCCCGCTTCCTCGACTGACCATTCGGCGTCCTGGGAAAACGCTGATAGCAGGCTTTGTCATTACCAATGCATCTCTAATAAAAGCCTTCCAGTGCTTTTGTGCCCACTTCAAACACAGCGATGGCAGCCATTTCACAAGCATGGCTGTACGGTAATTGCTTTGGATATGGAACCATCTGCTTACAGGCAGATCAAATCTGCTTCTCTCTGCTGAGCCGTACACTGCCAGCATCAGCACCGTCTGAGAAACAGTGGGCTTTAATGGGCTTTTTCAGAAGAGACTTTGCAGAACACCTGCGGCTCTACCTGACCATTCTGCGGGCCAGCCCTGGTCTGGAGAGAGCCTCTTTTGTTGGCTACCTATAGCGGGGTTTACTTAACTTGAAGGAGTGCGTGGCTCAGCTATTTCAATTATCTGCTTAACATACTGTAACCTGTCTTTACTTAATTGCACTCGTGTTTGATGTAGGCACGTGCGTGTGATGGTGCCGCAGGGAGTTTAATAAAGATGAACCTGTTACAGAGCGTGGAGGGAAAGCAAGCCGAATGCGTAGCCTTTTTCTAGTGACCAGTTTCCTTTCATTGGTTCTTGAACAAAAAATATAATATTCATATTTATTTAATTATGCTGATGAAGAATTTCCTAAGGGAAATGAGACAAGTTCTTCCCGGGAAGGTTTTACATTATAACAAAAGGGCTTAATAGCTTCTTAAAAACTGTTGGCGTAAAGCGTTTTCATGTTTAACACTTTTGGTTCGGTGTTCCCAAAGTTTACTCATCACAGGCTAATTAAAATAAGCGCATCCTGCATCTACAACACAGAAATAAAGTGTTAATTACATTACAAATGTCAATTGCATTAGAAACTTCCACCAGACTACTCCTGAAATGTAAGAATGTGGAGATTCTGAAATGTGTAATCAGCAGCCAACAAACAATATCAAACATGATAAAATGCCCCATCTTCCTAATGTCAATAATGTTTACAAAGGCCATGGACAAACAATGACTCCAGTCTATTTAAAAGCAAAGCTGTTTAGTAGGTCTGATGAAATGACTCATGACTTTTATATGCTTGTATATGCAATACAATAATCACTTATTGATTTATAAACATGTATGAATGCGTGTTTTATTCATACATGTTTAGAAATGCGTGGCTTGGGGTTTTCAATCTTTTCTTTTTTTTCCCCTTTGTCCTCTTCCCAGCCATACCTACCCCTGCTCTCCCTCTCTCCTCTCAGTCAGTGGCCAGGTCTCATCTCCATAATCCTCTCACCTAATCACCTCGTACGTCTCAGGCACATTTGTCAGGCCGGCCGCTTCCCCTCCAGGACTGCCTCCTGTATCTCCCCTCTTTAATTTTAACATTATTCCCATCTGCGGTTTCAATTACTGCCCATGTTCTCCGGGAACGATGACCACTCCATCATCCCGGGCTACGTCCGACCATCGGCTAATTTGTCACTTGAAACAATAACTGGGTCTATAACATGCGGCTGAGGGGGAAGGCGTACAATTAACCTCGGGGCGTCCTTAAGTTTGACACATCCCCTTTCCGGCGGCCTCCGGGAAACGCGGGGTGCTCGGTCCGCGTCGCGCCTCCGTCAAGCGGAGCCGACTCTCCCCCGTTTCAGCTGGCTCAGGCTAAGCAACAATCTTTAGACGGCCACCTTAAGCAACCAAAGGACATGCAAATAAATTACATGGGAGTGGTGAAACTTCCCTCATACTGGCGAGAGTATCTCTCATTTTCCTGGCAGTGCTACCGTGGTGCCCCATCAATCAGGGTACCTGTGCTGGCAGTTAGGGGACTCTGCAGCTCATTAAGACTGCAGGGTTGGCAGTATGGCACACTGCGACAGTCCTCAGAGAAAGTACAATGTGTAATATATGGGCTTCCGTGCGACAGACCCAGAGAATTAGCCATGGAGCATGGCCTAAACCCACTGGCGAAGCCAGTGGGGCCATTTTGGGTTTAGACCCCACCTGAAATATTTATGACAATTCCAAACGGCCTATTTTGGGACGTAAATTTTGTCCGAGCACAGTGCAGAGTGATATCTAATATATCGCTGGTTTTGCGCAGTCCTTGTGCTGAAATGACGGCCTAAATTGTTCGATTTCATGCTAATCCAATCCTAGAGTCTCGCAAATCGCTTACCTTGTGTAATCACGTATTCTATTAGTCAACTTCTATCGATGTAGCGAGCTAATCAGAATTATGAATCACGCGCATGTGACTTTGTATGACTAGTTTATTGCGCTCGGGCTCGGGTTTGGGCAAAGGAGGTAACAATCAAGTCGGAAAGTTGGTCAGTGTACCATTCGCGAACTGGAAGCATGCACTGGAAGCTTTTACAGATCATTCAATGAAAAATATCATATCGATGCAAGTTCAAGTAATCTAAAACCACTATGTGCACTATTATACCCTTTTTCTGCACGTGAAAAAAGCTGTCAATTGAAATAGATATTCAGTAGGACCATATTTTAATCAACCCTCCCCCCTGAAATTAATTATTGGCTACACCAGTGCGTAAACCCAAGACACACACCTCATTCTACTCGCCTCAGTTTGGCAAAAACAAAATGGAGAATAAATGTAATCGAAGCAGATCCCAGGACGAAGCCAGTGTGGCTGGGATTAAGTGGTTCCGGTGTTAAATGACATGTTTATTTACTGGTCAGGGAGGGCGACGGAGGCGAGGACGCAAAGCTCAGATGGCTTCAGACCGAGTTTCCGGAAGCCCTCGTTCTCTGAGGGTTCAGAGGTTCCCCCTCCGAAATTGCCACGGTGCCACTGCTGTGATCAGCTGAGCAAGTAAATGATTGATGCTGTGATTTCGCCCCTGAGTGCCTCACCACATGTCTTGATTAGGAGGAGAAGGATGAAAAATGATAAATTGTACACAACAAAAATCAACATCTCCCTTCCCCCTCAAAAAAAAAAAAAAAAATGACAGTACACAGTAGGGGGGAAGTGAAGATGAAATAATCTCCAATTTAATTCCTCCATTAGGGCTCTAATTAGACTGAGTGGCTCCTAAATGAGTATGTCTATCCCCTATCCCAGAGCCCCGTGTGTTGAATTGACACAAATGTTAATTACAGATAGTGCTTGCGCAGACGTGAGAGAGCTCGCCCAGATGGCCCCGCCCTGAGTCCACTCCGAGAGTGATTACCGGGCCACTTCTCTGCCCGCGCCGGCACGCCGCGGGGCAGCAAGTGGAGACACGAGCGTCGTTTATCGCGAACGCAATCTGCATTGATGAATGGCTGATGAACAGGCGCCCAGAGAGAGGGTGCACATTGGGAAATCAAAAAATGCGATTCCAAAACACGGTAATCTAGGGTCTCTGCGTTTGATGAAAATGATAGCATTGTCACTGCTGCAGATTGCAGATGAAAGGTGTCCATTGGACCAGCAGCAAAGCCTTGCAAATAACTGACTATTGTGGGCATTCTGGGTTGCAACACCGCAATGTTAGATCAATGAAAACACTCAAAATCGTCACCATCACTTTCCTGCATAAATACAAAGTAATGTGATACAGCTGACTACATTACTATACCCTCTACATAGAGCTAGCGTGATAATGGAAGGCAATATTAGGCTAAGAAGCCTCCAAGAAAAAAAATGAGGCGAGTGAAAATTGGCATTTACTAGGGCTAGCTTTACAGCCCATTAAGCCATCCGAGGGAATAATGAAGCCGCTTATGAAACATCGTCCCTTTTCTGAAACGCTTGTGTAACTCCCATTGTTATTTTATTTTATTGCCGCCTGCACATTGTGTGTTTGAAGACAGTCGCTGTGGAAGATAAGGAGAGGGGGGGGGGGGGGGGGGGGGGGGAAATCTATAAATTTACAGCTCTGGAGCTGAATGGGTGAAATGGTATAAAGATGGCATTTTTCAACAAAATGGCAAGAGAAATATCAGGGCAAGGACTATATACAGTTTTCTGGAACATTTATGTTACAGAGCTATTAGAAGCCGAACGGTATCAATGGGTCTCAGGTGTAGAATTAATATTCTTCAGTGTCAAAAACAAACCAGACTGTTCCCCGTGTGACAAGGGACAGAGAAATGCTGATTCAGCACTAGATTGTACTCATCTAGTGCATTTCAATCCCGGTTATGTTCTGTAGGGTACATAATGAATGTACTATAATGATAATAATGGCAGAATGATGACTCAAATGATAATCATACAGAACTCTAAAGCTGAACTCCAAGCATTTAAAGGCCAATACCGGTATTTTGCATGTCATAGCCCATTTGCTGCAAATTCCGTGTACTTTAAATTGCTCCAAACCAATTTCCAAAAGCATACCACAGCTTTTTAGAGTTTTGAGTATTACCGAATTTTCCAGATTTGTTCTAATTCAAATGTTCAGGTGACAAAGAAGTCCTGGCTGTTTGAATTTCGTTCGTTTCTCCATGGTCTGATATCTGGCGGAGAAACATTGCGTTGTAGTGGCGTCTTCAGGAAATGTGTTGTGACAGACAGTTAGCAAAGTGCAACATAATTCTATAAAATGTCATCGATTGGTTAAAAGTTGCATCTGGGGCTGGCCTCATGAAAGGTATATACATTGGGAAAGAAAAACAAAAAACTACTTTCCTACTTGGAAGTTAGCCAGGCTAGTCTTAATATCAATCCACGCTTTCAAATGCATTGTTATTATTTTCAAGTCTCTGCAACTTTATTTTCATACCGTACGGGAATTAATGGAAACAATGGTCGCCTGGAAGATAGGAAAAAAAAAAGCTGAAAGCTGTTGGAAATTGGGTTGCAGCAATGTAAAGTACACAAAATATGTAGTAAATGAGGTATAACATGCTAAATACCAGTACGGTCCTTTAACGTGAGTTTACAAGCCTTACCTATGCTGCATCAAACACTATACCCTCAAACCCATTTGCAATCTAAAGCACTCAATCTCAATCTGTTTCTTGCCCATAACTTTATGTTGAAGGATTATGTATTAATACTACTTTTGCTTGTCATACTGATGACTGGGCATCAGCTCCGATCCAGGCCTAAACCTTTATGCATGCGTGCTTGTCACTCCGGATGAGCCAAACGCCTGAATGTAAAATGTTTGTGCAGTGATGCTGAAGATGATGACGATGAGGATTATAACGATGATAAAGATGTTTAGGCGGCGATAATACAGGGGGCTACATTTTAAAATGAGAATAACGATGATTGATGATGATGATGGTGATGATGACACGGACAGTGAAGATGGAGAGGACTATAGTTAGGGTGATAGCGATGATAAAGTTGATGGTGGTGACAATGATCTGGATGGCTACAACTGAAAGACACAGCAATGATTATATCCGTGATGATGATGATGATGATGATGCCAACGTTGATTACGCTGATAATGAAAATGACGCGAGCGCTGTTTGTCATACTCACTGGGAACACGGTTAATGGCTCGCAGAGGACGCAGAACCCTGACGGTGCGGACGGCGGAGAAGCTGACGTTCTGCAGGTTGAGCGAGTACTCCAGCATCCTGCCAAGGGAGACACGGGGACAGGTAGTCAGCACAAGACGCCAACAGAGGCTGCAATACACGTTCACATAATACCGCGTTATACGGTTTATATTATGCAAGAATATTTAAATAAGGCCGTGCAGAAGAACTGGACGGTTGCATCTCTGATTCCTGGTAGCAGTCAGAACGGGTCATTCTTTCCGTCCAGTTCCAACAGTTTCAAGAGTCTTTTACAAGCACTAAAATTCTTGGAAGCTATAAGTCAGGAGCGGGGGTCGTGGGGAAAAACAGACCGAGCTGAAGTGGAGCACTCCAGAATCCTAAGGACACTTGAGTTATGTTTGCTTTTTGTTGCTAACGCCTACTCTGCCGGCTTCCTAGATTTGGGCTTCCGTCTTCCCTTCTTTGAGCAGTGCACATTTTCAGTCATATCAGAGAGAAATCCAGCCCAGCAAGTCATGAGGCTTACCTTGTGAGAGGCCTCCGGATCGCAAGTGCTGAGGACTGAGCTGGGCCTTCTGCCTGCTTGGACAGACTGCTGCTAACAGCATTTCACCCACACCTGCATCTCTCTCACATCAGCAGGTATCATTGGGGGAATTGGGATAGTTTTCCCCATAAAAGAATGAAATTAATCAACAGAACTTATTGCACTTCACCTGAAATAGCCAAACTATGTAAACATGGTCAATTATTCTCTTTTTTATTCTCTTTTTCTAATATTTGCATCCGTTCATGTTATATTATAGTCTTCACACTAGTAGCATAACTGACTGAACACAATTCCAGATTGTAAACACATTAAGTGCACCTCATCAATGTGCAATTATGTGCCCAGTACCATTTCAGATAATAATCTTAAAATGCATTTAATTGCATATCATATACATCATTTTGTATTTTACACACATATGCACGCGCACACGCACACACACGCACACACACAGCATTATTTTCATCCTCTCATTCTCTTTCATTTGCTTTCTCTCAGTATAGTGATCATAGCCTCATATCTCAAAGCAAGCACCTTTGACTGGTAACAGCTGATAATTTGCAGAGAAATGCAGAGCTCCGAAAGAGTAATAGAATATCACAGCACTATAGCAGAGATTTTATTTTCCAGAGCAGTTTTCTTAAGCCATGAAAAGAGAACAGAGCATCCCATCTGTTTTGAAGCGGGGACAGTCATTGTTCTGTCAACCTGTTCATAATGTACAGGTGGATCTTCTCTTCACAATACCAAACTGTCTTGGTACAAAAGCTACCCAGTCTGTCTGGATTTATGGACAACATCATGGATTTATGGACAATATTACCAATATTATTATTACCTCTCTTTTTCTTCTCTACCCTCACTGTCTCTCTCCCTCTCTTTGAAAGCGTCACAGGCAGGCACACACAGGCCTCTCTCTCTCTCTCTCTCTCTCTCGCTCTCTCTCTCTCTCTCTCACTTGCTTTGCGCTCTCTCCTCATTTACTTCTTTTGCAACAGATGTTCCACACATGAGCAGAGGAAGGAATTCCCTCCTTTTACTCTCGACTTGACCCTGCTCTTTTATATGCTTTGTGTTTGTGTGTGCAAGTGTGTGTGTGCTTGCGTGTGTGTGTGTGTGTGTGTGTGTGTGTGTGTGTGTGTGCGTGCGTGCATGTCCGTGTGTGCAGGCAGGGAATTACGTAAAGCTTTCTTCATTGGTTAAAGCCAAAGATTAAAGATCTTTTAGTCACGAACAGAAATAGTGCACTTATCTCAACAAGACTAAGCAAGAGCTGCAATTTTGAAGCTTTATACATTTTTTCAAGGCAAAGAATGAAAATAACTGTGCTTTGGCTAGCATAGCGCATGAAATGTGGGATATCTTTATGACCAAACATGAAAAATTAATGGAAATTATGAAAACAGCTGAAAACACTTCCCTTTTGTTTAGTTTCCTTTCCGTGCGTACAAATAGACCTGTTCTGGTCTTCAGTGACTCCTGCCTCACCTCTTTCAGGGCAATTTTTAAATTATAATTTCCAAGAACTATTTAGATGCACAGAGCAGGCAGAAGATGTAAAATATCGGCACAACACAAACACACACACACACGTACACACCAGCACCCGCACACGCATGCACACCCACACACACAAACACACACACGCGTACACACCAGCACCCGCACATGCATGCACACCCACACACACAAACACACACACACACGCGTACACACCAGCACCCGCACACGCACGCACACACACAAACACACACACGCATACACACCAGCACCCGCACATGCATGCACACCCACACACACAAACACACATGCGCACACAGTCTGTATATACTCACAAGCACACACCGACAGTACAGTATATTAATGCAGGTAAGGTGGAGAGGTGTTTTTCTTTCCCTTCAACACTACTGTGATTAGGGGTTTCACTAGCTGGGTCATGAGGAGACCAATGAGGTAGGATTTGGTGGAGAGGAGGGATTATGCTGGAAACATCTAGTTTACTGGGATAACAAGAAGGGATACATAAATTAACAAAATATGCGGGAAGCTTGGCAGGGCTTATTATCAGAGGAGCCTCCTGTGTTGTCTTTATCTTGTCTGGACTGGTCCAGGGTCATGGGAGTGAAACAGCAGGCTGCATCAACATGAGAATATATGAAAGAATAAGTGAAGTGATGATAAGCGATTAACATGAGGAGACACAGCAGGGAAGAGCCTGCAGACGCGCGCGGCCTGTCCAAATGGGAGTTGCGTTTTATTGGACAGCCGGGCTCCGTGCTGCCCGCGTCTACAAGCTGTGCTTACACACAACCCCCCCCCCACATCAAGCCCTGCCCACCCGCCTGCCCGACCGACCGCCCACCCGCCCGCTCGGGACCATGGAAACGGTTAACAGCGCAAGGCACCTCGGCGGGCCCAGTGTTGAAAATGCGCTCGGCCCTGTTTGGACTCCGGTGCTTCTGAAATGTGTTGAGAAGGCTTTGTCAGGACTGATTGGCTATGATGGGAGCCAGGTGTGGCTGCTGGCCGGATTGAGAAGAAGAAGAAGAAGGAAAAAAAAACAACAGTAGTGAAAAGCAACAGAGTTGAGCAAAGAGAAAGAAAAAAAGAAAGAAAATGGAATAAAAATGTGAGGGGAAGGCCGGGTTGCCTTTCTTCTCCGGGTTTCTGTCACGAAAGAAGCTGGGGTTCCTGACAGGGAAGGAGGGGGTGGAGGAGACAGAGAGAGACAGAGAGAGAGAGCTGGGCGGGGGGAGAGGCGGGAATGGTCCAACCTTGAGTAGAGTTGCGTGAGTAGACTCCACACAAACGTCAGCTCAGCCAGATAAACACAGAACACACATAACTCTGCTAAACACACACATATACACACACGCACATATACACACGCACGAACACACAGGCAGACCCCGCAGATAAACACACATACCACACAGATTCAAACACAAAGACACACATACTTGCATGCCCGCACAAATTCAACCTGCACGCACATACGTACAAGGATATTCAAGCATACACACACGTGGATGCACACACAGGTGGAAATATGAACAGGTATACAGACGCACAAATACGGACAAGCATGCACACATAAAAACACATACACACACACACACATTGCCACAGCTGCCATCCTGGTCCTGCCATTGCCTATGCTTATTTGGTTGAGTATGGCAGAACACTCGAGTGTGAAGAATGGCAAAGTTTCCCAGAATTAAACCACTTCCTGACAACAACAGCCACACAGTCAACAGTCGGGGCACACCGCATAAACAGCGACATCATGATGAAACTATAATAGGAAAAGTATGAAGAAGGCTGAGGGAGGACAGAAACAAGCCTGACCTCAGTTATCCGCCCACCCAGCCCTCTCCTGTGGCCCAACCTACAGAAGCGACCGGCTTCTGTTTCTACGCGCTCACTTTAAAATCCTCCTCAATCCACCACTAAAGGTTAAGAAGAAATGACTGAGGAATAAATTAATGAATGAAAAACTAATCCTGCTCCGCTAACAAGACGCCTTAAAATGCGGACGAGCGTGTCATCCCGTAGCCTAACGCTTATTATTCGCGCCGTTTTCGCATTGCGTTCCTGCGCGTGTTTGTTATCCAGAGCTCCGCCGTGTCGGCGGCTTGACACCGCTGGTTAATTGAACGCCGTGTTTCTCTGAACTTGCCTCTCATGTATTCCTGTCTCTTCCTGGTCTTCAAAGACCATACCTGGAAGCAGTTCAATCACACCCCCACCACCTGGCAGGTTAATGAAGCAAGCTTCAGAGGAACCGACTGCATTACCGTGCATCTGGGCTAGTGGTGGGAGTATGGGTCTAGAGATAATTAAAAAATATATATATAATGTAACAACATATTATATAATAATATGTTTTGGAGCACTTTATCGCATAACCTGTCATGATCTTCAAAAAGAGCACTAGGCAACCCCGAGAAGGCAACGTCACAACCAGTCACTTTAATATCACAAAAAGAAAGAGAAAAACTCATTAAGTAATACTCTAGCACCACATAAAGCTGTCACAGATGTGGCGAGTAGTACGGTGTAATAAAAGTTACACCAATTAGTTACTGATGTAAGCATTGCTGTTAGTCCCAATTCAACCCAGTCTCTGCTGCCCTACTGTGAGCCTTCTCACATCTAACTCTATATTTATATTTTCAGTTAGATAGACCGATGCAGACAGACAGAGAGAACACAAATTAGTTTACAAAATAGAGGAAAGTGTACAGTAAATATATACCATATATAGTATGTACTGTAAATTGTATATAGTGTGTATTAAATATAGTACCATACGCCTTTGGGTTCTGGAGGGAAAAGTAATATGGAAACTAAGGCAGGTGAGGAAGGAAAGAAGGTAGGTTTCCCTGTGCTCTGTGCTCTGTGTACTGTGCTCTGTGCTCTGCCCTGTGCTCTGTGTACTGTGCTCTGCCCTGTGCTCTGTGTACTGTGCCCTGTGCTCTGTGTACTGTGCTCTGTGTACTGTGCTCTGTGCCCTGTGCTCTGTGTACTGTGCTCTGCCCTGTGCTCTGTGTACTGTGCCCTGAGCTCTGTGCTCTGTGTACTGTGCCCTGTGCTCTGTGTACTGTGCTCTGCCCTGTGCTCTGTGTACTGTGTACTGTGTACTGTGCTCTGTGCCCTGTGCTCTGTGAACTGTGCTCTGTGTTCTGCACACAGCCTGCTGGTGAAAAAAGATATGCACAGAGCCTTTCCCCAGGCCTTCTCTGATAGCATTAGTAAGGGTGAGTAAGTTAGACCCTGCCCTTGTCTCTGCCCTTCAGTCCACACAAGCCTTCCTTCACAGACATGTTCGGGAACAGTCCCAACTGCCGGTATCAATAAATTATTGACTGAAAAGTGGCTATTTTATTTTATTTCCGCCATTATTTATCCTCTCTCCACTTCCCAGTCCCACATGAATATTGATTGGCAAGATCGATAACCCCGCAGATGTCCCAAAAACAGGTTATTATACTGCATCGGATTGCAATTACTTGCTTTTACAATTGGAGGTATGTAGGAGCCCGGCTATATCGCTGCTTATGACTGCACAGACTTATTGGAGTGCTCACAGTCAGTCAATAAGCAGTTTCCTCTGAAACAATCAAAACACAATCAAGTGGGAAATTATTCATCACAAATACAGCTATTGCAATCAGCGGACGTACGCATACGAGAGCCCACTAAAACTAACTGCGCTGATCGGGGATTGGGAGCACCAATCAAAGGCCGGGTCTGGAACATGTGAAGGAGGCAGGAGGACCCTGGTTGATGCCGTCTGCCAACTGGAAGCACGACGAGGACTACCACGGAACGGCGGCGCGATCAATGCGGGGAGGCGCCCTGCCATCTGTAACTACAGCACCTGGGGAACTGCTGCACTATCAATTTCAGCTGCACCAAGAAAACAGGGAAGGGAACAAAGGCCCTCAAATGTATCTTCTGGCACCGGACCAGTACCCTCCAACTCTCCGTCCACGATGGCCGTGGAGGAATCCCCACCCTCTGCTCACTATGACCCGCCTCATAGCCACTCAGGGTGATTCTTTGACCCCTGCGCCCTTTGACCCCACCCATTGACCAGTCACATATAGAGCACCAGGTTGTGCCAGCGCACGTTTATCTTCCCCGACCGCCGACGCTGCGGCCACTGCCAACCTGCAGATGGCCTGACTGAAAGCGGCCAGATGCCGAGAGATTCCCGTCAGGCAGACTAGAAACGCCGCACTTGACCGCCGCTGTCAGGTCTTGGAAAACACCCGCCGTACAACTGCGTGGTACAAGTTAGCCAGATACGAACTGCCTAAATCCCAGTGAGCCAGGAATACCTGCCATGCAAGGAGAATCCCCGCAAGACTATAATAAAGGATATGCTATTCTATTCTATTCCATAATCCCAAGCTTTTCAACAAAAACACAAGAGTGAGGCCGCAAAGCAAGCTAATGCTTATTAATGCCCTGCCAGGCGGTTAAAGCGTTATGGCCATTGGAATACAAAACACAAAAGGCATAGACTGACTATGAGTAAACAGCATTTCTCTCTCTGTCTTTTTCAGAGCGCAAAGCGTAGTAGTCTGAGTCAACTTCTCCGTTCTCTGTTTTATTTTGACAAATGAATTCCATACCCAGAATTTAATTTAGCGGTGGGTTTCAGCTGCATGTGAGCCAGGGGAGAAAGCTCAGATCAGGGCAGCCCTGTGAGACTCAGACAGCCTGTCAGACTCATTACCTTCTTGACTTTCCTATGTGGTACAGCTGTTAATCTGAATCAGGTGCTCTTACAAATCGCATAGGGAGGGACACTCATGATACAGGCTACATTCATAATAAGTGTGCGTGTGTGCGTGTGTGTGTGTGCGTGTGCATGTGTGTGTGTGTGTGTGTGTGTGTGGGGGGGGGGGGGGTGAGAGAGAGAGAGAGATGGTTGGGAGTGCCATTCTGCATTCATGTGACACAGAGAGAATGCAGCTCTCTGTTGACAGTAAAATGATTACAGTAGGATAGAATGATTTTAATGATGATAAATATAAGAATAACAAAGCATGGGCACTGGTTCACAATGTTTTTCCAGACATTCCCAAAGAATAATCTTGGGTTTTCCGCTGTATTCTTTTTCCATCCAGAGAACCATAAGGTTTTTAAACAGTCCTGTAAAACATGTCCCTTTTAAACATTGCTTACTTCTCCTAATGAAGTCAAATCAAATCTTCTTGAAGACTATACAAAACATAATCCATCCTGCTAATATGCAAGTTCCATTAGAACATGCCAACTTCTCAAACAACGCCAACCAGAATTGTGTGACAGGTTCTAAAATATTTAATAGATACAGTATTACCTTCAAGTCTATGGATGTTGCAATTGATGATTGAGCTATCTTTCCTGACTGAGATTATGGATCTCTGTGATAACAAAATGGCCTCCCTCTCTTCTCCTCATGCCACCCTGCTGGTACACCAGCCAGCTAACCCTAGTCACAAATGTCAAGCACTCTGTGCTGGACTTGGCAAGATAAGGACTGTTAAGTACAGAACTCTGGTTCAGAGAGCAGGGCGTCTGGAGTCTGTAGCTACACAGAGGGACACAGTGACAACGACTCTTAACTGCATCCACAATAAAGCTTTGTACTGAGAACTGCCTGGACCACCTTTTTAGCTGGATAGATAGATAGACGACACACCCCTGGGAATTTGTTCATTCTTCTTTGAGAAAGGGACGGGGCTCTCCGCTGTACAGGAACGTAACACCTGCGCTGAGCCTAGGGTTTCCCCCTTATTAACAGAACCTTCTGGCGTGGCAAACAGCAGCGATGTATCATCCACTCATTTTTAACCATGATTGAAACAAGGCTATTTGCCGTCTCCTGCAATCACCAAGGAAATTCTACTAAGGTTTCAGAGAAAACACAAGCATTCATAAAAAAATAAAAAAACCCACTTTGTAGTAATTATTTCTTTCAGAGAAAACAAACTGTTCATCAAAACCATCCTCCCCGGCTCTTTAGTTGGCAACAAATTTATACCAGTCTCCGTGTTACCTAGGTTACCATTGTCCCCGAATAGCTGTGGGCTTTCGTGCAGGAGCAGCGCTGACATTCTTCACAGCTCTAGCCACACGCCACACAGAACTTCCAGCTGTCTTTAATTTAACTCGTAGCACATATTTGTCATATCTTTACTAAAGCTAGGTGTCTCTCATTCAGTGCTTTCTTCAGTTTCTCTCTCTCTCTCTCTCTCTCTCTCTCTCATTCTCTCTTTCGCTCTCTATCTCTCTCTCTCACTGCCACAATACGGGAAAGCAGATCACTGACAAATGCAGCCACGCCCCAGCGTTCCTTCTACTCTTTTGTTCCTTCCTATGTTCCTTGTGTTCTTCCTGCTAGCAGCCCACAGGGGCTACGTAGTTTTGCATGCTGCCCACCCGGTGACCATTTTTTCACCGCGCCTGTAGTAAATTTCAAATGCAAAACGTCCTTGGGTCAGAGCCATACAACACAAGTGACGAGCCTCAATTAACTGAAGAGAGTCCTTGAGTGATGCGCCATTGCCTGGACCCGGCAGGTCACGTGACCCCAAGGCCTGACACAGGACCAGCGAGCACTGCCAGTGATGGGATGTCTGGGTAGTAGGTAATGAGACATGTGTCTTCCCCTCTGACAGGGGAGGCAATGACAGTTACAGACGTGCGCTCTGCACTAGGCCCACAGCGAAGGACACGCGTCACATTAGCTTTGATCAAGTCTCTATCCTTCAAAGGGTTAATAAAATGCAACAGTACCAGTTAAACTGCTCTGGGACCTCATATAGGATGAAGTCTCTCTTAATTCATTTTTACATTTTGTTGGAAATTCAAAAGCCAACCCAATGGAGATTCATGTTAGTCACCCATTCCATTTGCTCGTCAAAAAAAGTAATGGATTTTGTACCCAGGGTATAAATTCAATCATTGCAGATAGAGAATTATGCAACTATTTGAAACCAGCAATGTATTTACGCACCAATGACCTCCCTCCGATTTGAATGGGAAAAATGTCTTTCTGATGATTGAAAGAATTATGTAACAAAATAGTTGCCATCACTCACACACAAACACAGACGCGCACGCATGCATGCACACAAACACACAAGTGCATATGACACACTCATAAGACTGAATTGAATATGCAAGGAAACTAAACAGGCGTGAAATTTGAATGATTTGAAGCAGTGTGTTACCCCAGCCTCGAAAGGGAATGCAGTATGAACTACAGCAGGTGCAGAGCAAGGTGTCCTGAGGGATATTAATCCCGTCTCTGGTTAATAGAACTGAAGGAGATTGCCGGCAGTTCTAGATGACTAACGCCTCCCGCAAGTTCAGCATAAGTACTCTGCTGCAGTGGGAGTGAAGAGTGCATTTCCCTGAATGGCTGACTAAACAGGCCTCTACTCTGTCTGTGGTGCCGTACTATTCTACTGTGTTGTATTTTAACTTTAAAAAACAGTTGAGTGTTCATGAGAAGTCTTCATAAACCATCAAGGATACAGTTTAACAGTGTGCACTTGTGTAAAATTAATAAAACCTTGTGAAATGCTACTGATGTTTGTTGTCTGTCACTTAATTACAAATTTTGTTTTTAATCTATCTGTTTATTGGAGTCAATAAGAATCGCTAGGCGTCGCTTTGTTTTGAATGAGACCACTGCCCTGTGAGACCACTGTTTGCAGCATTTAAGATGCTGTATACACTTCTCACTTCGGAAAACTGAAGCCCAGTATTTCAGATGAGATCAGGACCATGTGACAAAAACTGAATGATGTGCTGGTTATTTGTTGGAAACCTATACAGCAAAAATCATGCTGTCTGTAGAACTTATGTGTGTAAAAGGGTGATATAGATAGACATGCGCCACATGGCCAAAAGTATATGGACACCTGCTCATCCAAAATCTCATTCCAAAATCATAGGCATTAATATGGAGTTGGTCCCCCTTTGCTGCTATAACAGCCTCCACTCCCCTGGAAAGGCTTTCCACTAGATGTTGGAACATTGCTGTGTGAATTCACTACTATTCAGCTAGAAGATCATTGATGAGGTTGTTCACTGATGTTGGCCAATTAGGCCTGGCTTAGTCGTCTTTCCAATTGATCCCAAAGGTGTTCATTGTGAAGGCCACTCAAGTTCTTCCGCACCAATCTCAACAAACCATTTCTGTATGGAACTCACTTTGTGCATGGGGGCATTGTCATTCCGAAATAGTGAAGAGCCTTCCCCAAACTGTTGCCACAAAGTTGGAAGGACATAATTGTCTAGAATGGGTAGCGTTAAGATTTTCTTTCACTAGAACTAAGAGGCCTAGCCTGAACCATGAAACACAGCCCCAGACCAAGGCCAGATACTTTTTAGTATCATTGTGAGGAGAAGCTCAATAGGAAGTGTTTAATAATATTTGATATTTTATTATGTTTGGATCTTTTATGCATTGTGTGTTGACAAGCTGTATTATACTGGTATGATTCGAGAACGCTGAAGCTTTTACCTTACACTTTGCTTATCACAGGTGGTGCATCGGCCTTCCAAATTTATGCAGTTTAAAAGGCGCACGGAGGCCCGCACTCCAACGATTAATCAAGAAAGAGATTTAAACTTATTGTAGTTTATTTTTGTTTCAAGGCGGACATGTTTCGGCTGCATGCCGTCTTCAATGCCATGATTCTAGAACGCGCCATTTTCTGCTTCGCAAAACATTTTTCACCAATTATGAGCATTATTAGCAATATCTGGATAAAGTGTGCTACATGATCAATTTCAAAGTGGTTAAAATGTGGGGAAATACCTAAGGAAAGAAGGCCGTGTACAGAAATATAAACAGCACAAGAATAACAATATCAGACTGTTGAGTGAGTTTCTTATTTTAATGAAATTAAGATAACAAACCAAACCAACACTTTAACCATGAAGTTGTTCAGCTAACAACATTAAATTTCATGGTTTGGTCAGGATTTGTGATTTGTCCTGTCCTGCCCTCTGCTGTACTATGCTGTGTTTTGCTGTCTTGTGATATATTGTGTTGCGCTGTGTTGTGCTGTGTTTTGCTGTGCTGGTTTGCAAGCTGCCCTGCATTGTGTAGACCCATCTAGTGTTGTGTTGTGTTGTGTGGTGTTTGTGCCCACACTGACTGAGACATGTCATATTAGCTTTAATAAAGTAATGGAGGTGTGTGCACTCACCCAGCCAGAACGATGAAGAAGTCCAGCCGGTTCCACGTGTCTCCAAGGTAGCACTTCTTTCCAAAGATCCCCAGAGCAACCATCTTTATAACCATCTCCACAGCAAAGAACGCAAAGATGAAGTCATCAAAATCCTACCAGAAGGTAAAGAGACAGAATTAAGGAACCACTTTTTATATCGAAACACATACTATTTACAACAAATGCTGATTTGTTTTCAAGGGATGACCACAGAAATCTGAATGGCCTGATGCACCAAACCCTGTCTAGAATGTTGATTTCTACATGATATCTTCAAACATCTGCCCTTCTTCAGCTGTGCCTGAGGATGACGTGGATTAAGATGGTGGAGGAAGCTTTAAGCCTTTGCTCAAGGGTTCTGTTTAAGCTAACAGATTCAGCTCATGTCACTTGTGAAAAGGTGCAAAAAGCAGACTCATGACTTTCGCATAAACCGTTTGAAAAGAGTTTACATAGTGACCCAAATGAGGCCCTAGCATGTGATTGGCTGGAAATCTATTTTTATTTATATCATGCCAGATGTACATGGCAATTGGGATTTAGAAAATGGAGTTGCACAACTGAACAAAGCATATAATTAATGCAAAGCCTACCAATTAAAGAGGAAGCGCTATAGAAATGGTCACTAATAGTGAATATTTCTTGCAGTTGCTACATTTTGATAACAAATGTGCTAATCACTACTAGCTTTTCTTTGTTTAATTCAAATTAATTAAGCTGAGAATTCACATTGACTTTTTTACCAATTTTCTTTTGACTCTTTTATATTTTTTTCATGCAATCCAACAGTTTGTAATGCCTAATAATGACACTAATTTAAATAGTCAATGAAAATGCTATGACACTAGCCAACGACAAAAGCATTCAGAGCCACGTTGGGAGAGATAAAAAGGGTGTTCATGTTAGTGTGGTTAATAGGGAATTTTATTCAGAGAATTGCATTTCAATGACTTTATTTACCACATAAACTACCTTCCTGCCACTGTTTTTAGAAGTCAAAAATAATTGCGTTCTGAGCTAACAAACCCCTTATTTTCCGCCATGAGACAATGGAGTAAAAATAGATAGCAAATGGGGGTAACAAACAACTGACAGATTTACATTGAAATTGGTGCCAGTAAAAAAGTACATCTTCGACATTTAGACATTTTCAGCGCAAAGCACACAGATGTTTAAGAGAGTTTTTAATAGGATGCGCCGCTGAACGGCCGCCAGACTCATACCCCACGGCTTACACAATAACGAGAGACACTTCGCAAGTCATTCAGCCCCTATTGCTCATCGTTTTTCTTTGCACCGATGAAACACGTCTGCCGTCGGGACGCTAGCAGGTCGTAGCTGCTTCGGCACGGGCTGGTGGCTCCAAGCTGTAGCGTGCGCGCGGTGGAGATGCTATACGGTCGAGGTCCTGAGGACTCACGTCTCAAGAGGAGCTGTCACTGCCTGGAAACATGCCTGGGCATCCCAGCCAGCCGTCTCTGCATTTAAATAGACCTTTTAAATAAGCACGGCAAGCCCCTCGGTGGGAAATCCTTAGGGCCAGGCCACATGCAAATAGGCAGACTGTATATACGTATGTGACACAAATGCATAACATTTTTGAATCGACCTCCTGCTGATTTATGACTTGTTGATGTTAATAAACCGTGGCAGGGCATATACTTGCAAGTTGCAACCTCGGTGCACCTCCCTTTGAAGCTCACTGTGTTAGTTTATGCCTTGCTTTTATTCCGCATAAAGCAAGGTAAATAATCCGCTTGACTGAGCAGAGTTCTGGGGGCCCGAAAAAAGAATGCTGCTGTGGCCCCAAAGTGGTCCAACATAAATCACGGAATTTAATTGTTTGGCCCAGGGATGGTTCTGGCCCTAAATGACTGAATAGAGTGTTTATGGCAGTGGCTATAGCTCTGTCACTGGCAAATGTGCCTCTGCCATTCAATTTAGTGCTACAAAATCACATTGTGTGGACGTGTACTACAACCGCCCATACCTTCAAAAATGACCCAACTCGAAATAAAGAGTGGGGTAATGGAACTCTTAAGGCCTCCATAGATGACACTCATGAAGAAAGAACACCAGGATAATCTGAGATAAAATCTAGTAAAAACCAATTTCAACAATTAATATCCCTGCCCTCTTCCACTCTTGTCATTTAAATGCCAATATAAGTTTATTGTACAATTAGACGAATAAAAAAGATTAGTAAAATACATTGTTTACAAGGGTGAGTATGACACAAAATCATTAATTTCTCCATCTGCTTGGTTGATTTTTGTAATCTCATGAAGCGAACAAATAAATAGGCAATAATTACTGTGCTGCAGATTTATCATTTATTTGCTTGGCAAACTCCCACAACCAGAACAAATTGCAGAGCTTACAGCCTGATAGGGTGTGCATTACTTGGAGCTCCTCGCTAAAGGAAAGAACATCAGTGTTCCACCTTGGAGCCAATGTTCTGGATGCTAGTTCAGTTGAGTTACCCCTTAACCAGAGTCTTGCACCATATGTAAAGAACTAAAGAAAACTATGACATCACCACCATTTCATTGAGTTGAAATTTAAAATCTGTTTTTTTCATCTTGTGAGACGCAAAGTTCTTATACTGCCCAGGACAGGAGGATTTGTCTTTGTAGAGCATGTTATTTGCATAATGAAGATGGGGATTTGCATTTTAACCAATCAGCAGCATGACCATTTATTGGACTGCCAATCAGAAGTAACTTGAAGTGAATAACCATACAGAAGGGACACACTGTGTCACACCTTTAGAACACATTTATAAATTACATACTTTACATCAAAGGCAAATTTTAGTAATTTCCTGTTTATAAACTTGAAAAAAAATTAAAAAAAATTAATAATAATAATTTTAAAAAAATTATATATATATATATATATATATATATATATATACATACAGTATATCTTTACCTTCTGGCTTAGTGTACAGTCATTACAAGAAATAAGTGATCACACAAGATCTTAATAATGGGGAAATAATAATAATAATAATAATAATAATAATAATAATAAAACAGCAGCTGCTGGAGGGCGGGATTGCCCAGTCATACAAACAGACGTGAGATCCTCTCTGGACTTGTATCACGGCCCATCAACCCTCAGCATGAGCTGACAGAGTACTGGGGAATCTCTTCAACATGTCTGCTGCACAGAGACCAGATACCACCAACCTGCACTGTCTCACTGTCACTCTGCCCATGACATCCTGTCCTCTCTCACACAAACATGAACATGTACGCTTTACACACGTGCACGCACACACACACACACCCTCATCACTCACTCAGTTTATTCTTTTGTGGAACCCCCCCCCCACATCTCCGTGAAACTCTCTCTCTCCCTCCCACCCACCCATACCTTTCTGAGTATTCTTCATGAAGGAGCTTCCTCTTCTCTCCTGTCTCTCTGCCCCTCTTTCCATCTCCCATTTCTCTTCCTTGCTTTCTTTTCTCCTCGCTTCTCTCCTTCCTCTCTCTTCCCTTCACACTCTCTGCTGTGTATAAACCCAGGGCCTCACATCATCCTCTTCCCACAAGCTTTAAAGCGAGCTAAGCTGGACTCCATTCGGTTTATCCACGCGCCTGCCGTCTGTCCGTGAAATTTCATGTAAATAAGCGCTCCGGTGGGTGAAATGCATTGTGAGTGCTTCACAGGGAGAGATGATTTGGCGAGTGAAAGGTGGTTAGTGTGAGAAGTCGTGCTGATTTATGTATCATACCTTTGGTTGCTTCTGCTCTGTCTGCACTGTATACAAGCCGAGAGAGCAAAATGAGCACATTTAAATCATCAAGGCAGAGCATGCAAGACAGACCCTCACAATAACAAATTCATCTCAGAGGACAGGAAGCGCGCAGAAGAGTGGTACACTGTGGTCTCCTCTGAAAAAGGTACAGATGGCAGATCAGCTGAAGGGCATGTCAGCAGTAAACAACTCAAATGCACATGCATATGTACACACACACACACAGACACACACACACACGAGCATGCACATGTATACGCACATGTACGCCCACACACACACACACACACACACACAAGCACGCACGCACACATGCACACACACAAGCACACTCGCAAGCAAACACACAAACAAGCCCATACACATATACAAAGCACACACATGCCAGGGGTCACGTTAGGCTGGCAATTGCCGGCTTTGAACGTTTTTTTATGACAAAGGCCGGAAAATGTAATTCCCTCCGGACATTCGAGCCGGTAAAAAAACAAAACATTTTTTTTTACTTTGCAATATAGTAATTTAACATATTTAGTCTCGAAACCACGGCAATTTATCATTAGGCCTATTATCACCACAAATCAGACAACGCTCCTCTCACAAAATCCGCTATTTCAAATCGTCTGCGTATCTCAAGCTGGGCTAAAACTTATGACTTTCGATTTCAAATCAGCAGCTGCTCACTTCCATGAAATGAAGCATCATCGCAAATGAAAGGAGCCTATATGGATTGCTCGGTTTTTTGCCAGTTATAAAAAGGCCGTTTTTAACTGTCAGTAGGCATAGGCTACTTTAACTTAATAGGCTATAAGCTTGATATAATCAGCATTTTTTCCCCTTGTTAAATAAATAGCCTAGGCCTACACTGTGGTCTGACTTTCCCGAAAGCGTTGTTCGTTAACGTTAGGTCGGATCCCAATTGTCCCGTGTCGTTGCTGGCTCTTTTCTGTATAGCATCTTCTGCAACTCTGCAATTTGCCTTGGAGTACAGAAATGTTTAAATCGTTATTCAAAATTAGGTTATTGCTCGTTATTCTGAAGAAAAATGTGTTCTAATAAACTAAAGATGCAAAATCAAGACAGCTTCTTTTGTTGAGAAAACATTAGGCTACGCACGCAGTCACGCACACTAAATGCGCGATTTTAACGCATGTGCAAGGCGAAGCTGTTATATTCAATTTTTATATTATTCCTTTATTTTCAAATAGTTTTCAGTCCAAAATATAATACTATGCTGTAACATATGTTGTTAGGCTAGATCATTAAATGCACCTGCCTGTCGTTCATGCATTGAAAATAGATATGGCCGTTTTTTTTATCGTATGCCCGACAAACTGTAATCATTCCGGACATTCTGGCCGGCAGTTTAAAATCCTAGCGCGACCTCTGACACATGCGTATGCATCCTATATGCACCCACACATGAACACACACGCGTACCTACGTATACACACATACAACTCATGCAGACAAACGCATGCTAAAATATACATGTGGACGTAGTCATTCTTTCTTTCTCTCTCACACACACACACACACACACACACACAAACATACATACACACCCATGCACGCATGAAAACTCACATAAGCATGCATATGCTAACACATACATGTGGTCACACACACACATACTCACAAACATACACACACACACACACACGCGCACACTCACACACACATACACACACACAAATTGGATCAACAAGGAAGATGGAACTGGAAATACTCTTCCTAATGCAATCAAAGCAGCATATGAAGGATCGGCGTAGAGAGCGGCCATTTGCACATACTCCTACGTCTGCTTCCTCTTCCTTTCCATCTCTACGTTCAGTCTTTCCTCCTTAATAAAGTTTGACGGAGTCACCTGCAGAGATGGCTTTATGCAGAGAGAAAAGGACTAGAAGATATTGTGTGGACTGTGTTACGGATTGTAAACCCCCAAGCCTACAAATTATCAATGCCTGCACTGAGTAGGCCTCAACACTCAACAAAAACCAGAGTTCAGGTTTAATCAGCTTCTGAACAAAGCGTTGTGTTCATCAGATTATCCTGCCTAAGACCCGGCAATTCAATTTTGTCCCCTATAGGAGATATGAGTCTCCGGTCTATATCTCAAGAACCATATATTCTATATGAAACAGATATACTATGCTGAAACCTACACTCAATAAAAATAAGTGACATTCAATAAAAGTAATATTAATAATATTTTTGAAAATATTTTCACTGAAACACATCTTTGTCACCCAAGACACTTGTATAATGTCAAAAAAACTTAAATACAAAGACTTTTTTTCTTCCAGGTCTCAGCAGGATAATTAAGTCTTTTATCAAAGTGTTTTTTCCATCTTTTCCAAAAAAACAAAAGACACAAACAAGCCAGCACAAGGACCCGGCAGTTGGATATTTCACTTCCCCTCCACTGAAATTAGTGGCTTAATAAAACAGATCTCACACTCACTGCACCTATACATAACAGACTGAAGGCACTATGTATGCAAATTCCTTCCGATAAAAGTCTGAAATGCAATTATCACAGGGTCAGACACTTTCTTCATTCTCTAGGATGGCCAAATTTGCACAAAGATACAAGATTTCCTGGTGAAAATGAAGCAGTTATCAGATAAATCAGACATATTGTGCAACGTCGCCAGCCTCCTCTGCCTGGAGAAATAAGACATAAGAGATGTCCCAGGGTTAACGTGTGATGAGGTGTGTCTGTGTCTGTGTGTATGTGAGCGTGTGTGTGTGTGTGTGTGTGTGTGGGGGGGGATGAAGGGAGGGGGTCTCCATGTTGATCGGGGGAAATCACAGCGCTTTTCCTGAATCAAACAGGGGATGCCATCATTCAAGTATTGCTATATGGCACGGACACTTGAGCTGAACAGAATCGCAGTTTGACTGGCGCTTGGGTATGAGGCCTGGTGATGAACGTCACCTAAACTCTCTTGGTTCTGGAGCACAGGGGCGGTCATTGGGCCACAGAGGCGGTCAGTGGGCCACCTCCAGAACGTTCAGACTCTGCCCCAGGTACCGAGCGAGCAAAGAATCCCAGGGCAGTGAATTCCATAGCCCAAAACCCGACAGCATTCAGAAGCGTTTTCTTTGAGCCTCCCCCTCACACCCCACCTCACCGAAAGGGATCAAATATTGGTTCAGTTTTTTGAGCTTCTAACGGGTGTGCAAATGGGAGAGCAAATATCACCGGAGTAAGAACAAAAGCAAACCTGAGAGGCTGTGTGGGAAGGTAGCCGAACGCAGAAGGCCTAAAGCGCCCACTGGCTTTATTGTATCGCCTCAGATTTAATTATCCTACCAAAGGCATTACTTTGGTTTTTGCTGAGAGGTTAACCAGAGTCATGTCTGCCCTGGGAGGTGTAGCGTGCCTCCGAGATGAATATGGAAGTGGATTGGGTGTCTTTGTGAATTTCCCCAAGTCGGAGTTTCTCTCCCGTTTACGGCGGCTCTTGTTTCCGTACGGCGAGCGGCGCAGTGATTCGATAAAGGCAACGGTGGAGATAATCACCGTAAACACACTCCTTCAGGGGTGGAAACATTCACTGCGGACAGTTCAAACACATAAAGGAGTCAGGAGTTACTAGCACAGGCACAGTGTATGCACTCTACAGACTCACTTGCCAGCACTGGTTACAGCACTTTTATTGGTCCACCCATTTGCTTGTATGAAGGAACTGCATCCCCCGAATGCAGGGGTTCTCAATCTGATCCAGGGACCCCCAACCCGGCTCAAAGGCATCCAGGGGACCCCCATCATAAGTTATGGCCAGGGCCCCCTACAGTACCTTCAAGGACCCCCAGGGGTCCGCGGACCGCCTGTTGAAAAGCCAGGCCCTAATGTACACACGGATGCAACATGTAGATTTTCGATGTCGATTAAAGGCTTTTGGCATAAATGTTAATGATTAAAAATTCATCAGCAATAAATCGGCTCATTAGTCAGAGAGGATACTGGGCACAGGTGATGGGTTATTATGCTGATCGTCAAGACAGGTGAAACTCAAGAAAGAAAAACACATTAATATAACTATTAATTCTCATTTATCAAAATAACAGCTCCTTTGGGCTGCCAGCTTCTTTGAGGGGATTGATTAAATCCTAGCACTGTTCCTCACTGCCAGTGATGTTAGCAACTAGTCATTTCTAACACATTCTCCTCTGACAGATAGGGAGACGTAATACTTATGCAATCCAAGACTCGTATGCTCGTACGATTATTTTGATGCTTAATGTATATGCAAGAAAATTGTTAAAGTATCAAGCGCCGTGCTTAACAATTATTAAAAAAAGACTAGTTTTACTAATTAGAGTGTGACTGTATAATTTTAGTCATAGAACAACATAATCTACAGTATATATGGGTAAAGTAATGCTTGCAACTGTTAATGAGATCAATATGCTGAAGCAGAATGAAACAAGGCACTATGTTCCTAAAGCAAAGAATAATAAGAAAAGAAAGGTTACTGAAATGCTCTTTGTGCAACATGCTGTTTGTGCATTTTGTGAACATATTTTATTTTTTTTTTGTCAGAGGAGGAAATTACCATAGAACCAAAACACACTTTACCCTTGTCTTCTGTCTGTGACTAACACAATTACTCTAGTCATTGACTTTAAGTTACATTATGGTGACGTGATGCTGCATGCTTAGCCAGCACATTGTTAAGTGCAATCCAGGCTTCCTCTTAATGTGTGTGAAGCCATGACTATCAGCGCAGTGTTTCTTTATGTTTATGTTATACAAACATAGAGAGAGATGAGCGTGCTGATACAGACAGACACTTCCACCTCAGGGCTGGATAGTCATTGGAGGACCAAACCGAAAGGAAGACATTTTTAATCAAACTTCATATCAGCCTTTGGACTAAATCTTGAAACAAAAGAAGGGACACCATCTTCCCTGATTATGAATATGATCATCTGCACATTAAAGGAGAAGTTCGGTATTTAGCATGTTAAGCCCTGTTAAAAGGTGATTTACGATCATATACAATGGTCCATATCAACATTTTGACTAACTGTGCAGTCTTGAGATATATTGCTCATTGCTCATGTCACAGCTAACTTACACAATGCATCTGGATGGGCATATAGAAAATCCTTCAAAAAACACCATAAACTTTAGTTTTCAAAGAGGGGAAACTCACCAAGTGGTCACTGGTGTCCGTTGATGTTCTGACACAAATATTGTTGCAAAGTATGCTTCGTATCTGGTTTTATTTATAATTTTATTAAATCCATGGCTGTACGGCGACTGAAAATAGTTATATAAATCTTTAAACGGTTATTTAAAACATGTTTTAAACGTAAACGTAAATTACAAGAAGACACCAGTGACCACTCAGTGAGTTTCCTGTCTTTGAAAACGAAAGTTTATGGTGTTTTTTGACGGATTTTCTATATCCCCATCCAGATCCATTGTGTAAGTTAGCTGTGACATGAGCAATGAGCAATATATCTCAAGACTGCACAGTTTGTCAAAATGTTGATATGGACCATTGTATATGATCGTAAATAACCTTTTAACAGGGCTTAACATGCTGAACACCGAACTTCCCCTTTAATTATGAGCAAAATCAAACAGCACCAACCCCCAGACACCTTACATAAAATAAACATCCAAACACATGCATTTTAAAAAAACCCTTGTCTTTATTCTTTGAGGTTTAATAGTATCTGATGTTATTACAACTTGGGATTTTCCATTAGCCGTAAGG
The DNA here is from genome assembly GCA_029718625.1 of Synaphobranchus kaupii. Taxonomy (NCBI): domain Eukaryota; kingdom Metazoa; phylum Chordata; class Actinopteri; order Anguilliformes; family Synaphobranchidae; genus Synaphobranchus; species Synaphobranchus kaupii. The sequence continues at coordinate 23,653,569 of CM056379.1, forward strand.
ACCATAAGATTTCTCTGTTGCTGGTGAAGGACCATCATGCATCAAGAGAGACAGCGATTAAATACCCTTTCCACAAGGCCAAGCCCAGTGGTATGTGTCCCCACAAACTGCCCTTCCATTCCCCACACTAGTCTGCTCAGAGTCGTGCTGCAGTGCCACCTGCTGGCCAGATGTCCACATCACCTGCGATTCCCCAGAGCCCCGCCCACCCAGACTCACCTGCAGGATCTTGCAGCGCTCGGAGATGCACTTGCTGTCCTCACAAGGGTGGAACATGCCCAGCGTCACACAGTTCAGCAGGATAACCAGCATGCTGGCTCGCTCGAACCACGTGAGACACCGGGGTTAAGGACCAGATACAATCAAAAACAGCAAAACATTTAATCTGATGCACTTAAACAATGGAAGCAAGTTAATTTAATTTAGAACAAAATGTCAAATATTACACGTTTTGTCACTTGTATTTTTGAATCTTTGAAAAAAATAAAAACAATTTAAAATGAGACAAGGTTTAACGGGTGTTCACAATTAATGGAACAATTTATCAAAGGGTAGACGGAGCTTGAATTAATAAACACCCTGCAAATGCCATTAGACGTCAGTGCTGTGCCCACAAAGTACACAGCAATGAGAGACGCCACAGTACCCAGTAAACTCTCCAAGGTCAGTTATGTTAAGTACATTCTGGACTAAAAATACATCTGTATTATGTTAATTATTATTATTATTCCTGATTTACCATCAGAAAACAAATGACCCAGACACATTTTATCCCCTTAGTGAGTTGCCTGTAATTGATCACAGGACACAGAGTGCGCCGGTTCACAGGGGACCAAAGCTCGACCGCATATCACGCTGATGTTTTCATGCGAATAAAATAAATGAATGCCAATGTTGAGGTGGAGCACTGTTTTGAAAGCACGGGCGTTGCGCAAACGAAAACACATCTTTCTAAATGACCACCGATTGCATTACTGAAGAGGCAATCAAACACCGAGGGACACGCTGCTACATTAACGGGATCTCTAAAGGACGGCCCGCTGGTACTCTTCAGGTTTATGTGACACGTGAATAAATGCGACGCAAAGCGTAGTGTGCCGCTATTAATGAAAAACAACGCAAGACGATCCATTCATGCGAAACCCTGGGCCCGGAACAGACTGAACGTGTTCCCTGCGTGTGGGTTTATATGCGCTCGCCCCGCTTCCCTGCAGTGAATTTCCTGTTTTGTGAGCCTCAGCGGTTCTGTCTGTTCTTGCGCTCCGGGCTCCTGAACTGACACGGGAGTCCGGGCAGCACGTGGGCGTTTTTTCCTGGATCGGCCGGGATACTGTGCGTGCGCGCCTCGGCTTTGTACAGCCGACCGAGCGAAAGCGCGCTGCCGGGGCCCTGACAATCGCCTAATTCCACCGATCCGGCCCGGAGACGGACGCCTCCCCACCCGCCTGGAAGCCTGGGCAGTAATGCAGTCTTCATTAATAATGTAAACACACAGAATACGCCTCATTCCTCCGGTCTGGGAGAAAGACTAATTACAAGCTGCTAACTGCTCTCAGATCTCATTGATCTCCGGTCGGTCCTATCCCCAGCAGATGCATCTCTCTAGGGGACACAGGCTTAAGCCCCGGCTCCCGAGACAATATACATTAGGTAATGAAACGTCTTGCAGGGACTCTTCCATCATAACCCCAGTGAGTGATCTCTGCGAGGCGCAGAAAACGAGAGGTGAACCCGTCAGGGGTTTCCGCCGCGAGTCGATGGGCTCCATAGGCCCTTTCTGCGGCGGGTAGATGTGCATCTTGCCCATTGATTCCGTGTCAGCAGTCAATTCCCAAACCAATTATTTTTTAATAGGTGGAGTTCTTGAGAGTCGTACAGATGAGGCGGCCCCCCGAGCCCAACGCGGCTGATTTGTCAGAGTCGCTTGCTGTGGAGCAGGGATGAGGTGAGGAGCAGGGATGAGGTGAGGAGCAGGGATGAGGTGAGGAGCAGGAATGAGGTGAGGAGCAGGGATGAGGTGAGGAGCAGGGATGAGGTGAGGAGCAGGAATGAGGTGAGGAGCAGGGATGAGGTGAGGAGCAGGGATGAGGTGAGGAGCAGGGATGAGGTGAGGAGCAGGGATGAGGTGAGGAGCAGGAATGAGGTGAGGAGCAGGGATGAGGTGAGGAGCAGGGATGAGGTGAGGAGCAGGGATGAGGCGAGGAGCAGGGATGAGGTGAGGAGCAGGGATGAGGCGAGGAGCAGGGATGAGGTGAGGAGCAGGGATGAGGTGAGGAGCAGGGATGAGGCGAGGAAGAGATTTTTTTCCCTCCCTTTATGCCCCCTTGGAGTGCGGGTAAAGTGCAGGATCTCTCCATAAAGGGATCAATACGTAATCATGAAAGCTTTATGTTTGGGCGAAAATAGTCCCTCTGCCCCTCTAACCCCCAAAAGCCAGCCCTCGTTTAAGCAATAAGAGGAAGGAATCGGCCAGGGCGCAGCAGCCTCTTTTCCTAAGAGGATAAGTGAAAGAATACCCTGTTTATTAAAGTATTGAGTTTGGTGGAGCGTGTTCAGTTAAAGCCAGGCATCACTGGGAACCTCTGCCCCCCCCACCCCCCCACCCACACACACACACACACACACACACACACACACACACACACACACACACACACACACACACACACACACACACACACACTTCCCCCACTGAAGGCCTCTCAAGTGTATCTCTACACAGCACAGTCACGGTGACAGAGAGTGGGTGGAATTCACTCACAGGTGACAGCAATATCAAAACCTCATCAGCGTTTGCGCAGGGTATTTACGTGCGGCGAAATTCCCTTACGGGGCTAAAAGCCCCTCTCCTTTCTGTTCTGACAAGATCAGAGCAAGATGCCGACGTTTGCCTCCGTGCCTTCGGCTGTAATCTCCCCGCGTTTTTGGCAGCTGATTTCGCAGACTAATCACATGGGCCCAGATCGGAGAAGGAAAGCAAAAAAAGACAAAATAAACCGAAAAACCGCAGTTAGTTCTACTGGGACCGTCACCACTTCCCCAGAAAAAAAAAAAAAAAGATAACTTGGCTCACCTCTTTCACGCTCAAAGCTCAATCCTTTGACAAGGATTTCCTCTTTGTATTTTTAGGCTGAAATACTGCAGTGTCTCACTGGCGCCTGTTAACGGAGAACGTGAACTGTCACTGTCTCCGAATCCCGGGCTAAGAACAGTGCGCCGTCCTACACGCAGGCCTTCAGCGTGAGGTACGTATTTCTAGTTCAGTTTTTTATTGAAACGGCTGCTGCTCTTACAATAGCGTGATTGCGGATGAATTTATCTCCATTTCTCTCCTCTAATTGCATTAGAAATAAAGCACCAGGACCCCGTCCCAGCCCGTGTCACTCATGCTGTGTCGGTGACGATAGGTGTCCGTGAATAAGCCCGATTCATCACAGGCTTGTCTCCATCCCCAGGCCCCCGAGGGAGCCGGCGCAAGTCTCCGCGGCCTCATGGCCAATAAGTGGATGAATGTGAGCTTGAGGGGGAAGGAGACCCCTGGGTTATGACGCTGCTCAGGAAACAGGCAGCGCAGCAGAAAGCGGCGACGGCACAATCTGTGTGCCACACATTTCTGGGGAAGGGAGAGCCGCGCGGCGTCTGCGAGCTGCAAAAAAATTGGGAACTTGAGGGAATTTCTTTTTTTTTTTTGGGGCAATTCAACAGCCAGGACGGGAAAAACAGAAGTGGTTCCTTATCATATTTTTTTTGCCGTCAGCGAAACTTCTCATAATTGTTTTCTGTCACGCCTTTTCTTGCTCTTAGAGAATATGCGCATTGTCTGCCTGTCTTCTCTTCCCTCTCTGTTCCTGTCAGTTCTGCTCTCGCTTATCCACTCCCTTTTTTCTTTCCTTATTTCCTTAATTTTCTCTCTCTCTCCCTCCTTTCTTCCTCTCCCTCCCTTGCTCTCTCTCTCTCTGTCCGTCCCGCTGAGCTCCGTGGAGCCCCAGTGTCGGGCGGACCTGGCTGGTTAAGGGGAGCCTCCTCCCGGCAGCATGTTTAATTCAGCAGCCGCGGCGGCAGTACAACCAGGCCGTGTTTGGGCAGGGGGGCCGAGGGGCCGGGGGGCCGCGCGGCGCACGTGTCGTATCAAACACTCCGTCCGCCCCGTGTCTACACTAGCCCCCACCCTGCACCTTGATATAGTAATGAGCCAACAGCGCAGGGCGTGCTCCTATCCATTTTGACGGTCACCTTTGGCTCATGGCTACAGACATGCACTAGAGCGGCACACGCTTGTACCAGCACAGATCCAGTTATACACAAATGTACACATATGCCGACCAGAAAGAGTGCATTTCCATCATATTTCTGGTGAGATTCTTCTGTCTCTCCATTATGTATTGGCAGAGATGGATCAGAAACAAGGCAGGGCAGGCGCTAGTCAATATTTCATGAGTTCTCTTTTTCTCCCTTCTCATTCTGACACCATCCCAGTTTTTCCTCATAAATGAGTTTGTCTCTGTCAGACCTAAGCAGAGGCAGGAAAGAGAGAGATGAGTGAAGATAAAAAGAAAAGGGAGAATGGGAACAGTATTCGAGGAGCTGGTGGAAAGATGAGGCGTGCTTGGGGAGTGTTACACGCTGACACAAGGCTTTCATTGAGCTGCACACGTAGAGTATGTGTTGCAGGGCATTGCTCTTTGTAGGGGTGAATTCCATGCTACTGTATATAGGGGCCTGAAACATCCCCACCTTCAAAAAGCAAAGTAGATATCCCAGGGAAACACAACTTCAGTCCTAATCGTCCTAGACCTGGCAATTCAATTCTGGTCCCCTGCAGGGGACATGAGTCTCTGGTCTTAATCTCAAGAACCATGTGACTGACCATGGTAAACAGAGTAATTTACATTTTAAGCCCTAGTTCAGATCTTTAAAATTAAATATCATACACTACAATGAGGAAAATAATGAGGAAGTTATGCCGTGTTGAATATTGCTACTGCTTGAAAGCAAGTTCTGAGAAAAAGGCCGTTGAAGTTTTGGAACTTTTTCCTATACATTTTCAAAAAAAAAAACAGCAATAGGCATGATTTAGAAAAGCAGAAGCTAAGTAAAATGGCCACATATTAATAGTGTTATACTGTAGGAGTGATTAAAGTCTGAACAAGGCAAATATATAAACATGAATATTAATAGTTAAATAAAATATTAATGAAATAAAACAATAAAAATAAACTTTATACTGTAAAATATTTCCTAGGGATAGATACCGTATGCAATACTAAAAGTGAAATATGCAAGTAAGACACAAGATAACATTATTTTGAGAAATTAAACGGCTTTATTTGTTGGTTGGCTACAATGAAAACAACAATAGTTTGCCGTGTTTGCACCTAATGATGATGGCTTTATAGGCATTCAAAACTAGCCGGGAGAACTCCTTCAACCACATCTGTCATAACAACACCAGGATCCATTTCTTCACTGTTGTTATGCATAGAAACGTCATCGTTTTCAGTCAAAATGCCCCACCATACCAACGTAAGGAATTACTGTATATCCTCCCAGTCCGATTCTACATCTGCGGGCTGTGAGGCTCGGAACACGTGGGGTGTCTTTCGTCTCCCGCGAAATAATCAAATTATTGCCCATGGCCACGGCCATGGTCAAATTCAATGCAATTGTTTCCAGTGCAGGAGTATGATCATGCTGTGTTTATGTTTAGGGAAGTAACTGTTAGATATAGAAGGGTCAGAGTGAGGTTAACTAATAAGGGCTAAAAATGTAGGCTGCGCGTCGCCAGATTGTTCTCACTTCACGGCGCAGTTCACTTTTACAATGTAGACGAGGAAGAAAAATAAGCGTCTTATGCGCTTTATTTACAACTTTTTACAAGTTTGGTAATTAAACACGGTGGAGTTTTCTCGCTCAACACCCAACTTTGATTTTTTTTTCAGGATATCCTAAATTGCATCTTGATGCTATTCATGGATTATTATACAACAGTTCCGCACATTGTGATTGACTGAGATGCATTCCACGAGTGCTGATGTGCAGTATAAAATCACTCGGGCCTCATGACCAGCCGGGATCGCTCCGATTTGTTTACATTCTAATTGAGATATTGTTGGGGAAAAGAATTTATGGAATTCTGAAGGAACTATATTTGTTTGGCTGAGCCAAATAAACAACAAAATAATGATCTGTTTTCTCAATCATTACTTGATAGATATTTTATAGGCTAGTAGAAGTGTTGTATAAAAGCCGATATCACACTTGAGATTGCGGTGTTATACTCTATATCAAGCATGGCTGTGATTTTGTCGTAGGTAAGATAATCACAGCCATGCTGACATACAGTATAAAAGCACTCCCTCTTGTGCGATACTGCTTAATTACAACACTTGGCCGTTTGCTATCAAGCGTCCATGGACAGTAAATGTAAGTTAGCGCATGGGCTCCCTTTATAATCTTGGAGGACTCACAAAGTGCCTTTTTTGGATGCAATTTTAGCATGTTTACAGATTGAGTTCAACATTTCATCGAATTGAAGTTTATAACTCAAATATAGGCATACAGCACGACATCTGCCTTCCCTAGAGATGGCGGGCCACATATTCTACTGTGCTGAATGCCGTGACATTCATTAAAAATAAAATGTTTGAAAATGTTTTCACTGCAACAATGCTTTTGTCATCCAAGACACATGTCGTATGTCAAAGAAATATAAATAAAATAATTAAACTTTTTTGTTTTTCTGCCGGGTCTCAGGAGGATATGCCAACCAAACATAGCCTATCCTTCTAAGTGCTCTTAAAATAGTTCTCAGGTCAAGAAGGTTAGCTGAGATGTTGACCACAATTAATGCCCCCCTACAGAAGCAGTCTGGGTTGGGATTAGGGGGGGGCAAGACTGCTTAATCATGAGATGCTGCTGTCACACAGTGCACAAACTTTATCTCTTAATAAACATCCAGAAATATTTAACTTCATCTTACTTGAAAAGTGTTGAGTTCAGAGTTCAGACATTTTTTTGAATGTACGTAGATAACCTTCCAGCCATATGAGTGGATAACGAATAAGTTCACAAATGAGTTCACAAGATTTCTTGATTGAATTTGTGAGAACCTCAGCAAACAGCCATTGCTGGGTTCTCCAAAGTCTCCTTTCGAATCATTGCTCTTGTGTTATTTACAGCAAATACTCATCTTTTTTCTCACTAGTTCTCTTTCCAAAAACTAATTCTGCCTCTGTCTGTCAGGACTCCTTGCCATTGCTATTGGACATGGAATGACCCAGTTCCCAGCTATGCTCTTTCTGTTTTTTTTTTTTTCTTATTGCTTTTTGTTCTCAGAAGTGAGCTTTCCTGACATAGATCTGAAGCGCTAACAGGGTAACACACTGCACTTGCTCTAAATCAGTGACACACTGTGTGCAGTTTTCAAAAACTTGCCAGTGGAAAAAACAAAAAAAGCACTGGCGGAATAAAGAGCTCAGCGTGGCTAGCGCAGGATTACAGAGCCTGAGACCTCCTCCAGCTACAGCACCCTGCAGGCCTTGCGTAATGAGAAACACCGGAGCCGCGCAGTAATGATGCGCACGCAAGTGCCCCGGCCCGTTCATTAACCCCCACTCTTTTTCTGCGCCATCAGCCGATTTGTAATAACTTTTATCGCCACAATTAAGGAGCGGCGCTTCCACGCCGCCAAACGTCTGGAGACAGAGCGAGCCGTTCGCGAGCCTCGCCCTCGGCAACTGCCCCCCCGTGTCGCCGCGGACATCCCCGTCATGGACGTCTGCCATCCGAATCTGCAGGCCAAGAACCCCATCACAAGCACATAAGTCCCGGCCAGCACTAGCGGAGCTAACAGGCCGCTGAGTCAGCTCTGGGAGGAGAGAGAGAGGCGTAAAGGGAAGCCATGCTATCTGATATTTTCCTTGTACACGGAACTCCAACAATGCGGACGTACTGCAAGACAGAAAGCTTGAGGCTCCAGTTTCTCCGTCATGAATCCCAGTAAACCGTTCTCTTCATCACACAGAGTGGTGATAAATATCCTAAAGAGTGAGCACCGTTATTGTTATTTAGACTGCATCCCATTTTTTTGTTATTCTGCTATTTGAATTTCCTAATCGCAATTTTAGGATAGTCCAATCAACTTTCTTCATTGATTCAGTAGTATGCAAAGGAGTATGATGATCTTAAGAAATGCATGCAGCCACCACTGCTTCTCAACAAGCCACCAAATGTGCTGTCTGTGGAGTTATTGCACCAGAAGACGGCGCAGCTTGCCTAACGTTATTCGGTACATGCGGACAGAAAGGACATGATTAGTCAGAGACGTCCCTATCGCGCAGCGCTGTGAGGAATATCCTGCACACTATAGCCCGCACTCCCTGGCTGGTGATATGGCCAACTATGGCTCAGTCCATGAAACCCTCGGCCATAGTCAGTACATGCATGGTCAGGATTAAAATCTGGTTCTTGCGGCGTATCATTGCACAGGAGGCTACAGCACAAGTGGACCCCATTACCCAGCAGCCCTGCCTCAGCCTTTGACACAATCCTACACTACTCCGCCATTGCGCAGCTCTATGTTCCATCACATTCCTTAGCTTGGAAGAATTGTACGTGTCAAAAGGGAAATTAGGAGAGGTTTAGTGTGATATGCCCAGATTACTGGCACTGTGTACTCAGAACCAGTGGGAGAAATGCAACCTGCTGCTTTTAATAAAAGAGCTGCACTCTGCTCCTCGTCTTCCCTGCTTGTGAAAATCAGTAATGGAGGTGACCAGAGGTGTGAGGCTTAAGCTTATGAAGTTTAAGCAAAGCTTTGGGAGAATCCCTGTATGTGACAGTTCGGTAACTTTAACATCACTCGTGAAAGCAGACAGACAAGCTTAAGGACTGAGGGACAGCGGTCTGCAAGCCCAGCATAAAGCGCAGCCTTGGTCGTCCCCTCCACCGATGTAAGGAGGCCCTGTTACTGAGAAAGTGTATCAACTTGCCCACTGACTGTGAGCCCTCCTCTACAGAGGAGCAACTGTATCTCAAAAAGGCCTCTGAGTCTACGGCATAGTCAGAGAGATAATGTAGATCAAAGCAGAGAGAGAGAGAGAGAGAAGAAAAGGAAGGAAGAAAGTTGAGAGAGCAGTGAACACTTCACAGCTCAGCCCTTAGTCCCGTGAGGGAGGCACTGGATTTGTGGACCGAGGCGTCTGTACTCCACTCCCAATGATTTCCCGTCACGGCATATTAGCTCATTATTAAAGACCTCAATTAGGGACTCTCGTTTATTTAACACCAGGAGACTGCCTCTCCCTCATCAGTGTCTATGCCTCCTAAAGATGATCATTCTGTCTCCAGCAGAAAAACGCCTGCAGTCCTAAATCCCCAGGAGCTCACATCCACCCATCCCAGCCTCCCCTCCTCAAGTCCCCAGGCGTCCTGTACCTCGGCTATGTGCAAAATGCTTTGCGCCTGTTTTGGTTAAACCGGTAACCTTAAAAGACTGCCTTCCCCAACCAAAATCAGGAATCGCGACATCATAATATTCCGCAAACATCGTACATTCGTGTCACGTACCACCTAATAAATTAACGTCAATTTTGTTTCAAATATTTTTCAATGGATTCCCATCCGACTCCTGCAAGGAGCTGCTTTGCACTCAACACAGGGTGGTGTGTTTGAAGGGCAGTTTATATGAGCAGAGGAAGACGTTCCAGGAGAGTCATGAGGTAGCAGACTGTGTACACTAGAGTCAGAAGCATGCCAAGGGACCCAGGCTGGGTGTGGGTAGGCATTCACCAGCCGTGATACACACAGCTGATGCCTTTTCAGCTCATAGGCAATTTCGTTTGCTTTCTGACGAGCCACACTTATGTAAACGTATTATTTATGCACAGAAACGCACACACGCACGCGCGCACGCACGCACGCACGCACACACACACACACACACACACACACAGCAGCAGCAGCAGCAGCAGCATAAAACCTGAAGCTTCCAACTATTTGAGAACATCCTATTTAAAATAGAACTGTATGTTACATGGGTGACAGGACATCCCGGCTACGCCTTACTGCCACATAACTGTAGAAACACAAGGGACCATTTATGTTCCATTTACCAACAAAACATAAATACACAGTCTAACAGAGGAGAGAGTGCCAAGAATAATAAAAATGACATTTGTGCTAACCCTGTCAACCTACAGTACATGTAGCCACATTTGAAACCTCTATCTTATTTTTCCATTGGATTATAAATAAGGAAAACTGTCTGAATGGGTGAGGAAGATGGTGGATGTTGCAAAAGTTAGAGATAATCTCAGCAGAAGCTGTGGGCGACGTGCATTTGATTTCTTTGATGTGCGCATGCCTGGCAGGCAGGAGAAGAGTGAGTCCTGGCGCATTCCCAAGGGAGAGTTCTGAGATCAGATACGCCGGAAATATCACACTCTCACCGATCTACCCGCACAACCGAAGAACAGCCATATACTGGAAAATAACCAGCGTGGAATAATCCAGAGCGCTGACACATTACCCCTCCTCGATGTTTGTAAAGCAAGTCAAGTCAACCGTTGATTAACTAAATGCCTGGAGATTTGGGGCTAATGCAAATGGCGTGGTAGGTGTTCATTTATTGAGAAACAGGACAAAAATATATATCTCCCCTTGTCTTTTTAGCCATTTTGTGGAGTTCAGGGAACTCAGGCAGGAAAGGATGCTGTCATTAATCTTGCGAAAGTCTTTGTGGGGCCCATTACAATGAAGAGTAATAAGGCAAGTGGACTGACAGAGTTTGCTAACAAATCCTCTCCATACTGCCCACCGCCATGCAGGTAGGAGGCTGAGAAGTGATGGGTGTGACACCTTCCACTGTTCACCTGCAACCCCCACTTCCTGGGAACACACAGATATATATGCACACACAAACGCATATATAAACACAGGAACTGACTCTCTCTCTCTTGCTCTCTCGCTCTCTCTCTTGCTCTCTCGCTCTCTCTCTACAGTGAGCACATATTCTCTAGTTACTAATAGAATATATTCTGATCAGAGGAATTACTAAACAAGGTAAAGCGCCTTTGGAATGCTTTTCCGTTTTGCCTTTAACAGCTCTATTTGTTTCTTGTCTGATTTGTGTTTGTGTTTGTGATTGTTAAGATGTCAACAGGGCCCAATTTCCTCCGGCCCCTGGGTGGACTGCTTCTCCAGCTCCCATCACCAACGCTGCTGCCAACACAATAATTGAGACGTTTCTTCACCGAGCTTCCAGAATGCCTCCTCATAAAAGCCAAGTTGCCTGGCAACAAGCAGTCCTAAGCGCTGATACACAGAGGTGTTTCCTGGCTCCAATAGGACTGCGGCTGGTGTGTACGTGCGTGATGTGTCTGTGTGTGCGCAGCTCCCTGTGAGTGGTGCGTTTTTCTGTGTGCGTATGCAATTTTTTTGTTGATTATGTGAGTGTCAGAACTCTCACCCTCACAGTGTTTTTTCTCCCTCTGCGAAAATGCATCATTCTGGCCTTCTAAGCATCAACAGCAGTCTGTTTACACGGGAAGAGTAGTGGGACCAGGGAGAGGGAGGGGTGGACTGAGAGGGGCAGGTCCAGTCCTGAGGAGAGCGAGAGTAAGAGTGAGAGAGGCAGGCCCCGTGTGGAGGAGAGGGAGGGGCGGGTCAAGTGCTAAGGAGAGGTAGGGGCAGAGTGAGAGAGGTGGGCCCAGTGCTGAATAGAGGGAGGGGCAGAGTGAGAGGGGCGCGTCCAGTGCTGAGGAGAGGGAGGGGTAGAGTGAGAGGGGCGGGCCTAGTGCTGAGGAAAGGGAGGGGCAGACTGAGAGAGGTGGGCCCAGTGCTGAATAGAGGGAGGGGCAGAGTAGAGGGGCGCGTCCAGTGCTGAGGAGAGGGAGGGGCAGAGTGAGAGGGGCGGGCCTAGTGCTGAGGAAAGGGAGGGGCATACTGAGAGGGGTGGGCCCAGTGCTGAATAGAGAGAGGAGCAGACTGAGAGGGGAGTGTCCAGTGCTGAGGAGAGGGAGGGGCAGAGTGAGAGGGGCAGGCCTAGTGCTGAGGAAAGGGAGGGGCAGACTGAGAGGGGTGGGCCCAGTGCTGAATAGAGGGAGGAGCAGACTGAGAGGGGAGTGTCCAGTGCTGAGGAGAGGGAGGGGCAGAGTGAGAGGGGCGGGCCTAGTGCTGAGGGAAGGGAGGGGCAGACTGAGAGGGGTGGGCCCAGTGCTGAATAGAGAGAGGAGCAGACTGAGAGGGGAGCGTCCAGTGCTGAGGAGAGGGAGGGGCA
>CM056379.1:24307572-24640963 GCA_029718625.1 Synaphobranchus kaupii
ATGTACTGAATAGGGCGATAGAAAAAATAACAGTGAAAGCAATATAAATTACAACCGTGACATCAAAAAGGAACCTTCAGTTGGAGTTGGAAAGATAAGGAGTGTGATATTCACCAGGTGCAGGGCAGCAAATAATAGGGGTGTGTTAATTTGTCAGAAAAATATCATGAAGATCCTTGAAGATTTCACAGCCATGACCATCATGTGACTATTTATTTATTTATTTATTATTTGGAGAAATATGCCTCCTCTGTGCTGCTTAGTAGCAGTCTTGATAACACACTGCCGCATAATTACAATTAAATTTAAAATAAAATGTAGCCAAATCAACAATAGCTCACATCTCTTAATTACTGCTGCTGTCAGACAACAATGCACGACGAGGAGCAATAGCCTACTGAATGTGAACGCAGTATCAATACTCACTGGCCATATGCAAGCCTACTGAATGTGAACGCAGTATCAATACTCACTGGCCATATGCAAGCCTACTGAATGTGAACGCAGTATCAATACTCACTGGCCATATGCAAGCCTACTGAATGTGAACGCAGTATCAATACTCACTGGCCATATGCAAGCCTACTGCTATTCAACAAACAACTCACACATGAAGATTAGAACACATCAATTATAGGTCACGGTCAGCTGCAACTCAACAATATAATCGGCAGCACAATAATATTGCACACCATAAGAATCAGAGTCAAGGGGCCTCTGCGGTGGCGCAGTGGTAAAAGCGTCAGCCGATGCAGTTGCACACTGAAGATCAGGGGTTCGCACCCCTGGTCCTGCCAGATCCAAGTATGGCCGGTGCCTTGAGGGAGTGGCAATTGGCGCCCGTTCCTGGGGTGGAGGGAAGGGACTCGACAAGAATCGTTGAGCACAAGCGGCCCCAGGCGAGTTGGAATTATGGACAGGAGCTCGAGGCGTCGTGCCCTGAAGAGGTCATGATGCCCTCCTTCCTATCACCGGCTGACAGGGTTGTGTAGTGGCAAATTTTCAAGCGGTTGCTACACGGGGAATTTTAGGGTAGAACTGGCTACCAAATTGGGAGAATTTCTCTGAATGTTTTCATTTATTTGCTTGATCAATGGATGTAACGGCTTTCAAAATTATTGGTGACCATTTGCAGATAATCTTTTTTATTCTAGTTTTACCTGTTCTCCTGCTGTCTTGTTCTGAAATCATGTGAACTATTTTCAAGTGAGTTGAGTAAAATCAATATAATCATTACAAAAGGACTTTTTAACTCTGTAAATTTCCACACACTTGGAGCTGGAAAACAATTCTAGCTAACACTGCTTATTTGTGTTTTGTTTCCATATCTTAAATGCATGTGTAAACATCTGGCTCATCAGACAGATATTTACATGTGTGCCTGCATATCGTAAAAGTTGCATTTTAATTTGAGAAGCAGGGGCTCATTAAAATCTGCAAGATATGTTTTTGGAGCTTTTCATAAATAATTTTTTAGTTTTGTTTTGTGAACACATCTCACAAGGTGATGCTTTGAATTTGCAAAAATCATCCGCTTGGAAATCATTGCCACCCTCCCAGTGTTGCAATGGCAACACACGTCCTTGAACACTTCAGGGAAAATATATCAATTGGTGAACCTAGCAAGCAGGTTGATCATAATAATTAAAACAAGGAAACAATATGTACTCGAAGTAAGTAGTGCAGACTATTGAGGGGGAATGAGGATGCTACATCCCTCTACAGCAGTACTCCTGTCACTACTACTGCCCATTTGAAAAATAGAGAGCAAAAATTAACAATGGGTCACACTTTCAGACTTGATAAGAAATGGTGGTCTGCTCCACTGACATTTATTGTGGATGGTTGAACCAATTTAATTTAAATCTCTATACTTTGGGAAGTTGTATTCAATTTTCCGTTCATTGACCCAAAGCTGATCTTCTGGTGTCAAACACTATCTATTTGCAGGCACTTTCAGATAATTACATTTCCCAGATGTTTTACTTAAACATGAAATTGTCCTATTCCACTTGTTGATAACATCAAATATCTTGGACCACTGCATATTGAAATTTGTTTATTTCATTTTATTTAAATTTTTCATAATTGGGTTTATTTGTAGAACTTGAAGAAAATTAATAGTTTTGCAAATGCAGCTACCTGTTTTAATGATTAAAGATGTTGATGGTGTAACTGCATTTCTTGCTCTCATTTTGTGTATAATTTTAGTTTGATTGAAGCTTCATGCTATATCCTACTAAGAGCCCCACATGAAATAATCACCTTTAAAGATCCAGGTAGGTCACCTTTTTCCACCACTGTTCACCAGAGCATAAAATTGATATGACATAAGCTACAAAACTATAGCAGTCAAGAATTAAACTATGGCCATACATGTGGTTATCTACATTGGGCGGGAGCAATTAAATCATTATCAGGAAAAAAAAAACATACACAAAAAAAACAAACAAACAAGAGGCCAAGATTAAAAGCACATACATGCCCTCTAAATGTACATTACATTACATTACATTACATTTATTTAGCAGACGCTTTTATCCAAAGCGACGTACAGTAAGTGCGTACAGAGACATCATCATCATTACACATTAAATGTACTGGGATGTTGGAGGGAATTGATATTTTTAGCACCCACAAGTGAAATTTAGCAAAATACACATCAGGGTTGTAATGCTACACTGAAACGACCTGTAGGACAAAACTATATCAATGACCAGACTCCAACCCAGTGTCAACAGGAACAAGCCGGCATGTTATTGGATCTTCTCTGGCTCCTTCCAAATCGCAAAATGCAACTCCCAAATTCTTATTCCAAGAGAGGAAGCAATTTTCAAAACGAAACGATTAATGTCATATACAGTGAATATGCCATTTCATTGGTGAGGACCATCCATATGATTACAGTGAGTAAACTCTCTGTGATTCATAACATAGTATATTAACAATAATTGCTGCACTCAACCAGACTGAGCAATGCTGGAAACAATTTAATGCACCCATGACTGAAATTGAAGATGAGAAAATTAAAAATAACTCCTTGTAAACAAATTAGGATTGAGGTTTAAATAGTGGTCGTGTAGTGATTATAACATTACACAATCATTAACATTATCTGTGTGTGTTCACAATTAAAATAGAATGGCATCTATATTCATGTGCATATTACATTTATGTTAAGCACAAGCCAGAAAGTTTTATCACAGAACCAGCACCAGACACCACCAGGTTACTTTTCCCCTTAGCCATGTACAGCCCCTTAGAATGCCTTACCACACTATCACAGACACTTGAATACAGGAGGTATGACTAAATTACAATTATTTGATCAAAAAATTCAAAGAAAAAATAAAGATAGTTATATTACCAAGCATTCTGCTTTTTAAAGTAATCTCACACAGTATACCATGCCATGTCTCTTTACATGAATTCTACCAGTGCAAAAATAATTGTATATTTTATCTATTTAGCAGTTAGATCAACTGAGAACTCAGGCAGGGAAAGAACACTTGGGGAATGAAAGTGTGGATATGCAATACAAAGGGTTCTGTAGCTAGTCTGTCGGGGATGATTAGGTAGCCTGATTCCAAGATACAGTTCTTTGTGAATTCGATGAGGTCACCAAGGTTACTCTACTCTTACTCTTTTGGAAAGTTCTATGGGATCTTAAATGAACAAAAGTGAGTCAGGACCTCAGTTTAACATCGCATCCTAAGGAAAGCACCTTTTACAGCATCATCACGCTGGTGCATTGCATTTCAATTAGCACACAGGAAAGGTTCTCTTCAACATCTCTTCCTGCAGAGACTTAGTTCTCCTGTTCCATACCTGCTCACCATCAGCAGTTTAACATACAGCAGTTTAACAGTGTAACAAGGGTTCAGTGTGGCATGGATTTCAGTATACACTTAGTTAGGATATAAAACAAATGACCATAGTGGAGTAATTGAGGAGTCAAGCTGTGTTCAGTCAGTGCAGGAGATTCCCTCAGAAAATAAAGCACATTAATCAGCGGTTTCCTTACAGCCTCCCACCAGTAAATCTCGCAAAAAGGCGAGTTGTCAGCATCCACGCTCACATGGCTGGTCTAAAAGGATCAGCATGATTATCACCAAGAATAATTTTAATTTTGAATTACTCCATACCACCACAGCTAAAGCATTGCCTTTTATGGGACTTCATTTTAATATATCTGTCATAATTCTTCTCTCAGATGTAGGACATCAAACCTATCAAACACCCTGCAAAACATGCAAGACCCAGTTGGTCTGCAAGGCAACATGCAATGTGGAACAAATTAAGTTACATTACATTATCCAGCTGGTTTGGAAGCCTAGCCAAATGATCTTACGTAGTCTGATTACCAAAAACTACAACAACGTTTTAATATTAACAACCGTACTTCTCATTTTTATATAATATATTCAGTGGCGATTTTAGCATGACATTTCTGGAGGGGCAGTTTTGTGTGACGTCACCATCAAAAAAATAAAGATAGCCAATTAATCTATGGTAAGCCTATGCTATGGGTGCGCAGTAGGCCTAAGTGCCAGGGAGCAGAAAGATTTCAAAACTGAATACAATGTATCGCTTCAGCACAACACAGAACCCTACATTGAGGTTGCCTATACTGCAACAAAGTAATAGGATGAGACAGACACATTTCTTCAATAACTTGCATGCTTTATCAAAACCGTAAATACAAGCATATGACACGTTGTTAACTTGTAGGAAAGTGAAAACAAGTTTATCCAGAACTAATACAATTATAGCCTAGCTAAAATACAAAAAACGCAAAGCATGCCAACGGCCTATTATAATAACGAGAATTATCAGATAAATGTCAAATAAATTAAAACAGTTATTTGTCTGATTCAAGTTTATTTAATATATTCCTGTATTTAGCTTTTCACATAATAATGAGTTGTCATAAAGTGTATTTTTAGATCATAACTTAGTCCTGATCCGCTACTTGTTTTTCCCACTGCCTCAGAAATCGAAAGAATATCAGAGAGAGGGAGACAGAAAATGTGATTGCAGCGATTAAATTAATTAATGTTTTATTAATTAAAACGTTTAAAAAAAATGTGTTAGACTAGATTTCCTGTATCATAACCTTATACGTGTCTGTATGCACTTATTGTACGTCGCTTTGGATAAAAGTGTCTGCTAAATTAATGTAATGTAATGTAATGTTATACACCTGTATATATACCTTTGAAAAGGTGGAAAAACCATATTTTATATAGGCAAACTTGACACCTATGACAAAATAAAATCAAACTAATGGAAAACTTTAGCTGGCTAGCATTAGCGATACACATACACTGAATTGGCTTTGTTTATGTTTATTTCCTGGTCACGTCAGCCCACATTAACGACGTTAACTTAACGTTTATTGTTTTTTCTCCACCTGTTGCTAGGCAGAATTGGTAGGGGCAAAAACATTTCTGCCCCTCCGCCCAACATAATTTGCGGCAGGTTTTCCCTGCTTACGCAGATCACGCTCACGTTGTTTCCCTAGCAACGGTGGGACAGAGTGCTCTGCTGCCCCACAGCAGAGACATACGCTGTGGACTGCGCTCCCTGTCCTGAGCACACACATACAAGGAAACTACTCAAAAACAGCACTATAAGGAGTGTGAGTCAAGTTTATTATATTTATACACGCCAATTTCACCATTGAATCACTGTTTTGTATTAAATATAAAATATATTTTGCCACAACATTCAGATGTTACGAGTATCTTTCACAACTGCCCCACCTGCCCCTAATGTAGAAACGCCATTGAATATATTATTGAAGACAAAATGTAATACCTGCATTCATATCATCTGCTACAATATCAACAACAAAATTTTTTTGTTTGTTTTTTTTTTTACTTTTCCATAACTGGGTTGTGTGACATCATTAGGATGGGCTGCCAGACCGGACGGGTAAAGTAATCTTTCCAGCTGGACCTTACAGCATTATTCAGCTGGCCCACATGACATAACCGATCAGCTATGAATAGAAGTAGTCCACCTGAGTTTTGTGTCCTTTTGATCCGTTTGGCTATGTTGATTCCATTGACTGCACCCCTGCCCTGCCATTGGTGCTACATCCCACTGTTGCTGGTAAGCATATGAAACCATATGATGGTTAAGGAATGTTACGTCCCTATGCTGCCTTGCGAGCGTGGCCCTTTATTTGTCTGCAACTCATTTAGTTCGGCTCACCTGGGTAGCAATTAGCAATTGAAGACACCTGTGCCTGATTACCAGGGGAGCATATATACTTGTGGCATTTCTCTTGTTGAGAGGTCATTCATCTTTTTCTTTGGTTTGCTGTATGTATGTTGCCAGCCTTGCTGTCATGCTGTAGCGCATATTTTAAATTGTTATTTTGGCATCATTTCCATTTGCAGCCACTTATTTTGTACTGCATGAAAAGGCCTAGATTGTCCATTTTGGGAGGAAGCCTACATTGGCCAATTTGGGAGGAAGCTCTCACCTTATTTTTTATAATGTCACCTTTTCATAGAAGGGAACAGATAGCGAATCACAGCAAGCCTGCAGAAGCCTTTTTTTTTTTGCTCTTGTGCACCTTTTGCTTTCCGGGTGAGCTAGATTTGCTTTTAAAGACTAATAGATCAGGTGAGTTAGCTTGAGCTTCCTCTGGTTTTACCGCTGCTGCCGAGATAATTCTAATTTAAAATAAAAACCGTTTTGGTTCTTGTCTGTGTTTTTTACAGGCTTATTTGTGCAAGGCACACATTTTTCTTAGACCCTTTGCCTTTGTAGCCACTCTGCTATTGTAACGCGGGTGGGCTTCGGGTCGTAACAAGGAAGGATAATTTTCCTGACGAATAAAACCTCTCTCACTCACACTCACACACTCTCTCTCTCTCTCTCTCACACACACACACACACACACACACACACACACATTCATTAAATGTGTTGCCTCACTAAACACCAGGGAATGTGAGGCCATCCATGATCCTGACATGTTGCTCTCAGCAGCTATAATGGGATTGGGACTGTGAAGCCAAAAAGTGGAAAATGTTGGCACAACGCAGAGTGAATGCTGATCCAGTTGTATCCACAGCATGTGTAAGAGTGCAGGTGAGCGCAAGATTGTTCTTTTCAGAGACTGATCTCTGGCTGAGCTGCAGATACAAAAAGCTTAATGCCACAGTGGTAAAATGGTGAGAACCATGGGTACATGAAATCCCAAGGCTGCAGTTCTCAAAGGTGCAGTTAGCAGGGGACTATTTTTCTTGAATGCTATAATCAATGGAAATCCATGGTACGCCAAATCCATCAGGACCAGATTCCTTATGGTGCAATGTGATACTACAAAGTACATTGTGCTGTCATGATGAGATAATGACAGATATACTGTGTGCAAAATAATTCACACAATTGCCCCCAAGTTGTCCTGTAGTTGTAGTAATGGGTTCACGGGTAAAGCCATGTACAAGCTATTTAATGCGAATAATAAGTAAATAACAGAAACATAATTGCATACAGAACCGTAGTTTATTGAGAAAACACATTCCACTGCTGTTCATGCATGATATTCCATATGGTTACGCTGAAAGCTGAGCAGTACGGGGTCAGAGAGCACAGTTATAACCATGTTTTATCTATTTTCCTGTTTAGATTCCAATGTTAAAACTATTCTGCAACAGTCTAGACTTCATTAGGTGGAAAGAAAAATTATTTCAAATTCAAATGTATGATTGTAATTTATCAGGTCCCACATAAATAAGTCTTGTAATATTTTTGTTCCTTTTAAAAGCATATTGTTTTGCTAGTTTTTTTGTTTGTTTGTTATTTATTTGTTTATTTGTATGTCAGAACCAGAAGGACAATTTTTGATTTTGAAAATAACATAAAAAATATATTTTTTAACATTGTTAAAATAAATTTATTTTGTTTTTCTCAGCCAGCAGACAGGGCTATGTGCATAACTAAATATTCATGCACACTGTAATCAAATAAAGTCCATAATAAATCAAGAGCACTTTCTGCGTATGTTTCCCTCTGTTCATTAAATCTTTGGATTCCACAGCAATAACCTATTTCAGACACATGCCAAGTCCCCTTGGTTTTAGCCACATTTTTATCCCCTGTAGAAATGCACCCTCAGCCCTCTGAAGAAGCAAGGCCAAGTCAGTCAGTCAATTAAATGATCCCAAATCTAACTAGGGCAATTAACTAAATCAAAAGCCTTGTCTTCACTTTCTGTCAGGTGACAATCGTCTGTTGGACTGAGACAGTGTCACCTCTGAACCGTTCAAAGGAAGAATGTGCCATTGATTATTCAGTGCGATCTTAGGCACATCAATCCTACATTAATCTCATTTAAGTTATTTTACTGCTTCATTTTAAATTCCATTAATAAATGAATAAAATTCCAAGCACAGAGGAAATAAGGCACAAACACAGTTCACATTTATATGGCCAGATTTATTCCCATCTGTGGAAACTATAAAATATGTTATGCACAAATAAATGGATTTATGGATGCCACCCTGTTGATGTGGGTGCCATTGTAGTGGTAGTGTGTATCTGGGTAACCCTGGTCACTGCAGTGGTAGTGTGTATCTGGGTAACCCTGGTCACTGCAGTGGTAGTGTGTATCTGGGTAACCCTGGTCACTGCAGTGGTAGTGTGTATCTGGGTAACCCTGGTCACTGCAGTGGTAGTGTGTATCTGGGTAACCCTGGTCACTGCAGTGGTAGTGTGTATCTGGGTAACCCTGGTCACTGCAGTGGTAGTGTGTATCTGGGTAACCCTGGTCACTGCAGTGGTAGTGTGTATCTGGGTAACCCTGGTCACTGCAGTGGTAGTGTGTATCTGGGTAACCCTGGTCACTGCAGTGGTAGTGTGTATCTGGGTAACCCTGGTCACTGCAGTGGTAGTGTGTATCTGGGTAACCCTGGTCACTGCAGTGGTAGTGTGTATCTGGGTAACCCTGGTCACTGCAGTGGTAGTGTGTATCTGGGTAACCCTGGTCACTGCAGTGGTAGTGTGTATCTGGGTAACCCTGGTCACTGCAGTGGTAGTGTGTATCTGGGTAACCCTGGTCACTGCAGTGGTAGTGTGTATCTGGGTAACCCTGGTCACTGCAGTGGTAGTGTGTATCTGGGTAACCCTGGTCACTGCAGTGGTAGTGTGTATCTGGGTAACCCTGGTCACTGCAGTGGTAGTGTGTATCTGGGTAACCCTGGTCACTGCAGTGGTAGTGTGTATCTGGGTAACCCTGGTCACTGCAGTGGTAGTGTGTATCTGGGTAACCCTGGTCACTGCAGTGGTAGTGTGTATCTGGGTAACCCTGGTCACTGCAGTGGTAGTGTGTATCTGGGTAGTCTATTTGTGTCAAATGAGTCTGAAAACAGAAATTATAGCAATAAAACAGGATGCACTATACAATATATTGAATCCAACTGTGTTAAGTGCACCAGATGGACGCTGGCGCACTTGGTTGCTCAAACACTTTTTTTTTTGTTTGACATTGCATCAGTTCCTCTCATGTGTTAAAAATGAATTTATTTTATGAGGGTCACAATTAACAAATAATTGTATGATTAGTCAGCTAATCCACTGTCTAAGGGGACGCCCACAAGGATATTGATTGTAATGAAAATTTTAATACTTGTGGGTCTTGTGGTTTAAGAAATTAGTGACCCTTATTATTACATATTGTGACAGTGTGGGGGTTGGTACAGTGTCAGATGGGAAACGGACAAAACACAAAAGCTAATGCCTGTGGTTTACTGTCTTTTATTTGTTCCTCTTTGAGAGATGAGGAGAGTGTACACATAATTTGAGTTCAAAAACAAAGAAAATGTGCACAATATAATTTCCAAACTCACAACAAACAGATGTAGTTTTCAGAATTAATAACAAAGAGTGTTCCAGGGAGTTGGAGAACAGAAACACACTGTGACTTTCCCCTAGACCTATAAGAGCTAGGCCTTAATGTAGCTCATTGATTAGTAAATGAATAGCAGCCGCAGTGATTAAACCACAGCTGCTGCCTTTCCCGTGCATGGAGTTAATGCTGCCCATAGCCTTGCAACTCTCCCTGGTAGCCAAAACACCTGAGGTGCTGAATGGACACACTACAGTATACAGGAACAGCCTTCTGCGCTCCTGCACTACCATCCTGGAATCACAATAATTACAACTTAAAGGAATTGCCAGCTGCAATCACTTGCCAGTAGCTACAACCAAAGAATATTTCTGAGCATATGACAAAAGCTCAATGTTTGAAACATGAGCTTGATTTACTATTAAATTAAGTGAAAATGGCCACTTTCAAGGTGTGACATTTATGCTTTTTCTCAGCAATCAGTAAGCTGAAATGACTGATTGAAATGATAACACAGAACATATATTAACGCAAATCATTGAGATTCCAAAGGATGCTCATCATTGGCAGTTCAGTTTCATTAAAAAAAGAAGGAAGGAAATGCCTGGCCAAACCAGAAACTCAAAACAACCCAGCATTTTAATAATAACACTAAACCAATAACACACTAATATGCTGCAGTCAACAAATTGCAAAAGCAATGTAAACAGCAAACCCACGGCGCAAATATTTTAAAGCATACACTCCTGTTCCTGAATAACGCAAGAGAACACACGCAAACACTGTGGTTTTGCTTTGTGTCCAATGCAATTTTACACTTCACGGTTCAAATTTATACCCACTGCAGGAGAGTCAGAATCATGGAGTTACATGAAATGTGTGAAACATACTGTACATATAACCAGCTGGAGCAGAAATGTCACAGTTAAAGCCTTTTTATGTGATGCCCCATTCCAGTAAGACAAGGAATAATGGTACATTGATTCAGGAGAGAAGCTGAAATGCCATGTGCTCAAAATGTGCAAGCACTTTCATATGCACATACAGCATGTCCTGTGTACCTGTCATTTGCAATGTACAGGACATATTCACAAAATAACCAGATGTGAAACTTCCACAAATTACACGTCGTCTTTCAGGAATTTTTGCTGTTATAAATATAGATCAATTTCTAATTTCCAAAAGCAATGGTTTGCAACCAACAATTCAAGCTTCAGCATCATGTTGGCTGTCCAGCCCGCTCCCCCATGGGTAGGAATGCAATCATTCTGACTTAATTAAAACCCAAGGCTGACTCTTCACAAAGACTGAGCAGATATGTCAGAGCCTAAATTTAAATGGATGGTATGCATTCTGGATGACTTTTTTTTACTTCAAAGGTTGACTGCCAGATAGGCGTTTTTCTTCACTAATGTTTTAGATATAAAACACAAATAAAAAAAATACATTTATTTGAAATCAGGTTAGCCATGCCTGTGGAGTCTGTCAAACTATAGCTTGTATATAACTAATGTGTATCCATTGAGCATATTTTCATTCCTACAAAGGACAACATCAATTCATAATTGGACTGGCTGGTTATAGGTCACCACTCTACATAACACTGCTGATTCAGCAACTCCCAAAGTGCTCTCTGACATGAACAATTTGCAAAGTTAGTAGACCAGGGAATTATTTTGGCCTTAATCTTTTATAAGGCCATATCAGCCTGAAGTGTGAAAGAAATAAAATAATAAGTGGGAAAAAAAGAAATGCCTGATATGGACATAATTACACAGCCCACAAATGACACCCATAATAAGATTGTTAGTAATATCATACTGGTAGCAGCAGCAGTCTCATAAAGGAACGATATGTAAGTGTTTGCTTGTGCAAATTGAGATATTCCTCACTTACTGTAGAAGCTTGCAAGAGCTTGATAACTTTATAAAAGGAATATGTATATACTGAATTAACACATAGATAGTTAAGTAAACTATTTGTTACTTTACACCAGTAGATCTGGTTTGTACTAAACAATGACTTCATTTCAGGTTGCAGGATATCTCCATCATATTTGCACTGTCTTGCTTTGTGCAATGTCTTCTGGAGTGGTAACAGGAAGGGGTATGTGAGGAGGGTGCATAATATGGTTTATAGCCCATCCAGTGCCTGTTTCAGTTTGATTGACATCCAGAAATAAAATTATTTTATAAACCTGGGAGAATACTCAGTAGCCAAGGAATAATATTATATCATTGTGAACAAACTACAACAAGGCATGTGGTATTCATGTATGCACATCTGGGCTGGCAATGCAGCGTGAGGCCGAAACCTGAATGCCATTCTCACAGCACAATTGTATATAAATCATGAAAACAAGACGGGTTTGTGTTTTTCTATTAGTTATATCACAGCTACATACCATGAAGAAACATTAAAATACAAATGTAAAAAAAAACCTGCCAAGGTATGTTAACTTCCACCAATAAATGTTGCTCACCGTTGTGTCAATACCCTCCCCCTATCTATCATGTAACTGTTTAACATCAGTGAAATGATTGAAGTTGTTAACTGAATGGGGCAAATTCTTGAATACTGAGTCTTGAAAATGTTGAGGAAAAAAGAGATTTATTCGCAAACATTTTGCTTAAACCACCCTGACACATTGTGAGAAGTCAGATCAGTGCCATAGTAGAACATTTTTAAGTGCAATTACAAAAAACTAAATTAGTGCAGTAACTTCAACAAGTCACTAATTAAAGCAGGTTCGCTTGGTGCATAAAGAAAGATGTGACAAAATTATTATTATTAACTTACTGATCAGCATTGTGGAAATAGTTCATAAAAACCAGTCCAAGTCAAAAAAACAAAACAAAGTTAGCAAATCCTTTAAGCGATTAAAAGTAATTAGTTAAAAGAGTGTTAATAGCCTAGCTGTTCTGAGAAAATCGGAAATCAAGTAACCTGTGTTATACAGAAATTTCTCGCGTTTATAACAAACCAAATTTCACAAAATTAGTTGAGAATTAAGCACGTTATCATAGATGTTATCCAGGGATGCTTGTATTCATTTGTTTATATGCGGCTTTGCAGAGGTTTCTGAACCATTGATTGTCAAAACATAGATCTGAACAGTGCAAATGAGAGGTGTGAAGGTTTTACAGGCCTATGTATTGATTCTCCCATTCATAGATTTTATTCATCTAAGCAATAACCACAATATTACGCATATACAGTGCCCTCCACAATTATTGGCACCCCTGGTAAAGATGAGTAAAAAGGGTTATAAAAAATGTGCCTTTTGGTAAATTGGCTTAATCTCACACTCCAACCTTTAACTAAAGTAAATTTATTCTGAGAAAAAAAAAAGCCTCATCAAGAAATAATTATTTTGAACAAAACCACGTGTGCCACAATTATTGGCACCCCTAGAAATTCCTATGAACAAAATGTAACTGAAGCATTTTTTCCATTTATATTTTACTTTTTAAAGTTGATCAGAGTGTTTATGAACTTTCAAGCAGTAATCCATGACTTCCTGTTTCACTGGGATATAAATATGAGGTGACACAGAGGCCATATTCCCTTATTCATACATCAACATGGGATAGATAAGAGAACACACAAATCAAATGAGGGAAAAGTGTGTTGAGCTTCATAAGTCAGGGAATGGCTATAAAAAAAATAGCTACTCACCTGAAAATGCCCATATCTACCGTTAGGGTAATACTTAAAAAGTTCAAAGCAACTGGAACTGTTACAGAATTGCCTGGAAGAGGACCCAAGTTTATTTTGCCCCCACGCACTGTGAGGAGGATGGTAAAAGAGGCAAAAAGAATCCCCAAGGATCACTTTTGGAGAATTACAGAGGAAAGTAGCATCTTGGGGTCATCAAGTCTCCAAAACTACCATCAGACTTCACCTGCATGCCAACAAATTATTTGAAAGGCATGCCAAAAAAAAGCCTTTCCTGTCATTTCACCAGAAATATAAGCGCCTGGAGTTTGCTAAACGCTACTGGAACTTTGACTGGAACCATGGTCAGATTAAATGAATATTGAGCTTTTCGGCAACCAACACTCAAGGTGGGTTTGGCGTAAAAAGAAGGATGGCTGAAAATAACCTGATCCCCGCTGTTAAGTATGGTGGAGGTTCCGTGATGTTGTGGGGCTGTTTTTCCTCCAAATTCCCTGGGAACCTTGTTAGGGTACATGGCATCATGAACTGCATGAAATACCAGGAAATTTAAAGTCTGAATCTGGCTGCCTCTGCCAGGAAACTAAAACTGGGTCATCGTTGGATCTTCCAGCAGGCCAATGATCCAAAAACATACGTCCAAATCAACACAAAAATGGTTAACTGAACACAAAATCAAGATTTTGCCATGGCCATCTCAGTCCCCTGACCTAAACCCCATTGAAAACCTGTGGGCTGAGCTGAAGAGGAGAGTGTACAAGAGATGACCTAGGACTCTGGATGGTCTGGAGAAATTCTGTAAAGAGGAATGGTCTCAGATTCCTTGCTGTGTATTCTCCAACCTTATTAGATGTTACGGGAGAAGACTCAGTGCTGTTTTATTGGCAAAGGGAGGTTGTACAGAGTATTAAATGCAAGGGTGCCAATAATTGTGGCACACGTGGTTTTGTTAAAAATAATTATTTCAAATTTTTTCAATGTGAGATTAAGCTAATTCACCAAACGGTGAATTTTTTATAACCCTTTATACTCATCTCTACCAGGGGTGCCAATAATTGTGGAGGGCACTGTATATATATATATATATATATATATATATATATATATATATATATATATATATATATAGTCCTAATATTTCTAAATTAGGACCAATTAATTTACTAGCAAACTAGCTACATATCATGTTGTGGTGAGCTAGCATTAGCATTGTCTGGACATTTATTTCTGTAGCATTGCACATACGAAAATTATATATCTGTATGTGAGAGGCAAGAATACAATTCTCATGATTGTATCTCAAAAAGGTCAGTGCATAATGTCTAATGTTGATCTCTAGATGGCAAGCTGTATGTCAACTTTATAATTGCATGCTGCATGGTTTACTAAATGTACTGTTTAGAGTTTGTTAAATTTAGCAGACAAGTAAACAACAACTTCTGTAGTCTCAACTACCCAGTTTAAACTTAGCTAGGATTATAGCCACAGATGTTGCTATGTAAAAAAAGGCTTCCCATACATTCCCATTTGAATTAACTGCATATGGAATATGAGACAAAAGGGCTTCACTCTTCAATCTGTATCTGTAATTAGCATTTTTTAATCGGTAATAAATTATTGTAGATGGCATTATGGTGGTTGATTTATATTTATTAGCCAATGGGAAAAATTTTAATCCTACTCCATTTCTCCAAATAAATAGATATGAATAAAAAAGCATTGCACACATGTTAAATAACATTCCCAATGGAAATGTGAAAGTTTTTTCCAGGGACACGCATATTTGCTCAATACATTTACAAATAAACTTTTTCTCAGAAGTCCACACTTCAATGATAATAATATTAGCTGTATAATCAAATGTCCATGCTCCTGTTCATGCAAATGTGTGTTGCAGTGCATTCATGCAATGCTGAAACCTTTCTTTGTTTAAGATGATCTATAGGCCTGTATTTGAGTTTAGTAATACAATGGCCTTTAAGAGCACAGCACATTAGGAGTGAACATGACAAGGGACCTGACATTTAGCAAGAGAACCCATTCTCAGTTTGTTTGCCTGCTGTTTAGTTTAGAGTTCATCATAAGGTAACACCAGACAGCTCAGAGGAGGCCAAATGAACATTGTCGACTCGGATAAAGGTTTACTGCTAATGCCGTTGCATTAGTTCACTTCACATCTAAATACAGTTATCACCACAGTTGTCTCAAGCACAAAACAGACACAATTAAAATGAAATAAGGACATATACATTCCAGCTCTATTGGTAGAGAATTCTGTTTTCCAATAATTACAATAATTCAAATAGTTTTCCTCTTACAAGTGGAAATTAGCACACCAAACAAACCATGTTCCATAGAAACTGTGATAAATTTTAATAAATATAACTTCCTATTCCTATTTCTATCCTGCCTGAAACAGGCTACAGAAACTGTATAATTGTTTGTGAGATTGGATTGAGTGATTCTCTTGCTGAAATTCAAATATTTGCAAATTCCAAATTTGCAAATTCCAAGAATAAACATTTAAGGAAATATGAGCTATATGGGCTATCCAGAAATGTAGTAACACAATTCTTCTTAACTTCCTGTTTTGCAGCTCAGTTACCTTTTGAATTGAGAACAAATCTATGATTTATTTATTATGTTGCTACCTTAGTGTAATTCCTCACTCTCAGTTAATTACACATATCAATCATACACTCACTATTCGATAGACTGTAATTACACTTAATTATACAAAGAGCTACTTAACTCCAGTTTAATTTACCTTGCTGACCAAACTATATAATGTAGCAATGTTCATGCTTTTTCTCCACTTAAACCATGTCTATATGGTTGCTTTAAGTGTTATTTAATTATTTTTGTACCAAAATCAGTCAGTGGTCAGTTTTAATGTATGTGTCAGTTAACAACCAATCTAAGGTTTTCATTTCAGTTTTACAGTTTTAACAAAATTAAGGGTAACCGAATGGGTGTTACTATAGCTTTTGGAAGGTGAATAGATTTTCAATCTGATGTTGTCAGGACAGCAGGTTGCATGAGAAGCCAGAGATGGACATGGAGATTTGGGGCATGGGGTAGATGAGGGGTGGGACATGTAGAGAGTCTGGTGTAGAAGAGCAGAGCTTGCACTTGAGAAAAAAATGAGGGTTGCAATGCACATAGAAAAAGTGCAGATTAGGATAATGCTGTTCCTTTGTGTTCAGTTTCAAGGGGTATAGCTAGCTTGTCCTCACTTCTCAGCCCACACATACTGATTTGTTGGGCAGGACAATCTTTGCTCAGCAGATGTTTGTCTGGTTGGGACATTGCAGCTAAGGCGGGACACTTTATTAACCTATTGTGCACTGAGCTGAGCAGGAGCCTCTTGCATCCTCTGCACAGAAAGAGACAGGCTGGGCAGGAGTAGCAGTGAGCAGACTGTAATGGGGAAACCACTTTGAATTCTCAAGGGAAAAAAATTTAAGTGACCTACAGAAGTACTTGCAAGAGCATGTATTCATCTATTAATGGATTTCTTTTCTACAAATAAAGCAACTAAGATCTCCCTGTTGTACAGTGTCTTTCTGCATGCTGTGAGATAAAGAGATAATAGAGATGAAGACATTGCAAGAACATTGGGTGTTTTTACATATTTTCTGTCTGCATTATGCAGCTGTGTTTTCTAAAGCTTTGTCTGTCAATCTGGAAAAAGGCATCTGCCAAATAAATCAATGAAAAATTTAATATAAACATGATCATTACTATAAAGCTATGTTCATGTGGCAGCTGGAGAAACAATGATTTAATGGCAGTGGTGTATGTTATTATGAAAATAAAAGTTTGAAAATTGAGATTACGGCAATGAAGCAAAGGTACCCGAATTCATCTGTGCTATATAATAGAATGTATTGCCAAAGATGGAAAGCCTGGAGATGGTGCTATGCATTGGAGACACAGAGGTCTCCGTGTAACTCATGCCATGGACATGAAATCTTGGGCTGAGCTGCAGGCAGAGTGAATGCTAAGGGTCGGAATATATGCCAGTGGAACCAGTTGCAAGTAATCCAAAATGATTCTTAAACCAAGCTGGAAACACATGGTTTACCGAAAATGTATGTATTTGCACAGGGTTGTGTGTAGATATTTTTGGGGGTAGGAGCTTAAAAAATGGCACCCTCAGGCCCACCCAACATACCAACAGCTTTGCAGCACCAATATTTCTACATGCATTACATACATGTGTGCTATACACACATTGCTACTATAATATACTACTATATACTATAAAACGTTTCATTGCGGGCAGGGGGTGCACCTAAATCTACATGCCGAAATCCCTGTCTACCGTGCAGTCTGCATTTCCACCCTGATATATGGGTCTGACACATGAACTACATACATACACAACATCACTATGATGTATTAGTATGTCCCTGGGCTATACTGGTCACTTATGGCATAGAATAGGCATGGGAAATTCTCATTCAAATTTACTATGCGTTGATATGTGCTGGATGAATGTAAAATTTGGTAACACTTTATAACAATGTTTTGTAATAGATCATTAATAAAGCATTTGTTAATTATTTACTTACAATTTATAAATCATTATTCTTATATTCACAAACATCTATAAATGTATTAATTAACATGACTTAAGTAAAGATCAGAGACTTGCTGGTCAACTTTGAGAGAACATGTGAACAATTTATCTTATATATCCTCCTGCTTCCAGTGGGTGGGGCTGGTGCTTGGCCCAAGGGCAGGGCCCAGGCTGAGGCTGGTATTACGCCACTTAACTGTACTTGTTCAGGGCTCTTATCAGACAGGTAATTTACCTCTGTCACTTAAAATGAATTATTAGAAGAGGAGCATGGTCAGGTGGAGTGATGTGTGTGTGTGTGTGATGTTTGTGAATGTAGGAATAATGATTTATAAATTGTAAGTAAATAATGAACACATTATTACCATATTGTAGAGTACAGAAAAAAGTTATGTTTTATTGAAGTACAAGAGTGAATGATTAGGCTACGTATTTAGGTGTGTGTACCAGTGCGATTTCAATGTTTCATCTTAAACCATCATAAGAGGGCACATTGTGTATGCTTTATAATGGATAAAAAGTATTTAATTGATTTTATGACAGGTTTTGGATAGGTTTTTGGAGGCATAGATATCTATCCGCCCATTTAGCCACTGAGACACTGATGGACATTTTGCGCCATAGATATTTAGTAGTTCTGCATATCACGCTCAAATTTTACACATTCTGGACAAGCAGTGTATGATCCAGGAAATGTATAGTTTGATCTGTTTTACATATGTACTGTTAAAAATGATTTGTTGACTCAACTTGACTAAGTCAAGTCATCTTGTTGCTTTGATTGAGTTAAGTTGAGTCAAGTTCAGTCAACATGTTATTACACTTCAATAAATTAGTTGATACAACATGTAGTCTGTTGACTCAACTTAACTCAGTCAAAGCAACCAGATGACTTGACTTAGTCAAGTTGAGTCAACAAATCATTTTTAACAGTGTGTAGCTTTCACTATTTCATTGCAAACTAAAAAACATTCAAAATTTCTTTGAATTTGTGACACTTTATATTTACCTAAATATGAACATAAATGAAGTATTGTAAATAATACAACTCTCTTGCTTCTTTTATGCTATCTTCCAAGTGCCTGTGGTGCTTACACCCGGAGTTATAAAGCCTTAAATAGAACAGTACATAAACAGGTGAGGATTGACTAAATTTCACATATCTGCAAAGGGCTTTAGGTTGCACCTATATGTATTTCACATCCTAATGTAGTATAGTATGTATCATGCTTGATGTCAATGTGGAAAATGTAACATACACAGACAGTGATTATGCTGGGTCCTGTGTTGTGACAGAGCCGTTCTGTCGCAGCCTTGGATTGAGGAGGTTGCTTTTATGCTCTCTGCGAGGGGAGGCTGACACATTCATTCACACTCTTTCTGATGGGTCTTCTTCGCTCTTTGCCACATCCCTTGATGACAGAAAAAATATATATAAATAAATAAAAACTTTCTTATTCAATTAATATCCCATTTCTGCTGTGGAATTGTCTCCTGTCATGCGTTTCAAGACGTCATTTTGATGAGTGGGACCTCGCTGTAACCACGGGCATGTCTGCCATACGGATGGAAGAGGAGCTTGGGGAACAACAGGGGGCTGAGTTGTGTCTAACACCCTGCATTACAATCATGATTAAACTGATGCAATTAGGGGAAGATACTTTGTCACAACACAGGGAAATGTAACGTCGTCATAGTTACCGTGGTAGACAGTGTGAGTGCAGGTGCAAATAATTTAATAGTGGAATATATTCAATGGTATTCCTTAAAATACTCAACACGTCATTCTTTATTAGAATTTGGATGTGACAGTGCTGAAAAAGCCCTCTACACTGTGTTCTCATAACTCATCAGTATTCTGCTCCATCCAATTCACAGTTGTACACCTCATATTCCACCAAACTTCAAATTAAATTTGCACACTAGGTGTATACCTATTAAAGAAATAACCATGAAACAAATTGTAGGCCACAGACATTCAGACTATTTGAAAAGGAATGACAACCTAATGAAAAAGCAAAATCCCTATCTTTCCTTGTGGGGAACTGATAACCTGAACATCAAGGTGCTGAATTTTATGGTAGCAGCCTCTGCCATTGATTATTACATCAAAAGCTAACTAATGAGATGTTGCCTCATTTACTGGTTGATGACTACTGCCAGTATTGGGCAAATTTCACATAACATTGCCTTGTAATTGTATCACATTGCTATCCATATAAAAATAACTTTTTATTGGTGCATGTACAATCCATAATCCTCCTAAACCGAAAATGCTATATTGAGTGTGCCTTTACAGAATGCATAATCAGGTCCTGAATTGAACCACACAGTTGCAATATTTGATCACATTTTCTATCGTTTGGATTTCGGATGATTAATGCTGCTAATTTCTATGTTTAAATAAAATACATTTTGAAATTCCTATATTTAAGACATAAAATCATTACAGAATTTGTAATCAGTAAGAATTTGTTTTCAAGACAATAAATGCAGCTCATGGCTGAGAGTAGCACTATGTGAATTAAGTTGAATACTCATTAATCATTCAGCAACCAATGTGTAAATAATTTTGCCTTAAATCTTTTTTAGTTCTCAATTTTTACTGGCCAATTGTCTCCATTTACAAAATTAGTTACTATTAACTCTACATACATGGATTCAGTAATATAACAGTGTCATGGAAATTTGTTAGCTGCACTTAGGACTATGCTGTTGTGATAAAGATAATAAGATCTTTCCAGACTCCACAGATAAATACAGTCTCATTGTGCTAAAAATATATTTAATTACCATGTAAACCCCCCCTGCAAAAAGGGGTAATGGAATCTAACATAATGAAAATTGACCGTTCCTTGATTAGCATATACGCAATGCTCTTTCAAGACTCATAAAAAAAATAATGAAACAAAACAGCACAGGGAGTGACATAAAGAGCCCGTTGTGAAGTACATCCATCCATCCATTATCTAACCCGCTTATTCCTGGTCAGGGTCGCGGGGGGCTGGAGCCTATCCCAGCATGCATTGGACGAGAGGCAGGAATATCCCCTGGAAAGGTTGCCAATCCATCACAGGGCACAGGTTTGTTTCCATTTTTGATAGTACACCAAGGGGTCGATTTACTAAAGGTTGACGTGTACAAAAATCAAGTGTAAAACTGTTACCACCCGCAAAAGATAGTCCAATGTCATGAACTAACGAGGTGCAAAGATGACTGCATGTGTTAAACTGGAAAGATACGTGGATTTTTCATTTTTGCGGGTTGGCCTGAATGAATATGAAATATTGGGTGTCCCTACGTTTATGAAATAGTGGGAGGTCATTCAAATAGATTACTTTAGCACATGTAATGTGATTTACTAAGCCCCACACCAATCTTTTGATAGGTAATTACACATGCATTTTAGTACAATATAAATCCTGTTATTTTATGGGATGACTGCTAAATAATGAGTTATTGCTGTTATTCTACATGACTTTGACAGTATTTTCAAAAAATTAAACAGGAAAAAAAACTGTGAAATCACAGTGTACTGTGAAAAAACTGTATTTTTAAAGTAAAATGTTTGTTAAAGTAAAATGTCTAAACACTTTCCATTTATTAAAAGTTTTTTTACTGGCCACCTTGCTGCCAGTCTTTTCACAGTTTTCTTATGAGATATTTTTTACATTGTAACCATTACAAATACGTAAAATCTCTCATTTAAATAGGACTGTTTGCCGCTGTAGTACATACATAATGACACTTAGTTATCATCACAGCAAACATGATAACAGGGTCTGCTGGTTTTTGTTCGCACCTTAAATACAGCAACTACTTAAACCAAAGAAACCAGGTGAGGTGAGTTAAATCAACCCCCATATGTACAGTGCCCTCCACAATTATTGTCAGCCCTGGTAAAGATGAGTAAAAAGGGTTATAAAAAATTCAAAGTTTGGTGAATTAGCTTAATCTCACACTGAAGAAATTAGAAAAATCCAACCTTTAATGGAAGTAAATTTATTCTGAGAAATAAATCAAGAGTTTGGTGAATTAGCTTAATCTCACACTGAAAAAATTAGAAAAATCCAACCTTTAATGGAAGTAAATTTATTCTGAGAAATAAATCAAGAAATAATTATTTTTAACAAAACCATGTGTACCACAATTATTGGCACCCCTGCATTTAATTATTTGTACAACCTCCTTTTGCCAATAAAACAGCACCCTTCTTCAGCAGTCTTCTCCCGTAACATCTAATAAGGTTGGAGAATACAGAGCAAGGAATCTGAGACCATTCCTCATTACAGAATCTCTCCAGATCATTCAGAGTCCTATGTCCTCTCTTGTGCACTCTCCTCTTCAGCTCAGCCCACAGATTTTCAATGGGGTTTAAGTCAGAGGACTGAGATGGCCATGGCAGAAGCTTGATTTTGTGTTCAGTTAACCATTTTTGTGTTGATTTGGACGTATGTTTTTGGATCATTGTCCTGCTGGAAGATCTAATGACGGCCCAGTTTTAGTTTCCTGGCAGAGGCAGCCAGATTCAATTAAAAAATGTCCTGGTATTTCATGGAGATCATGATGCCATGTACCGTAACAAGGTTCCCAGGGCCTTTGGAGGAAAAAGGCCACAACATCACGGAACCTCTACCATACTTAGCAGTGGGGATCAGGTTATTTTCGGTATAGCCATCCTTCATTTTGCGCCAAACCCACCTTCACTGAAAAAAATTTATGTTGAATTTACTTTAAAAAGTGGTGCATCATTTTTGCATACCCACTTTTAAGTATATTGCACATATTATTTTTCTGTAAACTTTACTTAAAAATCCCTTGCTGGCAATGAGTTTCACTGAACTGTCTTTTCTTAAAAAATTAGGTCACATCAACTTAATTTCAACAACTTTTATTTTTTTAAGTAAAGACAAGTCAGTGAGACTCATAAATTTGAGCATTGCCAGCAAGGGATTTTTAAGTAAAGTTTCAACATATTTTTCAGTGTTGAGTGTTGGTTGCTGAAAAGCTCAATTTTCGTTTCATCTGACCATAGGACACGGTTCCAGTCAAAGTTCCAGTAGTGTTTAGCAAACTTCAGGCGCTTACGTTTGTGGTGAAATGACAGCAGGAAATTATTTTTTTCTGGCATGCCTTCCAAATAATTTGTTGGCATGGAGGTGATGTCTAATGGTAATTTTGGAGATTTGATGACTACAAGATGCTACTTTCCTCTGTAGTTCTCCAACTGAGATCCTTTGGGAGTTTTTTTGCCTCTCTTACCATCCTCCTCACTGTGCGTGGGGGCAAAACAAACTTGGGTCCTCTTCCAGGCAAGTTTGTAACAGTTCCAGTTGCTTTGAACTTTTTAAGTATTGCCCTAAAGGTAGATATGGGCATTTTCAGGGGCGTAGCTATTTTTTATAGCCATTCCCTGACTTATGAAGCTCAACACACTTTTCCCTCATTTGATTTGTGTGTTCTCTTATCTTTCCCATGTTGATGTATGTATAAGGGAATATGGCCTCTGTGTCACCTCATATTTATACCCCAGTGTAACAGGAAGTCATGGATTACTGCTTGAAAGTTCCTAACCACTCTGATCAACTTTAAAAAGTAAAATATAAATGGAAAAAATACCAAGAAGGTACCGAGTTTGAATCCCGGCCGAGGGCCTTTCTGTGTGGAGTTTGCATATTCTCCCCATGTCCGTGTGGGTTTCCTCCGGGTACTCCGGTTTCCTCCCACAGTCCAAAGACATGCAGGTTAGGCTAAATGGAGTCTGTGAGAAGTGTGTGAGTGAATGGTGTGTGTGCCCTGTGATGGATTGGCGGCCTGTCCAGGGTGTGTTCCTGCCTCTTGCCCGATGCATGCTGGGATAGGCTCCAGCACCCCCCGTGACCCTGACTAGGAATAAGCGGGTTAATGGATAATGGATGGATGGATGGCTTCTCTCAGAATAAATTTACTTCAATTAAAGGTTGGATTTTTCTCATTTTTTCGGTGTGAGATTAAGCTAATTCACAAAAAGGTGAATTTTTTAGAACCCTTTTTACTCATCTTTACCAGGGGTGCCAATAATTGTGGAGGGCACTGTATATTAAAATGAAATTAAGTTATGGCCAAAAGTGTATCTCTTAGAGCACTGGTAGTACTGTACATTCTCTGTAATGGGGCGTGACGTGTGAGGTAGGAGGAACCAAACGCAGCAAGGGGATTCTTTAAGCCCTTAGGGCCACTAAGGCGGGATACCCCGCAGATAAGGGAGGAGACAAGACAAGGAACACACACACACGCCACAGCTACAGACCGGCTCACTGTTACACACCAAAAAGTAGAAGCAAAAACGCCTGGTTTAACGACAAGAAAACCAAACAAGGCGAAAGGGAACAAAGAACTACTACCCCTTACTTCTACGAGCTAAGTAACACGTTAACTAATGAACGAGCCGGAAATAAACGCCCTGTCTTGGAAACGAGACGCATTAGAACAGGCGAGGAGCAAAATGGCACAAACAAAACACAACAATAGGTACACATAAATCACACAACAAACAAACCCTGAAAACTAATGCAAATTAGTAAACGAGGAGGCGAAAAGGAACAGAGATAATATTCCCTGGTTAGATTTATAGGCTCGCAGTCAACGCAAACATGTCCAAAACATCGCCCGGTCTCCCTAAGAGACGAATTGCACCGAAGGGCGAACAGAACTACAGTTCCGAACAGAATCGCCCAAATCTCCATACACGGAGAAAGAGCACAAAAGACGAAAGGACAGCTGCACCGAAACTATCAGCTATCTGACTAACACAAGCACCAACACAAATACAAGCCCTGCCTCTCAGTAAGGGGAAATGTAATGAGGCGAACAGGAACAGAGATTTAACGTTCCATGGCTATTTAATTAGTTCACAGTCTAATGCAGAAAACAAAGAGGTAAACACCCGATCTCCCAGGAGAGAGAAACATTTTACAGGTGAGCCGACGGAGCACCGTCGTCCCATAACTTTACTATCCAAAAAGACTAACGCAAAAATAGCATGACAGCCTCTAAATATAAACAAAAACCCTGATTTACAACAAGGAGGAACATAGTCCACGAGAAGGAGACAAAACAGGGAAGAAACGTACCGAAGCTACTAACTGGCTCACCGTAACCCGGAAATGAGTAGAAGCTAAAACGCCAGGTCTCTCAGTAAGAAAACCAATCAAAAGGCGAAAATGGACCAGAGAACTGCTACTCTATACTTCTACGAGCTAAGAAACTAAGTAGAATCTCCCTATGGGAAGACATGTGCCGAAGGGCGAACAGAACTACAGTTCCGAACAGAATCGCCCAAATCTCCATACACGGATAAAAAGCACAAAAAGGCGAAATAGAGCAGAGATTTATGGTCCCAAACTTCTACGAGATAAGTAACTACCAAGCCAGCAATAAATAAGCCCTGCCTCAACAAAGAGACGTTAAAATAGGCGAGTAGCCCAAATGGTACGAGTAACTCACAGCTAACAAAAACACCACAGTACAAAACAATGAACAAACAATGAACAATTAATATCGAAGCACCAATAGAAGGAAACGGAAGGCTTTAATAGCTCTCAGTGACCACGTACAGGTGTAAACGCTAACAGAAGCTCCGCCAACTCAGCAGGGCGGAGCAAGCATCTACCAAAAGGGCAGCGCCCTCGCGTGGCCACTGAGGAAAACGACCGCATAGTGAAACAGGGTTAAAAACCATGACATTCTCAGACTATAGAGATTGTTTCAGCCTCTCCAGAACCTTTCCAACCAAGCAAGGTAGATAAATCACTGTAAATAAAATAAATAAATTGCAACAATATTTTTAATTTTCAGTTCCTGATAGAAGCCCACACCACATTCATCAATGGAAGCCCTTTTGCTCCTGTTGAACTAACAGTTTTGCCAGGAGGGCAGATTTATTTTACATATCAATGCATGCGTTTCCTTTACGTATGATTAGGCATGTCTGCGGACGTGTTTCAATGCAGAATCACAGAGGCTCTGATACAGAATTTGCAGATGCTTCAGGGAGCATGTCAGCTGTGAAATTCAATACCCTTGTCTAAACACGCAACAGACTGCCATTTCCTTTTAACAAGATTACTCCTATTTTACACACGTAGAGGAGAGCTATATTCAAATTACATCCTGACTTAGTCCCTTTGCATACCGCATGCATTTCAGAAGCAATATGAAAGCTTAAGTTGTCTGGGTTTAGGCTCTGCAGCCCATATACACGTATAGTACTACACATGTGTGGCCTTATACAAAGATGCCTTTAATGAGAAGAGTGAACAATCCAGAATTTAAAAAAAAAACATTTTTTAACAAACAAAGCACTTGACATAAACACATCATCTCAAACCTGTAAACTCCCTCCAATTCCTTCCTGCTTTGATTTCATCGGATCAAAGGCTTTGATTCTGTGGATGCCTTGCAGGGTGTACCATACACCTTTGATGTCCTCCACAAGGCTTGGTTGCTACACAGTCTCATTCTCTCCTTGTATGGTATGACAAACAGGTCCATATAGTGTGAATTTGCCAACGTATGTATTTGCAGGCAGCACTGATATGTTAGTCTGCTTGTGTGTCCTTTCTTTCTCCTGGCTGTAGCCGATTTATCATGATTAATTACGCAAATTAAGTGGTTTGCATTTCCTATATATACTTTGTGTGTGTGGGTGTGTGTGTTTGTGCGTTTCAGCTTTTGTGAAAAGTGATGGATGAATAAAAAAGTGAAACTAATTGATGCATGGTTAATATAGAGGGGTCAGGGGTCATTATTTTACTACAATTGAAGAAGAAAACAAACCACTATGATGATGGTTCTTAAGCTCTTCACTATACGGTAGCAGCATATTAAATGATGATTAATGGTTTAGCATTTGCTATATCAAGCATGCGTTATTATAAATAGATAAGGACAATTAAGTTCCAGATTATCTTAATGAATATATATATTTTTTAGATTGTGATCTCACCTTCCTATCATAATAACTAAGCTATCTTTATTGCTACCACACCTCATTACCATTCCAAGCTAATCAGTTAAAAAAGCAGAACTTTTGTCGGTCATACTGTATATCTTTTGACATTAGCTACACATGCAGTTGGTAATGTTTATCTTTACCCACTTTGTTTGATTTATGTTGCCACTTGTAACATTAGTAACATTGTGCTTTCATGTGCACCAGCTGAGCAGCACGGGCTAGATTGAAGCATATAGGAAAAAAACACTACCATCAACATTCCCAAATTTCCATTCTCCTTGTCTCACTTCACCAAACAGAATTCAGTTTAACAATAATAATGCAAAGTCTAAAGGATCTGCTTTTTATGTGAGGAACCAAGTAGCCTATTCTTTTGTCGACTAAAACACCTTATATTTTAATGATAGCACCTTCGTTTTTTTCTTGTATTTATTTATTTTCCTAATGGTTGACATTGTTATAAGAGCCTGCTTGGCCTTTGTTGCCATTGAAGCAGCTCAAACAGAATGCAAATACATTGAATGGATTGAATTTTTTATTTTAACAATCACAGATTACAGCCTTAAGAGTAAGATGAAATATGACTAAACTGAACAAATGGTAATTATTATAATAATCAGTGTTACAAAAAGTACTTGTCTGAAGCATTTGCATTATCCATAACAAGTCCATTCATGTGGGCATGTCAGTTATTTTTTCCATATTACAGTAAGGCATTATCCCCTTCATAAGTACAAAAACCCATGTTTCTTAAAAATAGTACTATTCAGATGGTTTCCTAAAGCAACTGACAACTTTGTAAAATTTGCTATGTTTTGAGGCATTCTCACTGGACTGCCCAGAATCCTACACAGTAAGTTTAGTACAAAATTGAAAATACATAACTTGAAGATCCAAGGAAACAAATCCCATTTTAATTTTACAATTCTCGAATGCCAATATAAGTAAAGCTTCCCAAGTAAATATCCTCAGATTCAAGCTTGTGTTAAACACTCCAGAAGCATTTGGTAAATTAAAACCTCTGCCAGCAATGTAATGCACTTCACAAACAATAGCATATCTAACACAATCAATGTCGGATTATAGAATAAAGAAAGCATAAAACTCCTTGAGACATTTATATGCACCAATGATTTGAAAGGAATCTGTCAGTTGCCCTACATCGCTATGTCACATTCAAATGGAAATATAGTGTGCTAAAAAAAAAATCAATGTATATGCGATTGTGTCCTTTCGCCTTCCTATTCTCTGTCATATTTTTCTTCAACTAGCCATGTCCCAGATCACTTGAGGTAAACCTTCCGCTGCTGAAAAGAACAGAAAATTCATCAAAAGGCTCCATCCTGAATAAGTATTGGAAATGAGGTCAGAACTTTGTTAGAACACTGAAACTATAAGCCAGTTAGCCATGCAGGAGATATACACTGCCTGGCCAAAAAAAAGGTCGCTGTTCCGCCCGTCATGCATAGTGCTCACTATACAAACCTCTGGAGGCAGTGTTATGATCTGGGTTTGCTTCAATTAGTCAGGTCTAGGCTCAGCAACATTATGCAGCAATAAAATCAAGTCAGCTGAGTACCTGAATGTACTGAATGACCAGGTT
The DNA here is from genome assembly GCA_029718625.1 of Synaphobranchus kaupii. Taxonomy (NCBI): domain Eukaryota; kingdom Metazoa; phylum Chordata; class Actinopteri; order Anguilliformes; family Synaphobranchidae; genus Synaphobranchus; species Synaphobranchus kaupii. The sequence goes on from CM056379.1 coordinate 24,336,299, forward strand.
ATCCCATCAATGGGCATATTCCAGGACGACAATGCCAAGATTCATCAGGCTCAAATTGTGAAAGAGTGGTTCAGGGATCATGAGGAATCATTTTCACACATGAATTAGCCACCAGAGTCCTGACCATAACCCCATTGAAAGTCTTTGTGATGTGCTGGAGAAGACTTTACGGAGTGGTTCGACTCTCCCGTTGTCAATGCAAGATCTCGGCCAAAAATGAATGCAACTCTGGATGGAAATAAATGTTCTGACGTTGCATAAGGTTGTCGAAACAATGCCACGACGAATGCACGCCGTAATCAAAGCTGAAAGCGGTCCAACGAAATATTAGAGTGTGCGACTTTTTTTTTGGCCAGGCAGTGTATCTGTTGTGTGTGTCTCAGGTCCAATCCTCAGTGTGCTCAGTGTGAGCACAGTCCAGCACTGAGGGGGTGGTCTGCGTGTCTCAGGTCCAATCCTCAGTGTGAGCACAGTCCAGCACTGAGGGGGTGGTCTGCATCCGGAGGCTCTCCCCGTGTGCCTGAGGCTTTACGACAAAGCTCAAAGACATACATTCCCTCAGAGATTCCAAGTTATTTAAAGACAGAGTGAAAAAAGAGATAGAGAAAAAAAACCATGTAAATTTACTCTAGATTTACATGCGTCAACACCTATTTCAGAGGCAAGGATATCAAACTGTAAGAATTATCCTGTGGAGGGACATCGATTGGTTGCCAGCTCTGTCCATGACGCAGTATAGGGCAGGAAGTGTGTAAAACGGATTGCGCAGATAAATTCACATAAAGAAAAACATTCATGACAACGATAAAAGAAATAACTGTGTTTCTGTGATGTGCAACGTGTGCATTTCCTTTTGTTTTTGGGCTCATGCTAAAACAAGATATCCCGAGCAGCAATGGGATACATTTGTACAACACCATTTTATGAAATAGTTGTGCCTGCTGATTTAAGTGCAAGCAGGCCTTCTTTCCTGGGGTGGAAAATAAAACCTGTCCCTTCTCTCAACAATAAAATAAATGTAAAGCACAAATGAACCACCAACGATAAATTTGGTTTTATGGCAGCACTACAACAGAATCCCTGTGCTGATCGTTCAACAAAAAACGTTCATGACAAGACCATAATAAGAATCAAATCCAAGTGAAATCAGAGATCACAGATCCTCAGCCCTTTAATTCATCTGTGACAACTTAAGCGATGGAGATTTATTTAATTACTGTAGCCCGTTGAACAGATATGAGCAACTATTCATGCAAACAAACAGATACATGGGGTCAGATACTGACAGCCATTTCAAATAGGGCATCACACTGTGTATCACTGCTTCAGGAATTGGCATAATGCAATAATGAATGGTACTGCCCATTCCTCATAGATGCCGTCCTAGGGTTAAAACAGTCTTTGTAAGATTTGATGTTCAAATGGTTGAAATATTATGTTAAAATGTTGTAGGCATTATTATAAAAGAACTACAGTATGTACTGTATACACAGTATTAGTGCTCTATTGATTTAACTCATGTCAGATTTAAGCAGCAAGATACAATACAGTTCAGCGCATTAGAAAAAAAAATTAAATACATTTAACGACACAATCTTGAAAAGGCAGGCCCTAAAACAACAGTCTGATATCTCAAATATGAAATTTTGTCTACTGCGACTATACACCATATATTTGTTTTATGAAAATTTCTCTCTCTGTCTCTCTCTAATAGTTTTACACCAAGAGGATACATTATTTGCTCTTATTGTACTTGAGACATATTTGTCATAAAAATAGACCAGCTGGAATGAATAATTACTTATCATAGACAGAAAACAACAGATAACATTGAATACGAGACAGCAGAGAGGGAATAAGAAGGCAATTAACAGTTAAGGCAATGAAAGCCCAAGAACTCATGAAGTCATGAAGTGTCCCCTCAGTCAGCTGGTAATGAAACTGACAAACCCATTAACCCAACTAACACAAAGCACAGACCGGCTTCATACCAGCCCTGCTTACCAGCAAATCAGAGTAAACCAAGTAATAAAACAGACCAAAATCTTTTATCTGGAATACTGGGATGACGTAACCAAAACGCAGATTGATATTGGAACCTAAAAAGACAGCACATTAGCTGCGTCTCTTCTCTGTCAGAGATACAAAGCAGAGACGGATCCTGACCAAATACGGGCTCAGTGAACACACACTTGCAATTGGAAATAAGAATGTATGGTCACTGTAAGATAGGAGAGATGGAAACAGAGATTAGCTTTCTCCTACATCGTGGAACATATTCATTACTTACATTACAACAAATTATCTCTAATTATAAAAGATTTTTTTCCCCTAGCGAGAGAGAGAGAGAGAGAGAGAGAGAGAGAGAGAGAGAAACATGTCTAACACATGACTTTACAGCTGATGAAACGGGAAATTGCCTTGATTGTTCAGATGCACTTGAGGCAAAAGGAGCTTGATAAGACAATTCTGATTACCAGCAACACACATCTGCTGGTTTCTTTTCATTCTCTCGCTCTTTCCTCTCATCATGCTAATATCAAATTCAATTTCAAAGAGCATCAGGATTATGCCTTTTTGACACTGTCAGTACTCCTTTGAAGTATATGAAGGATAAATTAATTAAATGGATGTTTTCCCTCTGTGTGTTTCTTTTTCCTACAATACATTAGAGAAGACAAAAAAAGAAAAAAAATCATCCAGGTATGGTTAAAGGGAAATGCCAAGGTTAAACATTGTCAATGAGACGCGCATTGAAAGCAATGTTTGTCTCACAGAATTAGCTATGCATTTAATTTCACTCTTTGATAATGATTAAAATGTTCCCATTTCTGTCTGACTATTTTCCCTTTTGTGTTAAGATTTTTGTTTAAAATTGTGTATAGTTAAAACATGTCGAAATGATCAGCACTGTCACGCTGTATGCCCGTTGCACTGCATGAAAAGAGTTTCTGGAAGATATCCGACTTGTTAAATTTCAGTGAAATTTGGGGCGCATCAGTTGTGAGCCATAGTTTCCTGTGTCGACACGTGAATTTTCCAGAAACTTCTGTACACTCCCGGGTCACATCTGTGATCAGGGATTTCTGGACTCTTATATTCCCGATTAATTTGTGGACTCTGCCTGCACGGAAATTGCGGTGTGTCCTAAGATGTGGATGGAGGTGGATGGCCATGACTGGTAATTTATGCCAATTGTCTGGACATGAACACCTGCGTGCACAAGACCTTCCGACATTGACATGCCGCACGTGAAATGTGTCCATTTTCAGATTTGTGAACTGTAGTGTCCACCCCGTGAATGCACCTTTTTGTGCAGTGTTTCTCTATTGACACACTGGTACAGAATGTCCTGATCTACTCCTGATCTACCTGTGTATATCTCAACTGTCTCTGAAAGTGGCAACATTATCATTGGCTCATTATAACAGTATCACACATATGAAGGCCTACACTTTTAGATGCAAATCCAGCTATGACAGATAGCAATTTTACATACAGTATGTTGAACCACCATAGCAGCTGCTTTGATGGTAAAAAATACTTTGAGGCACATATTACATGTAATCTTTATGAAGCCATTTTATTTGGAAGGGTATTTGCAGTTTAAAAAAATGTAAAACGCAATGTTCAGATTGTTCAACTTGCTAGTCTGCAATTTACATCCTGCTGCATTTGCTACTGAATGGTAGGCAGGCATACCAGCAGGCTTGAGTATAGGCTTGAAATTGAATAGTGAAATTCTGCATTTCACATGAAATAGCATATCATATAGCATTCCTTTAGCATACAGAACACAGAATGAACACACCACTTGAAATGTGCTTACTTTAAATTTCCATACAAGCTACAAAAATGGCTTATGACATCTATGTTGTTTAAAAAATGAAAAAAAAAAACCCTGACATATCTGAAGTATACGGAAGCCATTGAAAGGCAAGGTGAAAAAAAGAACTTTGCAGCCAAAAAAGTTTATCTCGTACATACGAGACAATGGGCCTCATTCATGAAACGTGAGCAGAACGAATTTGTGCGTAAATCGTTCCTATTAGCAAATTTGGCCGTATTTTGCCATTCATCAACATTTTTGTATCTGAGATTTGTTCACAAGTACTAGCAGATTTTACACATGCTCGGGACCATGTGTACCGCGTTCGTAAATTCAGAATTCCACTAAATGTAGCTTCTGAGTGATAATTAGAATATTCATTTATTTTTATTTTCTGTTAAATTCACAAGACTAAATGTAGCCTTTGAAATACACATTGAAAATGTAATAAATTATGATTGTAAAAAGCAAACACTTTAGCTTACGCATATTAATCAATTGTAGGCTATGAAGCTGTTTAATTAGGCCCATAATGTAGGCTAATGAATGCTCCCAGTATCCTGCTATTTTTTCAAAATGACACAATGAAGAACGTTTAATTTATTTCCAGGCTGCGATAAAGCAATGCGCTCGCTCGTAGATGCGCAGCTATGCGTTTCTCTGCCTCCAATTTAATGTCAATCCATACAGAGGCAGCCGACGTAAGTTTGTTTACTCTGAGAATTCCATCCCTTCTCTGTGGTCCAGTCGGTGTCCAGTTACAACGGAATGACGTCATCACAACAAGCAGCACGGGCGCACTGACTGTCTGAGAGCCTTAGCCAAGGCTTCTCAACAAATCAGAAATCTATCCCATCTCAAACTTGCACTGATAAACACCCGCTCACTCAACAACAAAGGACTCATCCTCAGTGAATATATAACAGACCTCAAACTGGATTTCCTATGCCTCACTGAAACCTGGCAAAAACCACTAGATTACTTCTCACTAAATGAAACCACACCTGCTGGATACTCATACATGGACAAACCTCGCCTGGATGGTCGTGGTGGTGGAATTGCCATCATCCACCGACTTGACATCAAAATTTGCGCAATTTCCATCCAGGCCCCCCCATCATTTGAATCCCTTTGCTTTAAACTGTCTGGCCCCAAACCCCTGGTCATTGCAGTCATTTACCGTCCCCCCAAGCCTAACCCTGCCTTTCTTTCCGACCTGTCTGAATTTCTTACGCAGCTCTGTGCCATATCTCCATCTGTTCTACTCCTGGGCGACTTCAACATCCACGTCGACTCCACGGACTGCAAAACAGCAATAGAACTCCTGGAAATCCTGGCATTTTTCAATATCACCCAACACGTAGATTTCCCCACCCACAGTAAAGGTCACACCCTAGACCTGGTCTGTTCCACCGGCACCACCATCAGCCACCTGTCCAGCACCGACCTCACTATCTCTGACCATCTGGCCATCACCTTCCAAATCGACACTCCCACCTCCCATGAGAAGCAGAAACGCACCATAACTTTTCAGAACCTCAAGTCCATCAACCCTTCTTCTCTCTCCATATGCCTTTCTGAGGTAATCTCTGACTCCTCCTTCACCCAGAATGTCTCTCCCACCAAACTGGTTAATATCTACAACACTTCACTCTCCTCCTGCCTGGACCAGCTTGCACCCATCCAATCCAGATCTGTCTCCTTCACACACTCCGCCCCCTGGTACACTGATGAGCTACACCACCTAAAGTCCAAGGGACGTCAACTGGAACGGCTCGCTAAGAAAACTGGTCTCACCGTCCATGCAGAGGCATACAAACAACATCTACAGCTATACAAAGACACCCTCAACACCACCCGCTCCTCCTACTACTCTGGAATTATCCAGTCTGGCAGTGGCAACCCAAGAGTGCTATTCTCCACTATCAACAAACTCCTCAAACCATCCTGCAAACCATCCTGCATCCATGTTTTAATGTCAGTCAGGCAGGTGATGAGGGTGGAGTGGGTGGTAGCGGTGATGGTTTTGGAGGGGAGATAGAGCTGCGTGTCGTCAGCATAGCAGTGGAACCGGAGGCCATGACGGCGAAGGATCTGTCCAAGTGGGAGCATGTAGAGGATGAAGAGGAGGGGACCAAGCACCGAGCCCTGGGGAACACCATGGGTAACAGGAGCTGAGGCTGATTGACAGTTGTTTATAGAAATTAATTAATGTCTGTCAGAGAGGTAGGATCTGAACCAGGAGAGGGCAGTGCCAGTGATGCCAAGGGTGAATTTGAGGCGTGTGATGAGTATGGAATGATTGATGGTGTCAAAAGCAGCGCTGAGGTCAAGGAGGATGAGGATGTTGAGGGAGCCGGTGTCAGAGGATAGCAGAAGGTCATTGGTCACTTTGATGAGGGCAGTCTCTGTGCTGTGTTTGGAGCGGAAACCAGATTGGAAATGTTCGCAGAGGTCATTTGAGTCAAGATAGGCAGTGAGTTGCTTGGCGACGACTCGTTCCAGGACTTTAGACAGGAAAGGCAGGTTGGAGATGGGCTGGTAGTTGTTAGGGGAGTCAGGGTCAAGACCAGGTTTTTTGAGTATGGGGGTGACTGCGGCAAGCTTTAGGGTAGAGGGGAGTCCAGTAACCTCCTCCAAACCCCCAGGACCAAGTGCCGAACCTGGGGTGATAGGGCTTTCTCAGTTGCCGCCCCCTCTCTGTGGAATGCACTTCCAACCCACATCAAAGCTGCCCCCACCCTCTCTTCCTTTAAAACCGCCCTCAAAACCCACCTCTTCAGACTTGCTTTCCCCAGCTAATCCCCCCCCCCCCTTTTTGTTGTTTTTATCTCACACTATCTTAACTTGTTTTTTTTTTGGTAATTTCTACCAAAAGTTGTGTTAAAAAAAAAAAGCTGTGTTAAATTTTACTACTTTAACAATTTGTGTAAGGGGTGATCCTGCATTGATGGTAAGCCTACATGTTATCTCCTGCTAGGCCTTTAAGTATGAGAGTCTGCAGATAATGTGCATAACTCAAGAGAAGCATGAGAAAATGTGTATATTAAATATAGTTATTGGAACGGATATAGCAGAACCAGCTAATGTAAATAGTAAGGAGGTTTTGGGTTGGGGCATAACTCTACAAAGTTTCAGGTCTCATACTTATTGAAAGTCTTTCAAGTTGGATACCCCACTGAATTTTTTAGCTGTGAAAGAAATGACCGCTTAAAATATCCTCTATGTCCTCTAGAAACCTTTTTGTGAGTTTTAATCAGAAATTGTTCTAACCACCTTTTGAGTGTTAGAGAACAAAATAGAATCTGATAAATAAGAACAGAGTGTCTAAGCCCCTCTAATAATTATTGTCATCATAGTGAATTGACACTGGTTCATGGTTACATTCTGAATACATTTCTTGTTTATACTGTTAAGTCTTTAAATATTTAGTATTCCATAGACTGCTAGAAAAAGATTCACTTGTAACAGTGTCTACATCTCAAACCCAAGGGTGAAACCTGGATTTCACAAGGGCACAGAATTCATTCTTATTTCAGAAATGGAAGAAAAACAGTGAGCAGAAGAGAATTTAATTAGTTACACCTTGATCAAAATATGTAACCAATACATGTAAAGCTATTGGTTAGTTCTGATGTCACACAGGATTGTTTTTGAGTCTCCCTCAAGGGAGAAAAATCATGTAATACACAGGTTGGTCCACTAGGGGTCAACATGTCAATGTCATGCTTTGGCCTCCCTTAAACGTGAAATGGACAGGCTAGTATGACCCAATGGGCAAATAATCATATGATGATGTTGATACACTGCAAATTGCTTCTTGATTTCAATCAGGTAAGAGACATATTGCCATGTATGGCTGATCTTGCATAAAGGATAAATATATTAATAGCATTTGTTTAAAACATGTTTTAGGTTGTCATTTAGTGTCATCTTTTTGATCACATTTAAAGTAAATAAGTAAGTTTCCACCCATAATAAAGTAATAATTAAATGGTTCGCAAGTTGGCTAACGTACCACACAAGCAAACTTGGTTTCAAAACAAATCCTAGTTTGAGTCCGCTCCATGAACACGCCCTGTCGGCTTGTACTTTCGCTTCTTCACCGCCGCCATTGCACTAGCTAGCTAGCTACAAACGCTGAAACATAACAGGCTCTGTAGCCACACCCACCCCTCTTCACACAGAAAAGAGCGTCATGCCCTGAAACACCCTGAACACATTTTAGAATAATAAATACAGACCAAGAAGCAATGTGAAAGCAGCGTAATCAATGAGAGTAGCGTCATCATCTGTGCATTTTATTATAATTTTTAAAGTTTTTTTTGGCCAGCACAGTGCAGGAACAATGGGGAGCGAGACAGGGTATTTTCCCATTGGTTGATACTAGTGCATCCATTTTGTGGTAAAGGGAGGCCAAAGCATGATACATTGACACGTTGATCCCTAGTTGACCGGCATGTGTATTACACAACTTCACGTGATACTGAGTTGGGTATCCAACATTCCTCAACCAGAGACTGTTTTATGGTGTCAGGTCTGGACTGACAACATGCATCTGACAGCCCATCTTCAGAACAGGCTCTGCTGTGTTAATGGCAGATGGAGAGGGGGAAAGTGAGATTCTAAGTGTTCAAATATAGTCCAGCAATGAGCATACGCTACACAGTACAGCTAACTGAGAGAGAGCTTTTGTACTGCCTGGGCTATTTTTTTGGATATTACCATTGTCAGCTGCATAGAAAAAAATGTTTCTGGATTGTTGGGCAAGAATAGCCTTTCTTGTCCCATGAACAAAATATAAACAATGTATTAATGAAAATGTTATTGCTGAACAGTACAAGAATAATAATTATATATTATATATTACAGCAGAGTTGTATTGATAGGAATTCTGACATTAACAAATGTATTCAATTAACGCAAATACATGTATATAGTTATAATGAGGGATTTCTCTCTCTCTTCTCTTGTTTTTCCGCTTGGCTATTCTGAACTACCTCAAGCAGTTTACCCAGTATACTTGGTCTCTGTCTCATTAGTACGTTTAACAAGACTCAAGAGTTTGAGAAATAGTTGGTGTAAAAATGTGGCCAAAGCTGTGTGAAAGTTGCAGAATGGTCAGAATTTCTGGAAAGAGATTTCCAGGAGGCATTCTTCTGTGGCCATTGCCGACTCATTGAACATCTTGAGAGCTGGAACGTTGATATCGAGAGCCAGCTTGCTGGATTCTACAGTTCTGAATTGGTAGAGTTCCAGGAACTGAGTTGTACATCCTTTGTAGAGTTTGTGTGCACGCCAAAGAGGAAGGGGGGGGGGGGGGGGTTGACTATGGAGCATTCAGGCAGAGAGAGTTAGCAGGACGTAAGCGCTTTGGAAGGGCATGCATGCTATAAAGGGGCATAATCTCCAGAGAATGGGGTGTCTAACCGATTCCAGCCCCTGCAGGAATTGGACCCAGTCTATGGGGTACAACTGCATTGGGGCAGTACATGCTTATAGTAGCACAGGATTATTTCAACTAGAGACTAGGGGGTGATGGTGGTGGGCAAGGAGGTTAACTGGAGATAAGGGTTTTAGGTGATGTAAACTGTCGAGATGAAAGTAATCAATGATACATAATAATACTAGTGAGAAAACATTAGAGCAGAATTTTAAGTTTTTAACAGAATTAATAAATTTTTAGAGGAGAATTTTATTTGGGGTGGCTTGGTGCAGCTAGAGGGGGAGAGGAAGTATAGGTAATACACTGATGTTTGTTTAAATGGCACAAAAAAAGTACAAAAAAATAAATTTTTTGTAACCTGTGCCTGTCTTTTTTATTTCAGATTTTACCCTTTTTCTCCCAATTTTGGCAGCCAATTCAACCCTATGCTATTAAACTCCCCCCATGTAGCAACCGCTTGAATTTGCCGCTGCACAACTCCATCAGCCGTTAGTAGGAAGGAGGGAACCACGTCCTCTTCAGGGCATGACTCCTCTTGCTCCTGACCGCAATCCAACTCGCCCTAGGCCATTGTGTGCGTGTTAATATGTGGTGAGGTACAGTGAATAGGCCAGGGACAGAGCCTAAATTATCTCTGAAGAAGATCTAACATCAACATGTATAATCCAAGACAACAAGATAACAAATGTATGACTTGTGCTGTGGTTTTGCCTTATTAGCTGAGAGCAAATTATATAAAAATAACTTGAATCACAGAGCCAGGAATCATCTATTTAAAAAAAAATAAAAAACATCTCAGTATGCACACATTCTGGAATGGATAGTAAAATGAAGCAGGGAATATCAAAAGCTTTGTTAAAATTAAATGAAACAAATCACATTGGACTTTATGAAATATCTTTGTTATATCAGCTTATAAAGTAATATAATTGAAAAGATAACTGCTTTAGCATTACAATATTGTTTCTTCAGACAAATGTTTTATGTTATCCTATAGTAAATCTGTTCAATCTGAGGGAGAATTGGGCACAGTTATAATACATTAAGAACAAAATCAAACATAAAGAACATGTGTGTGTGTTGTGTGTGTGTGTGTGTGTGTGTGTGTGTGTGTGTGTGTGTGTGTGTGTGTGTGTGTGTGTGTGTGTGTGTGTGTGTGTGCGCACGCGCGTGTGTGTGTGTGTGTGTAGGTGTGTGCATGTGTCTGTGTGTGTTAGGGTTGGCTGATAATAGAGTGCTACAGTGATGACATATTTTTATGGGCCAACTTGGAAGTTTCTTCTGCTATGGGTTCCCTCTGCAGATTCCCAATGCTTTTTTTCCCATTGGGATTTGGATTTATGCAGAATAAGGTCTGTGGTTAATATAAGTCTAAGAGAGTATCAAGTTTTGTTCATCAAGATAATCCCCACAAACACGTTTTGCATGCAATTAATATTACATTACATTCATTTAGCAGACGCTTTTATCCAAAGCGACATACAATAAGTGATATGTAAGTAAATATAAGTAGAAAGCTAACGTTAGGCTAAAGTAAACTACATTATTACAACAATCAGTAGCATTCCGCCAACTTCACGTCACCACCACTCAGGTTTCATACTAGCCTGCCATCCTCCCGCATTCAAATAGCTAACATTAGTGGAATTCTCTTTAGCCTATTAGCTATGGCTGCTATAACCTCCTGGAGAAAAGCAAATTACCGGAGTTGCCAAGTCTGCTTATAATACAAAGACAGCTCCCTGCAAAGTTTTTTTATTATAATTTTTTTTAATCCACCGGTAATACCATATACTCCAGTAATATTTGGGGACTATCGACGTATGGAAAAATGGATACCGCACAACCCTAGTGTATGTGTATGTGTGTGTCGTCATATTTTCAATTGTGATAGCTTGAAGGCTATCACTGGCTGATGAATGGGGAATCTAGGTGTGTACAGTGGTACTGATGTTTCAAAACATCAGCAGTGATGGTCGTAGATTCCACAAACTGCCATTAAAATTCTACACTTGCTCCATGTTATTCACTGCATAAGTCTCCCGAAGAACAGCGATTCCCACTGGGGTAATTTTTATTCTGGTGCACAGCTACCTCTGCCAAGGTGTCACCTAATCAGGAAGGAACAGGGGAAAGAATTGGCTGGGAAGACATGCGATTTACAGCCAGACCATTCTAATTAGTCTACAAATGAGAATGACCAAACAAAATTAACTTGTTTTATGATAAGCATGCATTTATAATTGCTCCATTATGAAATGTATGTATCAATTGAAACATAGGGAATTTTCAGAGTTTATGATATCAATTGTCAGTTAATTTTCTGGTATCTTTTTTCTTTGAAACCTTGCATTGTGTCTCTCTTATATAAAACACATTTTAATCCACAGGACTAACCTGTGAGTCTCCTCTGCTTGCTAATTCAACAACATGGCTAGGTGTTCCACACTGGGGAAAAGGATGCAACTCTGAGTTGCATTCTTTGGACCCACAAAACAGACTGCAGCAACTGACTAGACAGCCCAAATCATAAAATAATAGAGTGTTTGATGAACTCTAGGGAACCTTATGGAAAAATGAGTCAGGAGAAACAACCCTTCAAGTGATCCATCCATATCTACTGCATATCTGGCAGCAGAGTGATGATTTGAGGCTTGTTTGATGCCGCACACCATTGATGACTTACAGCCATTTAGCCAACCATGGGTTCCATACTATTCCCGTGTAATTTACCGCTTAATCTAGTCCCACACCCCAAATTCCCATAGAGATCCATTCAAATGCAGAGAGGTTATAGTATTGCGTTTAAGAGTACCTGGAAATAAGATATCAAGAGTCTTTTGATATCCTTTTATAGCCAGTCATTATAGCATCACCTGTTTACCTGTGGAATGTTCCAAACAGTTGTTTTTTGAACTTTCCAGTCTTTTTTTTGCTGTCCCAACTTTTTTGGAACATGTTGCAGGCATCAAATTCAGAATTAGCGTATATTTACAAAAATCAATAAAGTTGACATTAAATGTTTTCTTTGTACTGTTTTCAATTAAATATATGTAAAAGAGAATTTACAAATCACTGCTTTTTGCTTTTATTTGCATTTTACATAGATCTACTGTCCCAACTTTTTTGGAATTGGGGTTTGTAGATAGTTCATATGACCCTGTAAATTGTGTGCATGTTCTCATACATTGTTAGTCTGAGGTGCTTTTTAGGTTATGTGAGATAAAAAATTATTTTGCCATAAATGAGTAGCTGATTTGTAAAAAAGTGTGAAATAACGTCCAAGGCATTCTATTTCTTATCACAGAAAAATTCTCCTTCTTTTGGTGTGCGAGTATGGTAATTCATAATATGTATGGGCTTCCTCATATATGATGGTCTAATTTATCAACTAGCGAACACATTTATGCTCAGATCAGTGGTTTACACAAGTTTGATGAGTCACACATGAGATATTCGTACAGATGTTGTTACGCTCAAATTTACGCTTTAAGTTTTATGACCATGTTGGTAAATGTGGCCCCAAGTGAGCCAAACCCCGAGGATGGTATCAGTGATGAGGATGTGCAGCCCCATCAGTTCTGCTTCTGTCCACAGAGGACCCCTGGAGCACAGTTGGACCTTCAACAGGACTACAGCCCCCTTGAACTGTTCCAGCTGTTCTTCAGCAAAGAGGCTAAGCGCATTCTCTGCCAGAACACCAATAGTTAGGCACAGCGGAAGCTTGCTCAGTGATTGCAGATGACATGGACTGACGTGGATACATTTTTGGAAACTAAACTGAGACTTTTGTAGAACCCGCACAGCTAGACCAATGAGGGAAATAGCTGGAGGGGGAGGGCAACGTGTTTTTCCTCTGCTGTTGTGATGTAAACGAGATGTTAGTTAATTATCCTCCGTTCATGAACAGAGCACAATTACATTTAAGAATATACTGGGTCCGTCGCCACGAGTCAGATATGAATGTGCTGCTCCATATCCCGCTTATGTTAAGTTCTGATAAGGACCCAAACGCAGACCACAGGTAGCAGGCAAAAAACGTTGTTTATTCAGTCCGAGTTCAGAAGCCAGGCAATCAGAGATAGAGACAGTACAAAATCGAAATCCAAAAGAATAGTCAAAAACGTAGCAAGAGTCAAAAAACCAGAAAAACACAGCAAAAAAAACAGAAGGGAAAGGCAGGCTCGAAGTCGTACAAAGGGTTGTCTCAGGAATCTCAAATGACAAAGGCTTACTAGTAATCGGCACAATGAAATTGATCAACGTTCTGACAAAGAAACACTGCACACTGAGGGCTTATAAACACTGGGGAAGGATAAGACAAAGGAGGGTCAGGTGTGAGAGGGCGGGGTTACAAACAAGACAAAGGTGATAACAATGGGAATCGATAATACAATAATGGGGGAATTACAAAGACGTGGACCGGATTCACGAAAACACATTGAAGACAACATAGCCTGGATCAGAGGCAGACTCGTGCTCAGATTGGTAGGCGGAGTTACAGGCTAGAGACAGGTGCAGTCAATATGCGAAGGCAGCAGGAGTCAGGTAAAGCACACGAGAATGGAATGTTAAAGCGTAGAAGATATGTTAGTATCGATTAGTAAATAACTCAAATACGGGGGTTAGTTTAGTTTAGTAACACATATACATTAGTAGATTTAGTAAGTGTAATCTAAACTAGATAACCACAAGTGCAATAAGTAATTGTTAGTATTATCTAAAGTTTAATACAAAAAGACTAAAGAAAGAATATGAGACACGAAGGAAGGCAGAAATCCCGAATACTTCCGAAATCACCCGAATAGTGCCAGCACGATACAGGGGAGTGACAACTCGGAACACAGCACACAGACAGAGGGGATCTGAGGGAAATGTAAATAGTACAGGAACCAGGGCTATGGGAAATGAATATGAAAAATAATAAAGTTACAGAAAATAATACACAAATAACACAGAACCATAACAGCTTAAGACAGGCCTGAAACGGATCAGTATGATTCTTATTACTCTCCGTTCGCAAACGGGGCCATGTTGTCATCACGGATATATCCGACCTGTCGTCCAAATGTCAATATTCTAATGGGAGCATTAGAACATTCACAAAGGAGCTGAACAACACATCGAATATATCTATGACCACGAAAAGTAAGCGTAACAGTTACTATTGGTTTACTCGTAATTATCTGACTCCATATGAAACTAGAATTTAGAATTTAGTTTTAATTATGCTTGAAGCTCTGAGTGGTTATACTCGACTCTTCCTTGTGTGCCACCATTACTCAATATATGCTCCCGGGATTAGCACTATTGCTGAATCTCAGTATGGTGGAGAACACAGAGGTTGGGGGTCTAGCCAACACAATACATGCATTATATTTTACATAGAGAGTTGTGAGCCCAGGTCAGCGTGTATTCAGAGGGCTCCTTAAGGCTAATTTGACAAGAACCGACGTAGAACATCCATGGGTTCTCTTCACATCAAATCACCAGAACCATGCACCACCAATCCTGTTTTACTGGCAGAACTTGGCTGCCTTTCCCAACTTGGGGACTCCACTTAAAGTACCAAGCCACTGATCAGTTGGTCATTGGTCAAAATTGTTCCCCTGAGTATTCAGTCGTAATTTAGGCAGAAAAAGGTTTATTAACAGGCAGGTAGGCCATTATCTTAGCATTATCAGTTAATTTACAGAATACAGAAATTAAGAAAAGAAACAGAGTAAATATCTTACCCAGCCTGCTTCAGCTACACACAGACACAGAATATGCACGGTATGGGAAGTCGGTTACAATCTTCCCTACACGCAAACACAGCATATGCACAGTGTGGGAAGTCGGTTACGATCTTCCCTACACACACACACAGACTATGCACAGTGTGGGAAGTCGGTTACGATCTTCCCTACACGCACACACAGAATCTGCACAGTGTGGGAAGTCGGTTACGATCTTCCCAGATAGGCTTGTCTCCCTTTCTTTTATGCCAAATCACACGTTTGAACCAGGCGGCAGTGCCATAAATTAACCTGGAGGTGTGGTCGAATCTGGAATTTAGACCCCCACCTTTGGGGGTTGTTGAGTAGGGAGAGGGGAAAAGGAGATGATTACCAGAGAGGACATTCCAGTGTTATAGTTTTTCCCTGAGTTGTTGAAACTATGCTTTATTAAACTCCATTTGATATGGAATGTATCTCATTCGATTCCTTGATTTTACCGGATTACATCCATACCAAACAGATTAACATTATTATTATTATTATTATTATTATTAACAGATTAACAGTCTTATTATGTTGCAGTTGTCATGAACATTCCCTCCTGATGAACCATTTTACATGCAATTCCTGTTACTACTACATAAGACATAATGTAACAATATAAGGATCACATGTGCAATGTTTGTAAGTTTTACCGGATCTGTTGACCATCTCAACCAAATTTTTTTAGTCTTAATCCAGGAGAGAAGTAAAAGGTGTAATGACAGAGGTGCCAACATCAGGGCACTGTGGTACTGTCCGGAGTCTTTCCCATCGGAACTGACCAGGTGAGGTCACGGGAGAGGTCACAGATGGCCGGGTAGGACATTCCTTTCCCATAGTTTGGCCAGGGGCTTAATGACCTCTTCTGCCGTAAATGCCCCTAAAACACACATACACACCCATGACACAGTCCAGTTTCTCTTTATCAGTCTTTTTCCAGATGGGGAATATATTATTGGGAGCAAAAGTCCCACTTTGACTCCCCTCCTACACTTTTATCTAAGGGTCATTCTCCCCTAATTGTCTCCTCACAGGACATAATAATGTGCTTCAAATAGACAATACAGCTGTGTTCATTTTCGGATAGGTTTGGATAGGTTTTCATCGGTTTGAATATGTTTGGGTAGGTTTGTGTAGGTTTTTGTACACCTATATCCATTCCCATAATCTTTTGCAAAATAAATTCTCTGAGTTGGATGCAAATATTTTTCCAATTTTTTGTATCTGTCAAGAAGATTTGAGTATCTCCTGAATTACTGTAATGCACAATTATCCATTTTGGAGATTTAAACAGAAAAGTACAAAACAGGAAAAAATGGGTAAAATTAAGCCTCTGCGCAAAGGGACCAATGAAAGATAACTAAGTAGACCTATACATCCTGTCCTGTATGCTGAACACTTGGCATGTTTTACCTGGACATGACTGTCATAAGATATTGTATGCCCTTAAACCAGACTCCTTGATTTAAAATTTAAATGGATTTACTTTTATAATATGTTTATACTGGGAGAAGGGATGTCATCTTTCAAGGCCCTTATTTCAGGGCATCACCATTTCCCCCAAGCATCAAACAGATGGGCAATTTTTCACATACAACTTTACTAAGTAGCAAAGTCCAGAGTCACAGCAGAGCAAGACTCTATGATGTGTGGTACCCTAGACACGTAGCATTAGTCTTCAGGAAGAAAAGAAAATACCTCACCGTCTCTTCTTTCTGCTTGCATGTCTCAGTGACTTTCCCCAGGAACCTTGGACTGGAATCGTATGGACCAGGGCCAACCAAACCAGACACTGAGCACTGGAGTAAACAGGAGCAGACCAGTGACAAAACAAACGGTAAACACAATTGTAGCACACTTGTACATGACACCAATCAAGAATAATACATGCATTCATTGTATCAGGGCATGGTTTTTGCCTTTCATGTTCCCTCTTTTGCATGCTCCTGGAAATGAGAAAGAAATGTTTTATAATAAATTACATTTATTTGGTTTTATCCAAAGCAACATACAGGAAGTGCATACCTAAGGTCGTTGAAATAACTACAAACGTGGCAGATAAAAATCTTTAATTTTAGACAGAGGTAGTTCTTGAGAGAGTCGCAGGTTGGAATTCACGTGCACATTTCAAGCTTTTAATGGAGCGACTGTGTACTCTTTGGGACATCAACAGCAGGTATACCTGGGATTAAACATGCACTCTTTTGATTATAAGGCGGGTCCTCTATCTGCTGTACAACCATGTTATGCCAGAACCTGCTCACGCACGACTAATCCCTGCCCAACTTTCTGCTACAAGTTCAATAATGACAACAATAATCCTTTACTTGCTCAACTAAAGTTCCCACGTTCTGTCAACTGAAAGATTACATTTTTTTAAATAGGTTTTCCTATTCAGCACAGGAGTCTCCCTGACTACTCTTAGTGTTGCATGTTTCTCTCACACAGTCTCTTTAATTTCCTCAAACCAGGCTTTTCATTTAAGCCCTGTCCAATCAAAATGCAACCTTGGTCTGCTGTTGAACAAGGGAATCAGTGGTAACAAGGGTGTGTGTAGGTGTAATAAATGACATGGCATAGCAAGACAAAAGGACATTGAAAAGACATTCACTGCACTGAAAATCAAATAGATGGTACACTGAAGGCACAGTGGTGCTAAACATTGGCTTATGCATAATAAATATGTGGAGTTGACATGAGTTTATGACCTCAGTTTAAGAATTTCAATTTAATTTGGGTTATCGTCAAAAACATTATAAAAATATGCATTCATGAAAATTAATTGAAAAGGAAAACACAGCATACCGAATAAAATAAAACACACCTGCATAGAAAATGAGAAGACGCACTAACCCTTCTGTGTTTATGTTTTCGGTCGTACTGGGGAATGTTTTTGCTAGGCAAACTAAAATGTTCAAATCCCCAGCACTGATGCCGTCAGCAGAGGAGGTCAGAAATACAGACGATGAAAACATCAACACGAGCTCCTCTTCACCACTATCACACTCCATTTACCCAATCAGCTCCCCCTGCGCTCCCACCCCCATGCCCTTCACATGCGCCATCACGTGCTTACTCTGTTTATGACACCGAGAAATAGGGATTCAAAAGGATGAACAATGTATTTCTCGACGCAAATAAAGAGTACAGTTCAGCATGACCCACTTCTAAACCAGTGACCAGTGACATGAGGATATCCATGAGCATTAGGAACAGAGTCATTTCAGCCAGCTGAGGTAAAGTTCTGAAAAGCCCCAGTGCGCTGGGATACCACAGGGATCGCTTACCGCTTGCTCAGAGACAAGGTACAGCAGCACAGCTGCTTCCTCACAACTCTACATGCACAGCTCCCGGGCTAGCAACTCTCAGGATAGAGAAACCAATTTGATATTTTTGTCCTGAAAACGTTGCCTTATTATTATGTTTGCTTGTTAATTGACTCATCTCATTATCTCAGCATTTCAACAAAATCACATTAATACATGCGTTTCATCTTGTAATAATAATAACTGTTATTGTTCTTTTATTCACTGTCGACGCTGGGTAGCAATGTAACATAATTGGTAGACATTTATACACTGCCTGGCCAAAGAAAAAGTTGCACACTCTAATGTTTCGTTGGACCGCCTTTAGCTTTGGTTACGACGAGCATTCGTCGTGGCATTGTTTTGACAACATTCATTCGAGATCTTGTATTGATGACGGGAGAGTCAAACCACTCCATAAAGTCTTCTCCAGCACATCTCAAAGACTTTCAATGGGGTTAAGGTCAGGACTCTGGTGGCCAATTCATGTGTGAAAATGATTCCTCATGCTCCCTGAACCACTCTTTCACAATCTGAGCCTGATTAATCTTGGCATTGTCGTCCTGGAATATGCCCATTGATGGGATAACCTGGTCATTCAGTACATTCAGGTACTCAGCTGACTTAATTTTATTGCTGCATAATGTTGCTGAGCCTAGACCTGACCAACTGAAGCAACCCCAGATCATAACACTGCCTCCAGAGGCTTGTACATATGGGGTGCCAAATGTAAAGTAAAACACAACACGTTTTTCCTGTGTTTTTTTCTCAGATTTAGCATAAATGTGGCATTTTCCTAAGATTTATGCTAAATGTGAGTTTTTTTTCCAAGATTTTACAGACATGCTAAATAAACCTTTTAGTTGATATTTTCAGATTTAATTGATAAATCTCAAATAAGCATTTCCTAAATATATAACTTAAATGTTAAATCTGAGTTTTCAAAAATAAATATTTAAAAAAATAAATATTTATTTATATCTTAAATCTTGCGTTGTAAAATAAATATTTATTTATATCTTAAATCTTGCGTTGTAAAATAAATATTTATTTATATCTTAAATCTTGCGTTGTAAAATAAATATTTATTTATATCTTAAATCTTGCGTTGTAAAATAAATATTTATTTATATCTTAAATCTTGCGTTCTAAAATAAATATTTATTTATATCTTAAATCTTGCGTTTTTATAAAACCAAGATTTAACATTTAAATAAATATTTATTTATATCTTAAATCTTGCGTTCTAAAATAAATATTTATTTATATCTTAAATCTTGCGTTTTTATAAAAACCAAGATTTAACATTTAAATAAATATTTATTTATATCTTAAATCTTGCGTTCTAAAATAAATATTTATTTATATCTTAAATCTTGCGTTTTTATAAAAACCAAGATTTAACATTTAAATAAATATTTATTTATATCTTAAATCTTGCGTTCTAAAATAAATATTTAGAAAAAAATAAATATTTATTTATATCTTAAATCTTGCGTTTGTAAATTCAACATTTAGCTAAATCTAAATCTTTAGTTTAAATCTTTTGAAAGATATACTAATTAACCCCGCCCCTTGGTGACTGGTATCCAATGGAGGGAGGAGGGGAAATAGCTGGCTTTAGTGATGGGGGTAATTGAGGGTCTTCTAGCGAAGTGTGAAACTTGACGTTAATTTCTATATTAATTCCTGTTTGACACACATTATTTACATAACCTACACACAGATAGCATCTGTTATAATCATGTATGATGTCCAGAGAACTAACTAGATAGCATAGGCTACATTTTGGGCATACTGGCGTTTCCTTGACTGATTTCTTATGGTGAAGTTGAATATTGACAGCCAGCCAAGCCAAACAACAAACTCGCAGCTTGATTCAATAGATGGTTAGTGACCTAGCTCGCTAACCTGTCTGTCGGTAATGTCATAAAATAGCAGGATTCTTGAAACAAACTCGAAACATTAAAACTACCGTTTGCACTTAGGTCGCTAGCTAACGTTACTTGAGATAGGAAGCGAATTGACGTTGACAAACTTCATGGGGGCCAGCAGTCTGACACGACTGGTTAATATAGTCGCGAGTGTCTGGCTAGGAAGGGGTTCGCCTACTAATGTTATTACACATTGATATGGTTACAATTGCCTAGAAATACAGACAATACTTCTGCAAACCTTGCGTCTCCGTCAAGCTAATACGGGACTCGGTTTGTTCCGTATTTTATCTTCTACTGAAGTTTCTCAACAGGGGCACCAGAGGGCACTGGTGGACTTTAAGAGATGATCATGCTGGGAGACAAAAAAGAAAGGTCGAGAGGTGGGCTATCGTGTTATAGAATTCATAGAATTTTTATTTGGAAAAACTGTACAGTCCATGTGTGTCAAATGGTGTAGGCACCGTGTGCCTCAGTAGGTCACTATAGCAGAAATCGCAGAACTTTCATAAACATTCTATTGTCGCGCTACATATACACTGTGGTCGTTGTCGTTCACAAAAAGTATAAACGCATTCCAAAGACAGTTTACACTCAGGGGAAATGGAGGAAGAAGCAGCTTTAATAGGCTAGCCTACATCTCATTATGACTTCTGATTTACCCCTTTTTTGTCGGAGGCCTCTGAAATAAAGTTTATAAATATCCATTTCGAGGGCACCGTATATTGTTTGGAATGTCATTCACTGCGTCTTTCATACACTTGTATGATGTGGGTTTTGAACGAGGTAGCAAATAAAACGTTTGTAATTAAACCTCAACATTACATTACAGTCATTTAGCAGACGCTTTTATCCAAAGCGACATACAATAAGTGCATACAGAAACGTCACTACAGAACAGATAAGACAAAGCACGTCCTTCCCATAACGTAGCAGCTATCCCTAGCAATGAACGTTGAATGTAGTTCACGGTAAGCTGTGGGTAAATCAGCTATACTACACTTCTATTCTAAATACTATTATATAGGGCTATAACATATAACATTGATGCAACTCATATTAAACGTTATTTAGTAGGAAAATCACGCGGGCATAGCCTACGTTAGGGATGTAAATAGCTAGCTACAAGACGGGACTCATTGGGGGAGCAGCCTACAATTCTCTAGTTAGAGCATGAGGTTCAAGAATGTGGAGTAGCCTATTTCACTCGCTATCAGAATGCCACGGATCAGATGGGCTGTCACTGAGTCTAATCACTAAATTTAATCTGGCAAATCTAAGTTAGCCTACTGTGAAAGCAAATAACTTTGCAATGCATTCAAAATGAATGTTACTGAATGGTGTGAAGTGAGCCTATAGCTACTGTAAAAATCAACAGCGCTCTTTCGTCATGTCCACTTGTTTATTCTCTTCAGCTTAATGTATCATGATAATTTTTTTATATCAAACTCAACATTTTTCCAAATTTTCGGGAATTGAGTCAATGTCCATTCGATTTTTAGGCCTAAATTATCTTTAAGACAAAATATTTCAGCGAATGCATAGACTAGTAGGTGCGTTACTCTAAAAATGTGTAGTCTTTTCCCCCACTCCAAAAGTGACGTGGTTTATGTAAATTTATCTGAAACGCAAAGAAAATGTTGTTATTGTTAATTTTTTTTGGAATACCCAATAAAAGATCATTTTTTCTCCACTCGAAGCACGACCTGTGGGAGGCGAGGAACATCAAAGTCTACCAAAAAAAACAACAATAGACCTGGTCACTCTTCGGAAGAGAATACAAAACCTCCGCAGGGACGGCGTTATGGTGGACCTCAATAAATATAAAAGACTGACAAAAGAGAAATGGGGGGGGGGGGGGGACGTGGACGACTGGAAAAAAACTTGATCATGTAGTCCACCCTCTAAAGACACACACAACCACATTTTACCGTTTTCATGG
The DNA here is from genome assembly GCA_029718625.1 of Synaphobranchus kaupii. Classification (NCBI taxonomy): domain Eukaryota; kingdom Metazoa; phylum Chordata; class Actinopteri; order Anguilliformes; family Synaphobranchidae; genus Synaphobranchus; species Synaphobranchus kaupii. The sequence continues at coordinate 24,358,517 of CM056379.1, forward strand.
AAATGGAATAAATGACAATGTAGGATTACATTTCAATCGGAATTCAATAGTGTTTATTGTATTATTACACTTTATTATGATCATCATTATTATAGCTTGATGTAGGGACAGTGACCTTTTTTTAAACTAAAGGAATAAACTATAAAAGCACAGTAAAACGAATAGCATACATAATAAAAGCACAATAAAATAAAAGGACAAATATAGGACATTGAATTATTATTATTATTGTTTTATATTAATAACCACGTTCAGCACTTTGTATTTTATAGGCTACCGCGTAATTATTGTGGGAGCCGCTAGGCTAACTAAAATGTTATAATACTGACAAACATCCAAAAATGCTACGCAGATGATATAACATCGGTAAACATTAAAACATGCAAAATGACGGTGACATTGTTTTTCAACTCTATCCTTCACGTTGACAGATTATGATTTACTCTTGCAAACCACCGGTCCACAAAATGGTCATAGCAACAAATTAAAGTAGACTAACCCTTGTCAAATTAAATATTTACTTGCAATTGTGATTCATGAATTCTGAAAAAGAGCATGCGGTGTGAGGAATGTCAGAAAGACAAAGAAAAACGAGAGAAATCGTTAATAACTGGTATTATCGCTAGCTGCTAGAAGCTGCCAGCTTGCGAGGTGGGAGCTGCCAGTGAGGTGCGAGGTCTGCGAGCTCACAGCTCGCACAGAAGGATTGTAACCGCTCTCCAGTGTTCTGTCCATAGTCACCGACACATCCACGCCTGCCTCCTGAAGTGTTTCTGATCTTTCAGACAGGTGTTTGGAGGTAGCATAGCAATGCATCTCATCGGTGAAGCCCTCTTAATCATTCTGCATTGAAATTATGAAATAAGAATAATATTTGAGTTCCACAACTGTTCAATTCAATTCAACTGTATTTGTATAGCGCTTTTTACAGAGAACTGTCACAAAGTGACAGTCACAAAGACGCTGCACAGAGAAACAAGGAAAATTGAGCACAAAAAAAAAACCCAGCCAGCAAAACGAGGTAAAAAAAAAAACTCCCCGGTGGGAAGAAAAATCACTCAACAGTGGCGAGAAAAAACTCCCCAATGGGAAGAAATCTCGGAAGGAACCTGGCTAGAGAGGGGGGAACCATCCTTCGCTGGCCGGCCCGGTTTAAACTAAGGGTGGGATGGATGGTAATATACTGTAATGAGAGATCTAATAGAACTAGCTGGTTATGGAAGCATATCCGCGCCAAAATTCAAATGAAAATGCAAATCGGCGATTGCATTTCGTTAACATACGATGCGCGCAAAAACCATGACATAATTCAAATGAAAATGCAAAAGGTGCACATTGCGTTTTCATTTGCAAGTTATTGTACGCACTTTATCTGACAATTTGAAAATGTTAATGCAAATCCATTTCACATTTAATTTTTCTCGCCCTCTACGACACAACCCTGCCATAATTTTAATGAAAATGAAAAACCACATTTGCATTAGCAGTTTCTTGTTGCAATCGCATGATCCATGACAAAAAGGAAATGATAATTCAATTCGCCATTTAACATATCGTTTTCATGCTTTTGCGGCACAAGAGTGACATAATTCAAATGCAATGGCATTGTATCCGTTTGCATTATCATTTCCGTGTGGTCACGCAAAAACCCTGCCAAAAATCCGAACTGAAAATGCAATGCAAACTGCAATGCAAATGCAAACTGTCAAAGCTGCCCATCAAGGCGGGGGCCTCGAAGAAAGGGGCGTTACAGGGGACTGTTCAAGCGGGGGGGGGGGGGGGGGGGGGGGGGGGGGGTTCAAACCACTGAACATAATGGTTGTCTGTGATTTCGGTCGTCAGGCAGTTACCAGGCTAGATAGCGACATTTCCTTGTTCTCTGTGTTTGGGGATTATAGGCTAAATGCTATAAACTATAAACGAGGTAGCCTAAACGTTACGATGATCCTAGCCAGCCCGTTGTTCCTACTAACTTAACCTTAATAGCAGGGAGGACTTGCGTAGCCTAAGCAGTAAGGGCAATAGATTTCCGTTCACCGGGTTGCCTTAGACAGGGCTGTGTGATAAACCAACATTGGGCTATTGCTTAGCCTATATTCCATGTCAGTCACTAAATTAAAATAAGCAGGCTATCAATAAAATAAGTACTTATGTCTCTAATCGTGTCTGAGTGGTAGACCTATTTAAATGAAAATGATTCTGTAGCCTATGTTCTTAAAAGACTGAGCATAATGGCACTGTGCCAATACTGACGGATTATTTTATTTTTTACAGCTGTGTGGATAGGCTAGGCTACTGTCGGAACTCACTGTATTCGCACACCCTCTAAAAATACTAATTTTTACATTCTCTCAATAATCAAGAGCCTATTTAAATTGAACAAATTAAAATGTTTTGTGTAAACTAGGCTACAACAGGAAAATCAGTGTCATAGAGGCTAACCGCCTCGTCTTAAAGCATTGAGATCTGGAAAGCTCCAGAGACTGTGCGAATAGCCTACCTAGTAGCCTACCAAAGACGGTGAATTGTGTTGTAGCCTAGGATAGCCTATGGTGTAACGTTATAATGCAATTAAAATATAATTAAAAACAAATATTTAATCATCTGTAGGCTATGTTGCTTCATGACTAGGCTAAATATAGATTATTACAATAGCCGAGGCTACAGGTAAAATTCCCAAGGTTGATGCCGGGCTTTGTGAGTAGGGAGATCAAAATCGGTTGTGTCATATATCTAAAATCTTTGGTTGTGCCCGCCGGGGTCGTTCCCCAGTGTTTTCACCACAGAACTATATACGAACGTGGTTTGAACAGTCCTATGTAACGCCCCTTTCTTCGAGGCCCCCGCCTTGATGGGCAGCTTTGACAGTTTTCATTTGCATTGCAGTTTGCATTGCATTTGCAGTTCGGATTTTTGCGTGACCACACGGAAATGATAATGCAAACGGATACAATGCCATTGCATTTGAATTATGTCACTCTTGTGCCGCAAAAGCATGAAAACGATATGTTAAATGGCGAATTGAATTATCATTTCCTTTTTGTCATGGATCATGCGATTGCAACAAGAAACTGCTAATGCAAATGTGGTTTTTCATTTTCATTAAAATTATGGCAGGGTTGTGTCGTAGAGGGCGAGAAAAATTAAATGTGAAATGGATTTGCATTAACATTTTCAAATTGTCAGATAAAGTGCGTACAATAACTTGCAAATGAAAACGCAATGTGCACCTTTTGCATTTTCATTTGAATTATGTCATGGTTTTTGCGCGCATCGTATGTTAACGAAATGCAATCGCCGATTTGCATTTTCATTTGAATTTTGGCGCGGATATGCTTCCATAACCAGCTAGTTCTATTAGATCTCTCATTACAGTAGGGTGAATTCAGGTATTGTGGGACATCAGGTAATGTGGGACAACTAAGCTTTGACATGTTTATTTCCTGCTCTGTCAAGAGCCAATCAAAATAATTGTAACTAGGTTTTTGCAGAGAAACTACATGATCAAAGTCACATGATTTCATTGATGTCATGTCATGATGGGGATCATGGCAAGCTTCATATATGAAGGTCACCCGGCAAAATGCATGGTTAGGTCAATGACATAAGCTTTTGCTTGAATTAATGTTAAGGTTCTAAATCTGTCGTAAACAATACACAAACAATACACTGTGCCTAATTATGATGTAATTATGCATATGAAATACTTGTGCAACAAAACATTTTTTAAAGTGGTAAATATTATGTTTAGACTTTTTTAATTCAGGCATTTCTGATATGTCCCACATTACCAAACCCAGTCAGGTAATGTGGGACAGCATGTTTCTGGTAATGTGGGACAGTGTTGTGGGCTATTCTAATGGAGGAAAATTATCCCATTTTATACTTAGGGAACCTCAGTATTTGCATATGTACGTGGTAATGTACCCTATATTAACTGTAATGCAATTCTAATACTTTTTATATTGCTGTCAAGTCATATTTAGGTCAGTGGTCTCAACTTTTTTGTCAAGATGAACTATGTTATGATTGTTAAGTTAATATGAGTTTTAGAGCTTATCTTTAGAGATAATATTCTATCAAGTTCCCCAAGAGAAAGAAATTGTGTACTTAAGTATATTAAAAATATATTTAAGTATACCAAATGTGTTTCAAGTGTACTTATACTTTTAATACTTAATTTAAAGTATGCTTAAAATGTGTAATTCATTTGGAAATATATGTAATTAAATTGTACTTAAGTGAACTTCAAATAAGTATACTAAATATCATATTTAGTGGTATTTTAGGGTACTTATAAAAGGAATATAGCCTAATTTATTTTATCTCCTGATAGCATAGTGAGGGGCCGTGAATAAAGGACTTAATAAAAATGCTGAGCTGATTACCATATATATCTTTTAAGTGCTTAAAGAACGTTTAATCCACATATTATTCCTTTGATTTAAGTGTTTCTTTACTTTACATTTATTGCAATATATGTTTAATGCACATTTATCCGTAGTATGTAATCATTAAACTAAAAGGAGTGTGTCGTTGTCGAATTGGCATGAAGCAAGACTCACGTTTGTGCAGAAATGATGACAGGGTACATCCTACCTTCCATGTAACCCTCAGATTTAAGGAACTGAGAGAGACAGATAGGGGGGGGAGCGGTGGCAGGGGCCTCTTTCTTCCCTTTTCTGATCTATCCAATGTGCCGAGACTAACTCTAATAATTTAAAATTGTATTTCCAATACCTACAAATCACCCCTTCAATTAGTAAACTTAAATATACTTTGTTTGTAAGACGTGTCTCAATTTAGTACACTTAAGTACAGTAAGTACACTAAAGTTGTACAGAAGTTCTACAAAAGTACAACTTTAGTGCATTTATTAGCTTGTACTTAAAGTGTGGCCAGTTTAACACAAAATTAGTAGTTATTACATGATGAGTACGTACTAAAAGTATACTTAAAGTATAATATTTTTTTGCTTGGGTCCTGATGTTTACTTAGTGTATTTAAGCATGTTGCACCATTAAAATATATTGCAATGTACTACATTATAGCTTGTTATTGGGGTTTTATTATAAAGAATTGGTGTCCCAAATTACCTAATGAGCTGTCCCACATTCCCAAACGCAGATGAAAAAATGTGCTGTGGCTCAAATGAAATATAAAGGTGTGTCACGCATCCTGTGAGCAAGATTTCTACATTTTTTCTTTTTATGTGGTCAGATAACATCTTGAGGATTTCAGAATTGTATCATGTGCTGTGTAAATGTGTGGGACCGTGAATAAAGGACTTAATAAAAATGCTGAGCTGATTACCGTATATATCTTTTAAGTGCTTAAAGAACGTTTAATCCACGTATTATTCCTTTGATTTAAGTGTTTCTTTACTTTACATTTATTGCAATATATGTTTAATGCACATTTATCCGTAGTATGTAATCATTAAACTAAAAGGAGTGTGTCGTTGTCGAATTGGCATGAAGCAAGACTCATGTTTGTGCAGAAATGATGACAGGGTACATCCTACCTTCCCTGCCACCGCTCCCCCCCCCCCCCTATCTGTCTCTCTCAGTTCCTTAAATCTGAGGGTTACATGGAAAGTAGGATGACAGGGTACATCCTACCTTCCATGTAACCCTCAGATTTAAGGAACTGAGAGAGACAGATAGGGGGGGGGGAGCGGTGGCAGGGGCCTCTTTCTTCCCTTTTCTGATCTATCCAATGTGCCGAGACTAACTCTAATAATTTAAAATTGTATTTCCAATACCTACAAATCACCCCTTCAATTAGTAAACTTAAATATACTTTGTTTGTAAGACGTGTCTCAATTTAGTACACTTAAGTACAGTAAGTACACTAAAGTTGTACAGAAGTTCTACAAAAGTACAACTTTAGTGCATTTATTAGCCTGTACTTAAAGTGTGGCCAGTTTAACACAAAATTAGTAGTTACTACATGATGAGGACGTACTAAAAGTATACTTAAAGTATAATATTTTTTTGCTTGGGTCCTGATGTTTACTTAGTGTATTTAAGCATGGTGCACCATTAAAATATATTGCAATGTACTACATTATAGCTTGTTATTGGGGTTTTATTATAAAGATTTGGTGTCCCAAATTACCTAATGAGCTGTCCCACATTCCCAAACGCAGATGGAAAAATGTGCTATGGCTCAAATGAAATATAAAGGTGTGTCACGCATCCTGTGAGCAAGATTTCTACATTTTTTTCTTTTTATTTGGTCAGATAACATCTTGAGGATTTCAGAATTGTATCATGTGCTGTGTAAATGTGTGGGACTAATATCGAAACAGGTAACAGAAGGCAAAATTGCAAAAAGTGTCCCACTTTATCTGAATTCACCCTATATTACCATCCATCCCACCCTTAGTTTAAACCGGGCCGGCCAGCGAAGGATGGGTCCCCCCTCTCTAGCCAGGTTCCTTCCGAGATTTCTTCCCATTGGGGAGTTTTTTCTCGCCACTGTTGAGTGCTTTTTCTTCCCACCGGGGAGTTTTTTTTTTTACCTCGTTTTGCTGGCTGGGTTTTTTTTTTTGTGCTCAATTTTCCTTCCGTTTCTCTGTGCAGCGTCTTTGTGACTGTCACTTTGTGACAGTTCTCTGTAAAAAGCGCTATACAAATACAGTTGAATTGAATTGAACAGTTGTGGAACTCAAATATTATTCTTATTTCATAATTTCAATGCAGAATGATTAAGAGGGCTTCACCGATGAGATGCATTGCTATGCTACCTCCAAACACCTGTCTGAAAGATCAGAAACACTTCAGGAGGCAGGCGTGGATGTGTCGGTGACTATGGACAGAACACTGGAGAGCGGTTACAATCCTTCTGTGCGAGCTGTGAGCTCGCAGACCCTCGCACCTCACTGGCAGCTCCCACCTCGCAAGCTGGCAGCTTCTAGCAGCTAGCGATAATACCAGTTATTAACGATTTCTATCGTTTTTCTTTGTCTTTCTGACATTCCTCACACCGCATGCTCTTTTTCAGAATTCATGAATCACAATTGCAAGTAAATATTTAATTTGACAAGGGCTAGTCTACTTTAATTTGTTGCTATGACCATTTTGTGGACCGGTGGTTTGCAAGAGTAAATCATAATCTGTCTGAAAAACAATGTCACCGTCATTTTGCATGTTTTAATGTTTACCGGTGTTATATCGTCTGCGTAGCATTTTTGGATGTTTGTCAGTATTATAACATTTTAGTTAGCCTAGCGGCACCCACAATAATTACGCGGTAGCCTATAAAATACAAAGTGCAGAACGTGGTTATTAATATAAAACAATAATAATAATAATTCAATGTCCTATATTTGTCCTTTTATTTTATTGTGCTTTTATTATGTATGCTATTCGTTTTACTGTGCTTTTATAGTTTATTCCTTTAGTTAAAAAAAAAGGTCACTGTCCCTACATCAAGCTATAATAATGATGATCATAATAAAGTGTAATAATACAATAAACACTATTGAATTCCGATTGAAATGTAATACATTGTCATTTATTCAATTTCCATGAAAACGGTAAAATGTGGTTGTGTGTGTCTTTAGAGGGTGGACTACATGATCAAGTTTTTTTCCAGTCGTCCACGTCCCCCCCCCCCCCCCCATTTCTCTTTTGTCAGTCTTTTATATTTATTGAGGTCCACCATAACGCCGTCCCTGCGGAGGTTTTGTATTCTCTTCCGAAGAGTGACCAGGTCTATTGTTGTTTTTTTTGGTAGACTTTGATGTTCCTCGCCTCCCACAGGTCGTGCTTCGAGTGGAGAAAAAATGATCTTTTATTGGGTATTCCAAAAATTTTTAACAATAACAACATTTTCTTTGCGTTTCAGATAAATTTACATAAACCACGTCACTTTTGGAGTGGGGGAAAAGACTACACATTTTTAGAGTAACGCACCTACTAGCCTATGTCATTCGCTGAAATATTTTGTCTTAAAGTTTATAGTATTTAGCCTATAAGGGACTCTGGGAAGGTGGGCGGCGCTAATTTACCACATAATTTAGGCCTAAAAATCGAATGGACATTGACTCAATTCCCGAAAATTTGGAAAAATGTTGAGTTTGATATAAAAAAAATTATCATGATACATTAAGCTGAAGAGAATAAACAAGTGTAGTGGACATGACGAAAGAGCGCTGTTGATTTTTACAGTAGCTAGCTATAGGCTCACTTCACACCATTCAGTAACATTCATTTTGAATGCATTGCAAAGTTATTTGCTTTCACAGTAGGCTAACTTAGATTTGCCAGATTAAATTTAGTGATTAGACTCAGTGACAGCCCATCTGATCCGTGGCATTCTGATAGCGAGTGAAATAGGCTACTCCACATTCTTGAACCTCATGCTCTAACTAGATAATTGTAGGCTGCTCCCCCAATGAGTCCCGTCTTGTAGCTAACTATTTACATCCCTAACGTAGGCTATGCCCGCGTGCTTTTCCTACTAAATAACGTTTAATATGAGTTGCATCAATGTTATATGTTATAGCCCTATATAATAGTATTTAGAATAGAAGTGTAGTATAGCTGATTTACCCACAGCTTACCGTGAACTACATTCAACGTTCATTGCTAGGGATAGCTGCTACGTTATGGGAAGGACGTGCTTTGTCTTATCTGTTCTGTAGTGACGTTTCTGTATGCACTTATTGTATGTCGCTTTGGATAAAAGCGTCTGCTAAATGACTGTAATGTAATGTTGAGGTTTAATTACAAACGTTTTATTTGCTACCCTCGTTCAAAACCCAAATCATACAAGTGTATGAAAGACGCAGTGAATGACATTCCAAACAATATACGGTGCCCTCGAAATGGATATTTATAAACTTTATTTCAGAGGCCTCCGACAAAAAAAGGGTAAAGCAGAAGTCATAATGAGATGTAGGCTAGCCTATTAAAGCTGCTTCTTCCTCCATTTTCCCCTGAGTGTAAACTGTCTTTGGAATGCCTTTATACTTTTTGCGAACGACAACGACCACAGTGTATAATATGTAGCGCGACAATAGAATGTTTATGAAAGTTCTGCGATTTCTGCTATAGTGACCTACTGAGGCACACGGTGCCTAGGCCTACACCATTTGACACACATGGACTGTACAGTTTTTTCCAAATAAAAATTCTATGAATTCTATAACACGATAGCCCACCTCTCGACCTTTCTTTTTTGTCTCCCAGCATGATCATCTCTTAAAGTCCACCAGTGCCCTCTGGTGCCCCTGTTGAGAAACTTCAGTAGAAGATAAAATACGGAACAAACCGAGTCCCGTATTAGCTTGACGGAGACGCAAGGTTTGCAGAAGTATTGTCTGTATTTCTAGGCAATTGTAACCATATCAATGTGTAATAACATTAGTAGGCGAACCCCTTCCTAGCCAGACACTCGCGACTATATTAACCAGTCGTGTCAGACTGCTGGCCCCCATGCAGTTTGTCAACGTCAATTCGCTTCCTATCTCAAGTAACGTTAGCTAGCGACCTAAGTGCAAACGGTAGTTTTAATGTTTCGAGTTTGTTTCAAGAATCCTGCTATTTTATGACATTACCGACAGACAGGTTAGCGAGCTAGGTCACTAACCATCTATTGAATCAAGCTGCGAGTTTGTTGTTTGGCTTGGCTGGCTGTCAATATTCAACTTCACCATAAGAAATCAGTCAAGGAAACGCCAGTATGCCCAAAATGTAGCCTATGCTATCTAGTTAGTTCTCTGGACATCATACATGATTATAACAGATGCTATCTGTGTGTAGGTTATGTAAATAATGTGTGTCAAACAGGAATTAATATAGAAATTAACGTCAAGTTTCACACTTCGCTAGAAGACCCTCAATTACCCCCATCACTAAAGCCAGCTATTTCCCCTCCTCCCTCCATTGGATACCAGTCACCAAGGGGCGGGGTTAATTAGTATATCTTTCAAAAGATTTAAACTAAAGATTTAGATTTAGCTAAATGTTGAATTTACAAACGCAAGATTTAAGATATAAATAAATATTTATTTTTTTCTAAATATTTATTTTAGAACGCAAGATTTAAGATATAAATAAATATTTATTTAAATGTTAAATCTTGGTTTTTATAAAAACGCAAGATTTAAGATATAAATAAATATTTATTTTAGAACGCAAGATTTAAGATATAAATAAATATTTATTTAAATGTTAAATCTTGGTTTTTATAAAAACGCAAGATTTAAGATATAAATAAATATTTATTTTAGAACGCAAGATTTAAGATATAAATAAATATTTATTTAAATGTTAAATCTTGGTTTTATAAAAACGCAAGATTTAAGATATAAATAAATATTTATTTTAGAACGCAAGATTTAAGATATAAATAAATATTTATTTTACAACGCAAGATTTAAGATATAAATAAATATTTATTTTACAACGCAAGATTTAAGATATAAATAAATATTTATTTTACAACGCAAGATTTAAGATATAAATAAATATTTATTTTACAACGCAAGATTTAAGATATAAATAAATATTTATTTTTTTAAATATTTATTTTTGAAAACTCAGATTTAACATTTAAGTTATATATTTAGGAAATGCTTATTTGAGATTTATCAATTAAATCTGAAAATATCAACTAAAAGGTTTATTTAGCATGTCTGTAAAATCTTGGAAAAAAAACTCACATTTAACATAAATCTTAGGAAAATGCCACATTTATGCTAAATCTGAGAAAAAAACACAGGAAAAACGTGTTGTGTTTTACTTTACATTTGGCACCCCATATGTACAGTGGGTGCAACGGCGACTTTTTTTTTGGCCAGGCAGTGTATTTAAGATATTCTTTTAGTTATTTATTTGTTTTTGCCAGGCGTATGCAATAATCTTTCAACAGTGATATTTTAATAAGAATCCAGTAAAGGAAGTAAGATGTAAAAACTACAGATCCTTTTTTATTTAAAAAAGGAAGATGCAAGACATGTTTGTGTGCTTCCATTTGAATATATTTATACATTTAGAATGGAAAGGTAAATGGTATACATTTTGGGCCTGTAGTTTGTGTCTCCAGATGGAGCAATCTGTGTTTACACTCCCTGGGTTATTTTGGCGCAGCAATTTCAATGGTACAGTTATTCAACTCTGTTTATATCATTATCACTGCACAGGGGATATTGTGTGAACTTGGAGTTAGCAATTCGTTTTTTTTGTGGTATGGTTAAAAAAATTAATGAAGTTGTTTGAGATTTTAGATATTTTGTAGCAGCCTCATCTGTCTATCAGCTGGGGCCCATAGTTCCCCATGGACATGTAGCTCATCTATTTATTTTCACTTTAACATAGATGATACCATTAATTGTTGAAAAAACAAATGCCAGGTAAAAATGCACAGTCTAACATAATTGTCATATATTATGCAGAGAGTTTTAAACTGACTGTATGTAGCCAGGCTTAGGCATGGATCACTCTTCACTTGGCTGTCTAGCCCGGCTGTGACAGGACATACTGTATGTTTGCATTGAAGAGCTAGTATTGTGACCTCCCATGTAGATTTTCAATATGCTGGCTATAAAAACAGTGATAAGTAAAGTAGTCTATCATATTGCCTTATGTACAATAAGGAAGTGAGAAGTGAATAATTTGAAATGAATAATTAGAAAATCCAAGAATAGTACAGAAACCCAGAGTGAAGTTAAAGAAAGCTCTGTATCATAAGACATGGCTAATTAACAAACTCCTACTCAATTAAATAACAGCATTTTGGTGACTGAAACATTTTAACAAAATGTGATTAACTCTGTAGCAATGATATGCATTTTCTTTCATTTCATCTCATTTGTAATTACTGGTTGTCTGAGCAAGCATGCAAGCATGCATTTGCTGCAAGCAATAGCTCTTTCAGGCCTCCCCAAGGAGCCACCTAGTTTGTGCAACATTGTTATCTAATATTGAGTACATGAGTACAACTTTGTAAATGTTTTAGGTAAGAGTTATAAGTTATAACATATAGGCATTGTGCATGCTACATGCGTAACACTTTGTATAATACCCTATATGGTTGCATTATATAAAGGAAAAAAAAAAAAAAGGTTTTTTGCAAGCACATGGACATTTCCATTGATGAAATATGTTGGGCATGTCTGTGGACACCCTGAGGACCCTGAGGTGAAGGATTACTGATGTCAGAGGTGCTGGAGGTGGTCGGCATGCAGTCAAAAGTGGAAGTGCACATGTAGCTCCTGTTGCTACAGTATTAACCCTGCTGCCGGTGCAGATAAAGGTTGATTCATAGACCCTCTCCTCGATTCAATCAAATGCACTTAGCCAGTTTAAGGGCATATGCAACTCAATTAATCCAGACTTAAGGTATTTTCTATTCAATCAAACAACCCTTAAAGCTCTTTAAGACTGGAAAATCCAAGAAACAGGATTGGCCTGTTGTCCCTTAAAAATTGTGGTGTCTAGGCAAGTGAACTTACCGTTTACAAATAATAAGCTTTCCTCTCTCCAATTTCAGAAACCTCACTGTGTTACCATTAATAAAATCTAGTCAAGGAATTCATTTTAATAGTAATAATAATTCTAAAAATAATATAGATAGAGGAGTATGGATCTAGGCTGTTCCCAGATTTGCCTTAATATTTTGGGCAAATGGTTTGTATGAAATTGTTTAATTTGTTGTAATAATGAAACAAACACTGATGAATGTTTTTCAATGTAAAAGCTATTCAAACTGCCAATAGTATGATTAACCATTAAAATATTATTGGGTTACAGTATTCCATAAAATGAATAACTCAGGCATTTGGTGGTGTTCTGATGTGCTGAATGATGATTAAGAGTTCAACATTTTGGCAGACATCATTTATATGGTATATGTACTGCAGCTTGTGAAGCTTGTCCTTGGATTTAATTGCTGCTACTAGTGCAGTTTTATAAAAAGGTTTCATTAAATAAAACCGCTCTAATATAGGTAATGCTAATATAGGTACATGTTATAGGGCAGGTGTTTTAAACCTCTTCTGATCCAGGGACGCCACCCAGGCTCAAAGGCATCTAGGGGACCCCCACCCAGGCTCAAAGGCATCCAGGGGACCCCCACCCAGGCTCAAAGGCATCTAGGGAGCCCTCATCATAAGTTAAAAAGTGTTATACTTTTTGAAATATTGTCCCAAATATATATAGAGTCATTGCACATCAAGTCTGGCCAGGGACCACATACAGACCCTCAGTTAGCAGGATTCCAAGGGCCCTGACTGACAGGGGCCCTCACATATTAGAACATAGGACTAAACATTAATAAGTTTTTATTTGAAGTTATTGAAATTGACATTAATAGAATATTTTGTTTACAATATACTAGTGAACGGTGTCTTTTTCTTGTCTTCTTTTTGGCAAAAAGTAACCACCCAGAAAGACTCCCCCCTGCCCCCCCTCTATTTACATGAAATGGTTTAGTCCTGCTTTCTCAAACATCCGGCGGCACTTGCTAGTCAGTAATTCCAGTGCCAATTTTAATGAAAGGATTATAATTCTTTAAATTGGAGTAAGTTAAAGTAGAAACAGGGTTCTGAAAAACATCCCAGTTTTATATCTTAATTGTTCAAGTTTATTTTACAAATGCAAATCTTATAAAATTTGACCCTTCTCTCGAAACGTTCATGTAACAGTTTTCTGTGATTTTCTACCCCAGTGATTGGGGGTAAAGGCGATCTGGGTGGTTAAAACCGCAACTGCATTATTAGACACCAAACTTGCACAGCACTGGCGTGTTGAAGGGGGTGCTCTGGTTGCTTATGCAACTGCCCCCATTTTACACTTGATAAAATTGTGTTGTATTGGTAAAACACAATTACTATTCAGGCCTACTTGACAATTATTAATATTTCCACAAAATTTGAGCCATAAGCCCTTGTCGTGCCAGCGCAGTGCAGGCAGAGGCAGCATTAGAGTCAGAGTGCAATCGATAAAACAGCTGACTTTGTGTTTTTGACATGTTAGGTAAAGGAAGCGAACTGCAGAAGGCGCGTGCATGCTTGGGCTCGGCGGGCTGTAGGCGAAATTTAAAATCTCCATTGCCTAGTTGCAGCAGTAGCCTCGCTTGCCTACCATTGCAGAATTAGGCTATTACTCATCATATGCAAAACTGAGTGAGTGAACGGTAAGTTCACAACGGTAAGTTTTTGCTAAGTGAAGCAAAACGATAATACAGAGATATGAATATAAATTGGCACAGAAAATATAAGCTCTACGTTGGTTGCTTACATTGGAGCTACCTGCTAAATGCCCAGAATGAAATTATTATTCATTTTTGATCATGGTGCTGGCTAGCTCATAGCTCGGGACCGTGAATTATAGCTATTGGAACACAATATAGCATGACCTCTCGTATGTTATTGCCTAATTATTGATAATGGTGTTGGCTAGCTCATTGTAGTTAGCTAGGCTATATGAACCATGAATATAGCCATAGCCACAATGTAGTCGAAAACTAGTTAAATGAAAATGAATATGTAGCTGGCAATTCATATCATGCTAAGCAGCATATAAAATTGCCTGTTATGACTACATCTCTGCACATATGATAAAAGTGCACTCTCTCCACCTCAAAAAGTAACCAACCCATTCTTGTGTATATAGATTTTTTTTTTCCTGCAAGATATTCATCAGTGAACTTTATGGGGCTCAGAATTTTATGGTGGTGTATCCCCACTTATAATTGTATACTACTAGGTAAATAAATCACCAGTCTGTGAATTAGGTCACTTTAAATTGCATCTCTGCATCATTTAAAGTGCCAGTGATACTGCTATTGCAGAACTTCCACATCATAAATAATTAGGAAAAACCTCTTCCTGGTGTCCTCATTCTTGCACTTCAGACTTGTTCAAGCATACATTTTATTAAACCAAATTGTTGTCTTCAATGAACTTGGTTGCTAAATATACCCAGGCTTCATGTGAAATGACAAGATACAAATATTTTCGGTTCTAAAATTAAGTGCTGTAACAGATACGGATATTAAAGGTGGACTACGCAGGATTTTTACCTAGAAAATATTATAAAATAACTATGCTCAGTCATATCTATGAAGCACTTGCAATCTTGGTTTGAAAAAAATCAGAAACCTTGCCCCTCTGTCTGTATTTGTTATTCTAAAATGGTCTGGGCATGGCGCTGTTCTCTGTGTCTGGCGCTCTTTTCTGTGTGGGGATGGCTGGGTGGGTGTGGCTGCAGAGCCTCTGGAGTGGGATCAGGTTACTTTCAGCAGAGCGTTTGTGGCCACCTAGCTACTGCTATGGCGGGAGTGTAGAAGCAGATCACAACGAAGCCAAACAAGTCAAAATGGCAAGTTCAAGAACCAGATTCAGCCTAGGATTTGCTTTTCCTCAATGGCAACAGCTATCGTTTAACAAGGGGAAGAAAGGGACGCAAAGTTGGGGTGTTTTCTGTCAGACCTGTAAGTCTTCAGCTACATTAGGTTGGGTACCTTTTAAATTGAATTAAAATATAATGATGTAATATTACGTTGTATTTGAGAAAAATAAATAATATTTGTATACAAATATCTTCCTGAAGAAGTCATTTAATTTACAAGGGTATTACCTAGCTATGATAGACAAGATATGGTCTGCTAATGTTACTTATTCCACACACGGTTACATCTTTAGCTACATCCTAGTTCTAAATGAACATTCAGAATAACATTGCTAAATTTACCGAACAAGGAAAAACAGTATTGTTGTTACAGTAACAATGTTCCTACGAGGTGCACTTATAGTGTTAAGTTTGTTATATCACCTGTTGACTCTGAAGAAGATGCCAAGTCGAAATGTCAGTCGTATTTAATAAACGTGCTTCATTCTATTATGAGTGCTTCAGTGTTGACTCTGGGCAGTCTGTTTGATAAGCCCGGGCACATTTTCTTTATTTGCACTCTCCCATACTGAGCACCTCCCATACTCTCTTTTATAAGCTTTGACTGAAGAATGCCGGATATCCTTTTATTTCATTGTTATAATACTTCCTAATTACTGTTACCATTCATGTAGAACAATGCATGCATGTTGCTAAAATCTTTTTATCTTTGCTTGACATTTTGCTTGTTGTGCTTCTCCTGTTTCTTGCCCTGAATTTCTTGCGGTGAGTGGGCGGGTTTTAGGATGGAGGAGGAGTCTTCTTTGATTGTAAACACAATTCAAGGCAAAAGGCAAAAATCCTGCATAGTGCACCTTTAACATTTTAAAACTCAAATCCATATCCATTATTGTTGCAACTAATTTCAAAATGGGTATTATGCCAGAACCTGTTTTATTTATGTCTACAGGTACTGGCATCTTAAGGAAATCATACAGTCATTGCCAGTTATTGCCATTTATTTCTAGGTAGGAGAAAAAGGCATTTTCAATCCCACAATCTGGATGCATTATGAAAACCTATTATTTATAAAGAAAACAAAATATGGCTGTCAATGTGTTCCCAATAACAAGTACAGAACTCGAGCATGCACAGGTTGCTGTCACGCACAAAGTGTAGCATTTACCTTGCTCAAATTTTCATGTAAGGATTTTTATTGGACTTTTCCTTGTTAGTGATGATGATATAAAATGCATCCTATCCATTCAGTCTCCATCTCTGGATGAGGCCATTGATTTCACTCTGACTAAACCGTGCCTACATTCAGGTTTCAGGTGTCTTATATAATTACACCTTAACATAGCAAGTAGGAAAACATTCACGTTGGATCGACTTTCCTTGCCACCCAAGGAAAATGTCTTGAAGAGCAGATGTTCTCTATATGGCCATGCCCCCTCCTGTCACACAGCCCCTTCGACAAGTACCTCATTGTGCCGGAAAATAAGACCATTTTTACACTTCTACTTTCTACTCACAGTCCTTGGCTCCCTCCAGGCAGTCAGTCCTAACCCCTGTACTTTTGCAAGAGTGGCTTGCTATGGCTGTGATTGCTTGAGTTTCATTATGAGTCTTGAGCAAACCTGAATCCCTGCTCCCCACACCCCATGCTGGAAGGGCATGTGCGCACAGACTGGCCAGCAAATGCAGGGGAACAGCGTTAGCTGTTCATTTTAAAGTTTCATCCCAAAAAATTATTCTATAATTGGCTATAGAATTATTTTAGCTAATTCATTGTAAATAAGTATTGAGGAACTGGAAGTACAATGCCATCTGCATTATTAGTTGTTTCAATGAACATTAATTTCAATTTCATGTCATATTCATATTCAAGTATGAGCCTGTGCTGGTATTACATCATTATGGACTGTGTCTATTTAATGCTTTCTGCTCATGCACAATTAAAAATAAAACATTTTGATTTACTAAGTGAGCCTAAATTAATTAATTAAGATATAACCAAGTATTTTTTTACGGTACTGTTTTGTTCCTTTTGTTGTCATATAAAGGCACTGATGTAATAGTTAGTCTGAACATCATACACACAGAAAAAATGGCAGTGTAAATCTAACTCTGCTGGTGTACGTTCAACACCATATGGTGTTAAATGTACAACACCATTTATGCTGTGCAGACACTTCCATTCTGTGCAGACACTTAATTCAAATGTTCAACACAGACTGCCTCTTTGTGCAAGTGATGATCAAATCTGAACCTGTCATCATTGAGGGAGACAAAAGAGGTCTGCATCCTGTAGTTGTCCCCAAAGGGAGTGCTGGCTCCTCCCGAGAGTTCCTTGACACTGTATCTCTGGAATTTAATCACAGGGGTCATCTGAGGTTTCTTCCTCAAAGGCTTTTGCTTCCGACATGGACTTCCTAACTGAACTCTGGACCTTATGCTAACATTGTCTTTTAATTGTATTTATTACCATATGCAATGAACTTGTTCATCATTTGAGCTTGTCTGCAGTTGATGACACTTGCCATCTACATTTGCAATAATTTAATAAGCTCAACAAATTAAATCTGTGGGGGAGATACTGTGAAAATCTGTTTCGAAGAGGGATACAATTTAATGAGCCAGTGTACAATTAAAATCATAATTGTAATGGTTACATTATAAATAAAGAATCAAAGAAAATAATTACATTGCTAGTAAGCGCTTGTTATTCTGTTGAAATTCAGAATTTTTCTGTTTGTCTGTTTTTTAATCCAGAAAGCAAAAAAGTTCATATGCCGCCCAATGCAGGCGGATTTGGTTTTGGTCACGGAAAACACCTTGTTTCTGACATCATTATAAAAGCGATTTACATAAATTTTTTAAGACTTTTTTTCCAGCAATCAGCAGAGATGGAAAACTAGCCCATTATCATAATATTTTAATATGCCTGCTTGTCACTTTACCTGTACTGACTATAGACATCATGGCATGTTTTACAAGCGGCTGTGCAGGCATCTCAAAAAGAACAGTAATGTAAAAGTAAAACATAGCTGTGCAGGGAGAAACACATTTTTTCTCAGATGGAATACCTTGCTATAGTTGCCTAAGCGTATGCCGCGTTAATACAGGGTGAGCTGTGACATAATGTCACCAAGTTTCAAAAAGTTCAGATGGCATGACTGTTAACAGTTAAGAAAATTTTACTCACTAGCAAAATCCAATGCAGCTGGTCACAGTAATGTTAGATAAAAACCGACAACCACGATAAGGCCACTTTATAGTCCAGTGAGAGTGTCGCCCGACTGAAATTGCAGAGCTTTCATGAACATTCTATTGTTGCTCTACATTGGCTGTTGTCATTTGCAAAAAGTATTAACGCACTCCAGTGACATTCCAGAGACAGTTTACACTCAGGGGACAATGGAGGAAGAAGCAGCTTTAATAGGCTACATCTCATTATGTCTGCTGCTTTACCCCTTTTTTGTCCAAGGCCGCTGAAATAAAGGTTATAAATGTCCATTTCGAGGGCACCGTATTGTTTGAAATATCATTCACTATGTCTTTCATACACTTGTAGGCTGTGGGTTTTGAACGAGGTAGCAAATAATAAAACGTTTGAAATTAAACCTCAACATTGATGCAACTCATATTGCTGTTAGCTAACATTATTTAGTAGGCAAACACAGAGGGCATATGTTGAGGATGTAAATAGCTACAAGATGGCACTCATTGGGGGAGCAGCCTACAATTCTCTAGTTAGAGAAATGAGGTTCAAGAATGTTGAGCCTATTTCACTCGCTACATCAGAATGCCATGGATCATGGATCAGTGGCTACTGTCACTTGTTTAATCTGGCAGATCTAAGTTACTGTTAAAGCAAATTACTTTAATGCATTTGCAGGTTTGTAAATATTTACAATACAAACGAATAGGCCATTGGTAACATTGGAAGCGAGCTGCTTCTCGTTTTGGATTGTATCTCAACACTGATTGTATCTCTAGAGCATCAATTGGTGAAATTACATAATAATAATAATTATTATTATTTTAAATTGTGCTAATTTATAATGCTATTCACATGCTTGCTTGGTAGGTAAGCTATGTGGAGGTACCCCATGACCGCACTCAAATGTTTTCCACCAAAATAATCTGTCAGTGTCGATTGGCTACTAACGGTTACTAACAGCTTGAGCGAAGCCTCCGCTGTCCGAGATAAACATTACCATAACAAGAGAGGCAGCAACAGGGTCAAAGGTGAATTTATTTTATGTCTGCCCGACATGTTCAGCGACCACAGGACGACAGTCACCTAAAGTATAAACCAAATTTCGCTCCGACCAGCGACATCCATTGCACACACGTCGGTCGCAGTGACACTGTCGCTGGACCATAAACTGGCCTTTAGCCTATTTGTAAGCAGTATGCCACAAAGGTAAATGAGCTTCCTTGCACTATAATAAAATACTGTAGCCTACAATTTAAACCAAGCAATCGAACCAACAGATTGCTGAATTTGTCAATTTGAAATATACAAGCTAGAACATCAGCTAGCAAACATTGGCAATGCACAACACAGCATATTTCCAATGCAAAAAAATGTAACCTTTGTTCTTATCTGTAAATCTCATCTTTTCATTTACAACCTCTGTTGCATTGCATGTTCTTCTGTTGGCCATGGCCCACAGCAGCCTTAGTCATTATTCAGGTAACTTTAACTAGCTTACCTCTCTAAATGTAAATAAAACAAAACAACACAGAAAGCAACAAAAAAATTTAATAAGACACAGGCAACAATTATATATGTTTTTACATGTACTGCTTTTTGTTTCCATCTTGTTCTCTCTCACAATTACAATTATTCTCAAATTCTCCTAAATCACACCACACCCATTACATTACATTACATTCATTTAGCAGACGCTTTTATCCAAAGCGACGTACAATAAGTGCATACAGAGACATCATCAAGATCACTACGGAACAGACAAGACAAAGCACATCCTTCCCATAATGTAGCAGCTATCCCTAGTAATGAACGTTGACTGTAGTTCACAGTAAGCTGTGGGTAAATCAGCTATACTACACTTCTATTCTAAATACTATTATAAACTATAACAAACAGACAGGAAAACACAGGGAACTAGTAAACACAGGGAACTGATATTCCTAGGTTCGAATATCAGTCAAGGTGGAGTCTGAAGAGGTGTGTCTTCAGGCCTCGACGGAATGCAGGCAGGGTTCAAGTAGAACGTAGGGGAATGGGAAGTTAATTCCACCACTGAGGAGCTAAAGTGGAAAAACTCTGCAGTCGGGACGAGCGAGAGCCGTTGACACGGAGGGGGGGAAGTGCGAGTCGCCCTGCTGTAGAAGAGCAAAGTGGTCGAGCAGGAACATAGTTCTGGATTAAGTCCTGCAGGTAGGCGGGGCCTGTCCTATTGGCTGCAGTGTAGGCCAGGGTCAGAACTTTGAACCTGATCCTGGCTGCAACTGGCAGCCAGTGGAGTGACCTCAGCAGGGGGGTTACATGGGAAAATTTTGGGAGGTTGAACACAAGCCGGGCAGCTGCATTCTGAATCAGTTGAAGAGGCAGAATGGTGCAGGCTGGTAGGCTTGCGAGCAGGGAGTTGCAGTAGTCCAGGCGTGAGGTGACCATGGTCTGGACAATAAGCTGGGTGGAGTAGGTGGTCAGGTACGGTCGAATCCTCCTGATGTTGTACAGGAGGAACCTGCAGGACCGTGCCATCGCCCTGATGTGCTCTTTGAAGTCCAGCTGGTCGTCCAGGACCACCCCCAGGTTCCTTGCAGAGTGGGAGGCAGCCACCACGGTCCCGTCAACGGTGATGGAGAGGTCATGTAGTGGGGAGGTCTTGTACGGCATGAAGAGGAGCTCTGTCTTGTCAAGGTTGAGCTTCAGGTGATGGGTAGCCATCCACTCAGAGATGTCAGTCAGACAAGCAGATATCCTCTCCTTAACCTGTGGGGTAGAGGGAGGGAAAGAGAGGAAGAGCTGGACAGCTACCAACAATTTATATTTTAACAAGGCCCCTCCCACCAAACCTGTCTCTGTCAATAAAAAGCATGCACTGAACCTTGAAGTAGCCTACACTTTAAGATATACTGTCTGCATGTAGTGTGCATGCTGACAATTACAATTGGTAAATCCCAGACAGCTAGTAACCCCCCCGCCCAACTCGTTCATTGTACAGAATCGCCTCTAAAAAGGGGAAGTGGGGGGGGGGGTGGCTTTTCCAATTTTGGGTAACAAGGGGAACGGTGCTCCTCCACATTCAACGACAATTTGAGCACTGTATATAGCACAGTATTAACTTGCATACAAATGCATAGCCCTTACAGGATCACAATGCCATAATTTCTAGGACAAAATATATTTTTTCCTCACTTTCTCTTACCGGTAACAGACGGTCAACTCGGGCTGCTCTCTATCAAGAGTCGCCTCCTCTGCCGGACTCACTCGAGTGTCACATCCAAATAATGGGGAGCACTTGCAATGCACCCAAGGGGCGTTCAAGCACCTGAGGCCTGAGGTGCGGAAGGGCATGACTGATCAGAACATACGGACTGACCACCTGACCAGTGCTTCCTCGCTTTGCATGCCATCGCATACAGGGAGAGGAGCATCGGTCTGTTTACATGCAGGGGTCTGTAGATATGCCCCTTTGACATTCCCCATGATCCCCTCGAGACTATCTGACTCCTGTCTGTCAGTGGTGAGATAACATTTCACAACTGACTTGATTTAGTGGAGGGCTGCTGATGCATCAATTCATATCTTATTCTTGTCTATAAATCATACATTAATGCATGAGAAGCGCATTATCTCCACGCTTGCCCGTTCACAGACACCAAGAGGGAAATAAGATGACATCTACTTCATGCATTTTCCGCAGTCTTCTCTAACTATTTTCCCAATGATAATCTCTTAAAATCCCAGGTGCTGGAAATTGAATACAGCGCATTGATGTGAAGCGCCGGAACCTTCCGATGACCCCCCCGTGTAATGAGTTTTAACTCGCGTCTCACTCCGATGTGTTGACAAGGAAAAACTCTTCAAGGGGTTATGGAGGAGAATCTTAACGAGGAGGAGCCCCCGCGTGCGCACGCTCATGCGTATACGCTGATCGGCGTATGATGATCAAGACGTTTGCGGAATGCTAATTGCGTCTCTTTGTGCCGCAGCCATGGAAAGTCGGTGAGGGGGAGGGCTTCGGCCCTTGTGTCAGAAGAGCGGAGCGCGAACTCGGCGCGAGTGGCACTACACGGTCGGTGACGCGTCGAAAGTCTGTTCTGAGTCATGCCTTCACGGCTGTGTGAATTAGCGTGATCAGGTTTTGCCGGAGCCAGGGCCCATCCTCTGGCTTTATTCTGATTATTCCGCGCCATGCCATGGGCTGAATGCACAATGCAGCTCAGGGGGGAGGCAATGCGATTGGTATGGGAATCAAAATGCGGTTGTCATCTCCCGTAACACATCAGCAGTCTTAAAGAGTAACTACACCCACCGTCTCAGCCTGTCTCTGCCCACTACATAATTTAGAAAAATACTTTGTGGGGTGAGCGAAGGAGAGGGGTGGGGGCGGAGGAGCTGTGTCCATCGTCATTTGCATAAATTAGCGTACATTGTACAAGTGATTTCGTATAACTCGGATCAAACTGTCATACTAGACATTGCGCATCAAATATGAATCAAGATTCAGGAACTACATGGCCTATTTCTCACCTCAAATATTTTCAGAAACATATTTTAGTGGACTATTTAGGTGGAATAAGAGAACTGAACAGGACGCCACGTTGTTCCGGTTTAAAAACGTGGTGGCGAAACGAAAGTAACGTAGTAGGTCTAACCAATCAGGTGCCGGCTGTTTCCGTTGTGGGCGACAGCAATTATCCATATGATGTAGAGGTACCTCCAAAGAGGTACTCTGAAATCACGATTGGGGCGGGGGCAGTGTGGGGAGCAGAAAGGAAATTTCAACCATTAGGGGCAGCACAAAGACGCTTTTCTACCAGTTTCTTATGATATACAATATTATTTCAGAATTGTTGAAATAACGGACTGCATGAATAAGTTTCATTATAAGGTAGGCATAGAAACACGTTTATGGCGAGAAAGAAAAAGTGATCTAGAGTGTAGTTACCCTTTAAAAAAAAACTGATTCCCGAACCTAAATGCAGGTGAGCAGAAAATGCATCCTGATTCTTTCAGTGCACTTCAAAGGGGTATAACACGACGTCAGAAGTAGAATGACTGATCATATGGTCACCTTGGCCCATACATAAAGGCAGCATAAAGAGAACATCAGGACAGGAGGAACTTATACTCTGTATATACCTGCTAACTTAAATTAGGGATGCACCGATACCGGTCCGAGCAGGAGTGGTTACGAGTACTCAGGTTTGGGTACCAATATGAATACTTTTAATAATGTTGCATTTGTCTGTTACTGTTAAAAGTGAGACTGGTGGTTTTGAAGACCCTGGAGTATTTTTCAAAGACTTTTGAGTTCAAACATAAAACATAGCATGGAACTGCAACTGAGTTCCAATAAACAAACATGGAACTGTCACTCAGTTCCAATGAAACATTTGACTGTTTCAGTAAAATAGTCTATAAAGCTATGAGAACGTTTCTGTACAATATATTATGAAACTGTCACTGTTGCCTAGGCCTCTTGTCAACTTGGTATTTCAATTTTGTTTCATGGAATGGCGCTGGAAACTAACTTAATCAAAAATACTTTGTCTCACAACCCAAATTTTTACACATATATAAACTTTGTATCAACATTTTACAGCACTGCCAGGTTTAATTTTGCTTGAGATTTGGTATCCGGGGGTGGCTCTCAGTTCTGTTTATGGAGTACAAGTGTGCTTCACTGAGCATGACCATTGCTCCTCTCAAAGAAAACAACCTTTTATTATATGAATATTTATGAACCTATGTTAAAATCCACTAATGAGCTTGGTAGGAATTATCACCAAAAGAGAATGCGCAGTTGTACTTATTCTGCACAACAGCCCGTGTAGAAGACAGCACTAAGGTAACAAAGTTCCTGATTCACTTTGTGCTGAGATTCGGGAAATTTGGCCAAAGCGGCAAGAGCAAGCAGCCACCCTAAAAGTCTGAGTGTTTCAATTTAAATGTGTTTTGTCTATACAAGTAAAGCACATGAGCCCATTTACTGGTATCTTCCTCACACTGATCAGTAGTGGCAATGTGTCCTCTTCTCCTTGACTGTAGTAATTTAGTTGGTAGCAGGAGCACTGAAGACTGAGGGTTCACCTCTGCTGTCTGAGTAAAACTCATCTAACAGAGGCAGACCTGGTCCAACTGAGTCTCATTTTATTATTGCACCTCGGAGAAAAGATCAAAGGACTCAATCCTGCCCTTTCTTTCTTAATATTTATGAGAACATTCTTCCCCCAATGCTGTATAAAGTTTTTGATCCAGACCTGAAAATAAAATGGAATAGGTTTTTTTTTGGCTGTGCTGGCTGATAACGAAAGCATATTTCAAAATAAATCAATATATTAAGTATAAAGTGATAAAAGTAATTTCAAAATTCACTCATTAATGAGATTTCCTCTATGCAGAGCATGGTTTATAGGAAATAATATTACCAAATCAATTTGCCCTTTCATATCTCCCCATGTCCTATTCCTGTCAACATGTATGTGAGCTCTCCTGTGTGGAAGAAACTGGTTTTCTCCTACCCCCCTTAGACCGGGGTCGGTGCTTGAGGTGTTCTCTTGGGGAAAGACAATTTTCACTGTAAATCACAGTGAAGATACCAATCAGAAATGTCTGTTGGTGTTTACCCAACCCTTTATTTTTTATCTCAAGTACCTGCAGTACATCCACTTACAGTGTTTATCTAAAATGCAATCTTTTTGAACTCCAAATCACTGAGTCTGCGGTCTGACCTTTAATAAACAGGGCATTCAGGAGCAAAATCGATAACAACTTGCAGGTTACTGTACTCTCCTTGAATCAGAGGTAAGAATACAGTACAGTATAATTTCTGGTGATGGAATTTCTGGTGATAATTTGATTCTGGTGATGGAAGCTTCGCCCACTAATAGAACTGGGGTAGCCCAAGGCATGTAGGGGAATCAGCGGGAGTCAGAATTGTCAATTGCTCTCACTAATATCAACCTGCGATTCGACCCCGAGTGAGAGGTTTTTGAGACCAAGTTACCACTCTTGCTTTTGGGCATTTATCTCAAAAAACGTAAATGCAGAAAATATTAAATGGTATAAATTACCATTGCCAATTAAAATAGTGAAAAGTATTTTCAACGTTGAACCTAGATATGTTAGGACCATATCAATCCTATTAATCAAATTGACTTTGCGGCGTCATTAGTGCCACGCTGTTGTTAATTGCTTTGATTTTTATGGGATCAATGTGACATACTGACAGTTGAAATGTACACACACGCACACTTTATTGTTTTACTTTGCATAAATTTGTCAGATTTGTTCTGGGGAGGAAGTGAATGTATATAAAAGATTTATACTGAGTGCCTTATAGATAATTGTTTGTTGAACACACAGGATATGGAATGCTGATGGTGTAAGGGAATTTTAAAAGCCAAGTTTCTTACAAATTACATGTTGTAGTGGAAATTACAGCTGCACTTTCTCTGAGTAGATGGAGTTGTGTATAATAACGGCATAAGGAAATGAGCCAACACTTAGAATATTCTTGCGGTTGGAAGAAGCCTTGTGAGTGAGCACTTGTCTTTTCGCAACCAACATAATAAATAATTAAAAACAAAGAAATTTTCAGACTACATAATGCTCATTTTAGACTGAAAAAGGCCCCATGATGCCTGGATACTGGACTATGGAAAATCATGTATTGAAAAACTATCCCTTCTCCCGTGTCGGGTTCCGCAACCCAGATACGCCTTTTCTGCTGCATCTGCTAATGCGGAACAGGACTATGCAGGACTAGTCACCCACACTATAGCTTGTCCCGTTGTTCCTTTAGCCAGCCGCTCATGCTGCCTTTCACTGCTTAGTTAGCCGCTTAGCTGCCTGCTAAATAGCTCTTTGTAAGCCCGTTCTTGACTTGTCTGAGGAACTGCAATCACGTGCCCGGCCACTTGCTGCTCACCCTCTCTGTGTCATGTGCTTGGGTCTAAAACATGCCCAGGAGGCCATTGACTCTCCCCGAGAGCTGCAGCCACTGCCTCGCGCTGCCGAGAGTCCCTGAAGACTCTGACAAAGAGAACGACAGCACTACGGCCTCTCTGCCCCCTCAAGGCTCTGACCAGTCTGACCCTGACGTGTTGGGGTCTGCTCTCACCCACTCCGGTATTCATATACTGGATGGAGAGGCACCTGAGTCAGAGAACGACGACATGGTTGTCGCTTCAAATGATTCGGGTGAGGAGGACTCCATTCCACAGGTCCAGCTATGGGCACAGCTAATGCCCAACTCCATGCTGTGCTTCTGAAGGTGTTTGAGCGGGCTGCCACCCGTCTCAACATCGAATTGCCAGCCCCCCAGAACCCCGCTGACGAGGAGAGGGATGTTTACGGCCCCAGCTGTTGCCAGTTCTCCCCGCCTGTGCCAAGCATATGAAACACTGCTGGAAGGACCCGGTTGATTTCAAGCACGGCTTTTCCTGCCTGGAAGTTAAGGACATAGCCGCCCACATCATGGGGAACCCCCAGCTGTTGAACCCTCCATAGCTTGACACCTTAACCCAAGGCAGGGAGGTATCCTGGCACCACCGATGCCCACCCTCCCTAATAAAATGGACCGCTTCACAGCTTCCATCAATCAGGCTTCCTATAGGGCCTCAGCCCTTGCGGTCAGAGCGCTCAATAGCCCCCTTTCCACTGTGGGCCACACCTAGTGCTTGAACTTTCCACTGTGTTAGGATTGGCTTTAACAGGGCTTATCCAGGAACTCAAGCCCCGCAACAAGACCTCTCCAAAGGTCAGGACCACAGCTGTAAGTTATGTCATGACCCTGCTTCAAGGCTTTTTTTAATGCTCAAATAACCCATCCACGTCTTTTTAATCATTCACTTCACAAAATCTGTGTATCACTAACTAACAAGCAAGCTAGTTACACTGCCTGGCCAAAAAAAAAAAAGTTGCATACTCTAATACTTAGTTGGACCGCCTTTAGCTTTGATTACGGCGCGCATTCGTCGTGGCATTGTTTTGACAACCTTATGCAAAGTCACAACATTTATTTCCATCCAGAGTTGCATTCATTTTTGGGCGAGATCTTGTATTGACGACGGGCAGTGTATGTCGCAAAATACAAAACAAATTTAATCGTCAATTTTGGACCTCAACAGAAACAAAAACATGAAGTAAATGAAGCGAATCAGATACTAAAAAAAAACTAGATGGCAAAATTGCAATGTATATAAATTATTAGTGAGAGAGCAAATATGTGAGAACTAAGTATATGCTGTTGTATCCTGGGCATATACAATGAGTAGATGAAGTTATGATTGAGTTATTGGACATGCTACTGTGTGTCAGAGCCAGACTTGGTTCAATTGGATTGGATGCTTCTGCGGAGGTCATGACAGCTAAACTTGCATAGTGTGGAGTCGGAGGAGGACTTTTCACATGCGGCTGTAACGTGCTGTCCACAGGCACCCGATTAACCAGCAGGTGTTGCTAGATAACGATGCAACGCAAACTCTTAACCAACTCAACTCTCCCATACCCTGGGTGACACAAATGCCAATTGTGCATCGCCCCATGTAGCTAACGGCCACAGTTGGCACTGGCACAGTCTGGATTTTACCAAAGATTGTGGGGCTCATCCATGCACCAGAGCCATGGTGCCTTAACCGAATAAGCCACCCTGCAGTCCAGATTTCCTTTTTTAATATAGAAACTTGAGGTGAAAATCCACATTGTCAACTGTAGAATCGAGTATGCCTTCATGCCCAGAGGAACGGTCCTGCTGGGAAAGCTACAGAACATCAGAAGTGGAGGTGCAAAGACGGTAGTGTATAGACCTCAACACCCCCCTTTTTTAGCGATCCAGGTTTAACAGGGTCTCATTGAATTAATATTGTAAGTTTAGAAATAAAGTTGGTATTGTTAAAGTTTTTCAACAGTATGTAAAAGTCAAAATGTGTCTTGGGGTCAAAGCGACTGAATACAATAGAGCATATCACAAATACTGTACTGCACCCAGGTTCCCCTGCACCCTGCATCTATTTGACACCTGAATTTACAGTTTTTAATGTTTTTGTGTTTGAGAACATTTATGTCTTACAAGGTGTATGACTATGTCACATCCACTCTTCAATTTGAGCATCACATAAACTTCATAAAATACAAAGAGAACAGGTTGAGTTTAATTAGACTGCTAAACTGGAAATATTCTGATATTTGTGTGGTGCTCAGATTATAAAATAATAAATTGTAGCACATACTGCAGGACATATTGATAAATATAAGCATCAGAGGCATTGGATTATTTCATAATATACCCACAACTTATTAATAATGTTATTAGGCAGTGATAAAGTAAAAGAATGGTACAATTCAGAGATGTTCCATTTTAATTAAACATAATCAATATTTCTGACCATCAGTTGGCCATTATCAGTCATTAATGGCTATATTTATAATGGTAAAAGCTGATGTTAATTTTGACTTAATGGCTTAACAATGATTAATGTCAGCTTAATTAATGATCTTTTCACAGACATTATTCTAGCCTGTTACCTAATAACAACGAGGGGGAAATGTCTGGAAGCAATTCATGAGCCATAGTCTCTCTCTCTCCCTTCCACTTTATTTTGTGCGTTTTTGTTGTGATTACATTTATGATAAAAGGAAATGTGAAAGAAGGGAGCTACTGTGCATGTATTTTCGACCCCGAGGGGACACTGTGATGCATTTTCAGCCTGCACCTCACCAAGCGTCGTTTTTGAACACAATTTAGACTGGGCATCAGGCTCAGTTGATCTCGTGGAGTTTCTCAACACAAGGAAATGTCATGTGTTCTCTCTTGGGACACAGGAGGGGGTCACCCTCAAGGAGACCTGTGGAAAGGCATGTGAACAGCAATATGACCTTATCCTAAAGCTTTCTGTGAATTTACTAAATGAAGATGTTATATTAATACTAGGGTTGCTGACCCATTTAAAAAGTTAGTTGTTTTTTTTAAGTTTTTTTTTACATTAGTTGAATTGATTGATAGAGTCATTCGGAAGCTTTAAATCCTTGGAATTTATTACAACGTGTAGGACTCCTTATTACCCCTGTTCTAGATCATATTAATTGGCCAGTCATTTGATGCAATTCTGACTAAAACTGAGTTGCTACAAGCACAGTAAATTGCTAGTTTTGACTTGTGTGATGGATCTGTGTATTTACTGATATTTAAAATAAAAAGGCGCTATATAAATGCAGTGTATTATCATTACTACCCTTATATGAAAAGCTGTATTTACAATACAGACAGAGCACTATATTTCCCTATGCAGTTTATAACCAACATTTCCATGTAATCTCACTGTAAGGGGTCGATATCCCTCAATTTTTGACCTAAATGTTGGTGATTTTGCACCACTTACTTTCCCCCAGATTACAGCATGCAGCTACATTGCATATTTAAACTGCAAAAATTGCACATAAAAAATTTATGGATACATTTTTATCTAAAATGAATTGCTGATCAAAGCATTGATTGATTATTTGAACCAATTGATATGTTAGTCAGCTCAGGCCTAATGAATACACATAATTTCATTACAGGATGTGTCTGTTTGATCTGATGTACTACTCTCAAAGATTTGTGCACATTTACTGTGATTCTAACCAGTGTTGGCCCCGGCCTTTGAGGACCCATAAGCAGGATTTGATGGACTCCTCACATCACGTGACTTGGAGAGTTTCGCCGAATCAACGAATGAGAAGGAAAATCTGGCAGTTTTTACACCGGTGAAACAATAAACGTAGCCCAACGATGTCCAACGTACATTTATAGAAAACCTCTATTATATTGTAATCGCGTTTTAATGCAACATGATGTATCATTCTAGCTTTTTCGTCCGTCCTGTATCTGTGTGGGTGGCTATCTATATTCTGTGTGCCGTGTCCCAATTGTCCTGTATTACCGCTATCTTAGCGAGCTACCAAGCTGCATCCCACATAGCTAGCGAGGTCTGTTCACATCAGTGTATAGGCTGCAGTATATTATTAATAATGCATAGCTCGGAAGCTAGCCATCAGAGTGTGCATTTTTCAGTTTATTTGAAACTTACACCATGAGAGAACCGAGCAGATCTGTCCTATTTAAGAAAGAAAGATGTACCCGTTCATATCTTTGAGGAATTGCAATTCCCACAGTTCAATGTGCTATACGTATGTAAAGACATTTTGTTCCTTCAATGAAAACCGTTTTGGAACTGTTGATTTAGGAATAGAGAATTGCTCATACAAAACTCAAGGTGAAAAATGTCTTGTTGTTGTTGTTTTTGTTAGTTGAAGCCAAAACAATTGCTCAAACATAGCACACAAATGTAGTGCACTCCCAAAGTGTTAGGACAGTGACACATTTTTGTTGTTTTGGCTCTGTACTCCAGCACATTGGATTTGAAATGGAACAGTGACTATGAGGTTAAAGTGCAGACTTTCAGCTTTAATGTTCGGGTTAACCGTGTAGCAATTGTAGCCCCCCCTCTAGGGCACGAGAAGTAATTGGACTAATTAACATAAACTTATATAAAGTCATCATATCAGGGTTCATACAGACATACAAAATGAAATTCAAAGACTTTCAAGTACTTTTTTAAGGACTATTTCTTCAATTTCAAGAACTTCACACAACCCAAATTCCCTCAGCGAAGGGGAATGGCGCAGTAAATTGCTTTCAGCCCACTCCATCAACATCCAGGCGATGTGCGATGGTACATGTAAGGTTACATGTAGACTATTCGGGGCTCGGAGAGAATCGGTGCGCACAGAACGGCCCTGGGCGAGTTGGAATCACGGTCAGGAGCATGAGGATTCGTGCCCTGAAGAGGACGTGGCTTCCTCCTTCCCACCACCAGCTGACAGGGTTGTGCCGCGGCTGCTACACGGGGGGAATTGAAATAGAATAGGGGTTCAATTGGCTACCAAATTGGGAGAAAAATGGGAAAAAATCTGAAAAACTAATTTTTAAAAACAGAGAACTAAGAGTCTAATTAGAAATTAAAACAAACGTGCAGCACATTTCACAATTAATTTTAATTCCATTATCTGCATGTGCACTTTAACTTCATGCAGGAGCATGTCTGTTTCACCTGCTGTAAATCACACTTTTCACGGTCTTCCCGGGAAAGTGGACTTGTTTTAAAGTGTTGGTCACATTTCCATAAACAGGACAATATAAAACAAGGGAAAACATGCGTGAACCTATGAGTTCCCAACCTGACAGCTTTAGTGTATTTAGAGTATTCATTAAGGCAAAATAACAGTATTTATGTTATTAATCAATATCAGAATACAGGAAATGAACTTCGGATGAAGCTCGGATTTCGAGAACTCCATGAGAACAGCCTCATGGAATTGATGTTTGACAATGCTTCATTGTATAATCAAACAAAATTTGTTAAACAAGCAGGCTAATTTGGCGTTTTCTAAGGTGAGACAGAAGCCATATTCTGGTATCTTATTCTCAGATGTTGCAGGTGGTTTTAAC
Organism: Synaphobranchus kaupii; assembly: GCA_029718625.1. NCBI lineage: Eukaryota > Metazoa > Chordata > Actinopteri > Anguilliformes > Synaphobranchidae > Synaphobranchus > Synaphobranchus kaupii. The sequence goes on from CM056379.1 coordinate 24,390,564, forward strand.
TAAATTTACATATATTTTCTAAAATAACAGCACTGTCGGGAATTACCGGGAACCTGTGCCGGTGTTAAACATTAATGTTAAAGATTATTATTGTGTATATCAAAACGCGTCATAATGGTTAGTCCAAATAATATTGATCATACTACTGATCCATATAGCCTATTCCTTGCTCGCACGACACACTCACGAGCATGTCTGTTTCGCCATCATATAAGCAATCCGCCAAGATGGAAAAGCAGGCTTTTAAAGGGAATGGGATATGACATTTTGATTGGTTTATTGCATCCTACGCCCCAGACACACCTATAATTAATGAAGTTCAGCCCATTTAGACCTTGTGCCTTACTTAGGCTGCCTTTACACTACCTGGTAAAAGTGTCCCAATTCCGATTTTTTGCTCACATGTGGCACAGATCGGATATGTATTATGAACGTGTAAACAGGAAAAAAGCACATGGAATCGGATATTCTCAGATCCGTTTCAGGCCTCAATCATATGTGGAAATAAATCTGATATTAATCGGATATCCGCCAATGCGACTGCCATCTAAACGGACAGATCGAATATTCCCTGTCATTGTGATTCGCACGTCATTAAAAATGCGACGATCTTGTACTTTCTGCAATAAGGGCTCTCCTCTTTCTTCTCCGCCTTAAAATCTGATCAATATTTTGCGGACCTCTAAAGATGCTTCGGAAAGCAATTGCTTGAATTATTATTTCGGTCTCGTTTGTGTCCATTGCGAGAAAGTGCCGGCTGGTTGTTTACTTTCGTTTTTTCGTTTTTATTTTTTTATTCTTCAGATAAAATCAACCATCACAAACACATATAAAATGCCAGAAATCAGAGATTAGAAAAAAGCCAAATACAGAATACAGTTGATTAAATCTGGGATGGCAGTTCGTATCAAAAGTTTCGGTAACCAAACCCTCTTGTACGCATGCGGGTTGTTTCAAGTGTTAAGCAAGTGTAAACACGGGTATCGGATATGGGTCACTTTCAAAAGTAGATGTAAACAGGCGGTCAAAAAAATCGGATATAGGCTAAAAATCGGAACTGTGCATCAAGACCTGCAGTGTAAATGCGGCCTTAGTGCTCAAATAACGCACAGTTAAACTAGCAAAAGTGGACTTGGACACACCCTAAATGCACTTGCGCCTAGCATTTTAGACGATGCGCCAAGATCGTCAAGATAGAGCCTTAAAGCTGTCAGGTTGGGAAACCTTAGGTTTATACATATTTTCCCTGGTTTTCCATGGTCCTGCTTATTGAGTTATATTTATGGGTGCGTTGCAACACATACCTATAAAAATATTAAATCGTTAGCTAAACTTGAGGTATCAACATTTGTGAAGTAACAGTAATGTTAGGTTAATGTAGCTAATTTACAGTTTAGAGTTTTGTCTGTTAGGAGATGCAAGGTGTTTTCATAACTTAAAAAGCCAAAAAGGACAAAGCTGTGCCTTTAATGCTACTTAGCAAAACTGCTCTTATCTACAACTTAACTTTCTCAGGAAAACAGCAATTATCGGCCACCCTTCATGCAGTATGTGGACCAGGCCTGGGCCAGCGGGACATTTTTTATTTTGCATCAGTATAAAGTGTATGGGCTGGAGCCAGACTTTTAGAATTACCACTTTACAGTATGTGGGCCAGAACTGGGCCACAGCTGTTTACTTTTGGCGGAAACAGTGAGGGCCAGATCAAGCCCATATTTTATGCTGTATATGGGCCAGACTCGGCACGAGGACCCAGGTGTATATTGGGCCAGAAGAAAGCAAAATATGTGGGCCAAACAAATTTTGCTATCTGGGATGGACCCTCTCTGAAGTGAATAGGCTAAATGTCCAGCTAATAATAGCTTTCAGAGAAAGCACTGAATTTCAAGTGAAATATTTTACTTGTGATTAATCTGAGTGGTGTGATATATTATGTCATTTTTCATTCCACTACTGCAGTACATTGTGTACAGTAGCCTATATATTGATATATTGTAAATTATCTTTTAAAACCTGGTGGTAAATATATGTAGGGGATAATGACCGAGGGGCTGGGCATTACATCGTTTAAATTGTCCAGCTTCACCTCAGTCAATTCACTACCTCTGCATCGCGCATTGAAACTGCGTACTGCCAGCCTCTCTGTCATTATCCCACTTATACAATGGCTTACCAACAAAAATAATTATTGTAATCAAAACACGTATTTCAAAATATGTGATTCTATTGCAATGGAAGTGTTACTTACGTATTCCAGCAAATATCCCAAACCCTGTACCACTTAGCAGTGAGCATGTCTTTCTAGTCCCTCTATCAACCGGTTTAGATAGCAAGCTAGCTTTATGCTAGGTTCTCTGTCACTCACCTTACTTAATATTGAAATGATGTTTTCTTCAAAAATGTCTCGCAGCACGTGTGTTATCATGGATAACTAGCTAGCCAATATCCATCTATACCGAACACTAAGAAAGTGTGAAACAAAAAAAACACTAACAGCCGTTGCTTTCTGAAGGCCGCAAGGCAAGGATTATTAAAGATTGGACAGAGCTTGTAGCTATTCAACTATCACTCCAGCCATGAGGCAGAGAAAACAACACAATTTCCTGTTTCCTATCTGCAATACCAACATCAAATTAAAAATGCCTAGGAGGCGACAAATACACATGGCACAAATTAAATAAACTCAGAGGGCAGGATATGTCCATTTGATTTATCCCTCCCACTCAGCTACACTGTAAGTCAAATTCAACCAATGCCCTTGACACTTTTTTTTCAGACCTAAGGAGAGCAATTAGATCAGAGAGTGTGTATCGGATAGTTGTGTTTATCTATAGTGACTGTGTGCGCATTTTGATTCTCTCTTATTTTTTTCAACATTTGTGTGCAAAGTGTAAAATTTATTTTGTCTTAATTATTTAGCATTTTTCACTTGGGCTTTCCTTTTTGTTAGCTATCAAGGCAAGCTAAGCATTTAATTCAGCGGTAATGGCCAGTGCCACTGTCGTTAAAATTGACTTGGACAAAATGGGAGACCATTGTGGACCATCTCCGAGATGGTTTGGTGTTTTTTGAAAGCATGTCTTTTGCAGAGTAAGACCCAAGTGAAATCTAAAGACAGACCTAAACTCGACCCAGCTAAACTTACCAAGGGATGGGGGTTTCCCACCACTTGGTAAAATCGAGTGGGCTGGCTAATGGTGCAGATACTTAGAGGTCCTAGGTCAGGGATGTGTTACATAATGTAATTTCCTATATGAAGCTAAAATACTGCAATAGATCACTGGGCTAGAAGATCACCAGGCTAGGAGCTGGCAAGCTAGGTAGCAAGTACTGCACAAACTTTAATCATACTAGCTAACTAATAATCACTTTACAATAAAACCCACCGTCTTGACACTTTCAGACTCTTTAAACACTAAGGGCCCTATCTTGGCGATCTTGGCGCTTAGTCTAAGCGCATGGCGCTAAGGCCATTTAGGGCGTGTCCAAGTCTACTTTTGCTATTTTAACGGCGTGTTTTTTGGGCGCTAAGCACGGCGCAAGGTGCAACTGGGCTGAACCTAGTCTCTTCATTAATTATAGGTGTGTCTTTGGCGTGACATGCAATAAACCAATCAAAATGTCATATCCCATTCCCTTTAAAAGCCTGCTTTTCCACCTTGGCGGATTGCTTATGATGGCGAAACAGACATGCTCGTGCGTGTTTAGTGCGATCAAGGAATCGGCTATATGGATCAGTAGCAGTAGTAGTATTATGAGTTCCCGGTAATTCCTGACAGTGCTGTTTACGATATATATGCTGTTAAATTTCGTTAAAAGCACCTGCAACAGCTGAGAATAAGCGACCAATTGCTTCCTTCTCACCTTAGAAAACGCCAAATTAGCCTGCTTGTTTAACGAATTTCGTTTGATTATGCAATTAACTCATGTTCAAGCTTCATCCGAAGTTCATTAGGCTACCTGCATTCAAATTTTGATTAATAACATAACTAACGTTATTTTGCCTTAATGATGACACTAAATACAACAAATCTGTCAGGTTGGCAACCCATAGGTTCAGCATATTTTCCTTTGTTGTATAATGTCCTGCTTATGGAAATGTGACCAACCTGTTTAACTGGTAGCGTAATACTTTAAAACGATTCACTTTCCCAGGAAGACCGTGAAAAGTGTGATGTACAGCAGGGGAAACAGACCTGCTCATGTAAAGCGAACATGCAGATAATGGAATTCAAATGAATTGTAAATTAATTGTGTAACGTGCTGCAAATTTCGTTTCTAATTAGACGCTTAGGTCTCTTTAAAATCTTTTGTTCAAGTTATGGAATAACAGGTGAAATCAGCGGGGTTTTAATAAGCTGAGGGTATGGAAACCTTGTCACTGTAATTAAAAAAATATGAAGGACGAAGGATAGCTACGGTTAGCCTACAATTCAGTTAACATGATGACATTTATCTCCGTTTTTTAATCATAGTCTATCGAAAAAAACATTATGCACAGCGATTATGTCCGCTGTAGCCTAGGCTATTTGAAAAACAATAAAAGCAATATTCACTGGACAAGGTTTTGAACTTTTTTCAGTTACAAACCATTGTATTTACTTACAGGCTCTATTCCTAGATAAACAGAGCTGTATTGTAATGACATCTGAAGCGCATTTTCAGAACGCAAATGTCCGTCTATTGCAGTACGCGAGTTTTCCATTGAATGACAATTCACGCATTAGGTGCAAATGACAATTTGCACATTAGGCTTGATATAGGTGTTATCAGCTCCTTTTTAATGGATAGCCATTGTCCCGTACCATCGCACATCGCCTGGATGTTGATGGAGTGGGCTGAGAGCAATGTAATGTGGCATCGTTTCCCTTCGCTGAGGGAAAGGTATGTGGACCTATGGAACCTTTTATTATTATGCATTTTTGATATAGCCTACACAATAATAATATTTCACATTGTGATCTAGATATTTTAGTCATGCTTGTGCATGCCCCTGTGTGTAACAGACAGGAGGGTATGCGCGTTGTGCACACGCCTATGTAGACGCACTTATATGCGCCGTTAAAATAACATGTAAACAACTGCGACATGACTTTAGACCAGGTTTGTGGTGGTTCTAGCGCAAGCGCTTTCTGCTGGCTCAAGATAGCAATACGCCAAAAAGAATCCTGGCCACTCCTCATCTTAAGACCAACACGCCCAGTTCACTTGTGATGGCGTATTCCTGCCTCCCGCCCAATGCATGCTGGGATAGGCCCCAGCCCCCGTGACCCTGACCAGGAATAAGCGGGTTAGATGATGGTTGGATGAATTAAATGGCATTTAATTTTGGGTAAAATTGATGTTTGGACCATACCATAACAGCATTGGTCAATCATGTCTGCCTTCCAAATATAGCATGGTCAAGGATATATTGTTATGAATCAATTGTTAGCAAGGAGGAGGCAAATGAACCGAACAGCTAGATATTGGGCAGTTTTAAATTGCTTCTCTAGTGTTTAATAATGTTAACATTTTAAATCTGAAATGTTTGCTGACATCTTATAGGATTTATTCCTCAGTGTTTAATCTCAGTTCAACTATGAAATTTGCAAATCTACAAAGCTGTGTCAAAATGAGCAAACAGTAAAAAAAAAGATAATGAATAAAATAACTGTACATAGTTAATTGGTCAAAAGATGATAAAGTTCTTAATGAAAAGCACCCAGTCTGATTACACATATTACACTGTGGTTTTATAGTTTCTGATTCTGAAGACAAGTAAGAATTTCAGGCAGCATCTTTCCTTTAAGAGAATGTCAAAAAATGAAATATCCCATTCTAATCGTGATGCACTATTAACCAGCCTTTATGGGTAGTGGCCAATGACAATTCTACTGTAGGGATGATTTATTAAGGGCATGTTTGTCCACCAGCAAGACGTTTAGCATTCAAAAACTGTCCATAAAGGAAATCAATGAGCTATCTAAATGACAAGTCGAAGAGAGCAATACAAGCACAGCATGATGATCTTTAACCTGTGAACAAGCCATTGAAACTGTGCCCAAAGGTTTAAGTGCAACAAATGACATGAGCTGACTTGAGCCATTTCACTCAGCTATCAGTGCAACTAAATGGGTAATCAATGTTACAAGTCCCTTAACTGTGAATGACACTGCCTGGTTAAATCAAAGAGATTAAGAGCAGTTTACTGATAATTAGAAGGTTTCTTCCCACATACTATCTCATTTATTTTCTCTTGCTGTTGTGTGTGTATGTATGTGTGTGTGCATACTTGAAAGTAAAATGCTTTCTTGTAAAAAAAATAAATAGCAATCCCAAAATGCTCAAACACATTTTGCATACTATGTTAATGCTTTGATATTGGCAACCTTCATATAGTCAATGCAGCCTCTGCCTCAAGTTTTAGCAACATTATCAGCATTACAATCATCACCGTCATCCTGATGACATCATCGTAACAATTATACAATAGATGCATGAATGTGTATGGATCTGTACTGCGTATCACAGTGATATCCTTGCATTCTCTTTCCATTTGAGCTGGAGGAAGTACAGGTACAAAATATAAATATAATTCTGTAACGGAAGCTTAAGTTCTGGGCCTGAGTTCTGGACTTAGACAAGGATGATGACAAGGGAGAGCTTTGGTCCTGGAAGATCAAAACTGGTTGTTGGATAATAGGAGGTCTGTGCAGGAGAATCGTTTCATTGCCTTGAATTATTGGCAACAGTTTAATAGTGCTAAAGGGATAAGGGTGGTGGCAGAACATAGAATTGCAGGAGGTCATGGTACTCTCATGCCTAGCCATTTCCTACATGCCGGCCTCCCTGCTTACACCACTAAACCCCTATTGGGATGGCACGTATGCCATCTGCTAAGTTATGTCTTGGTGGGGCATGCCCCGTACCTATACAGCACAGAGAGTTTGGAACTTTTCAGCGTTTCCTACAGAAATAAGAACATTAACTCCTGTACCATTTGACCTCTCTTTTTTTATTACTGATTTTTCTCCCAATTTGGTAGCCAACCCCGTTCAGCCGGTAGTAGGAAAGAGGTCGTCACGACTCCTCAGGCTCCTGACCGTGATTCCTGCTCGCCCAAGGCCATTTTTTTGCATGCGATAATTCTCCCCCACCGAGTCCTCCCTTCACCCCAGGAGCGGCCGCCACTCAAGGCACCGGCCATACTCGGATCTGGCAGGACCGGGGATCAAGCCCCCGATCCTCAGGGTGCGACCGCACAGACTGACTTGCTAACTGCATTCTCTATAGAGAAACGCATGATGCATGTATGAGTCACACCCTGTTTGCTTTTATTTGTTCTTGCTAATAAGGCCGAATAGTGAATGACAGCAGTCATATAACAGCTGTCTGGGAAACAAGGCTATATCATAACAAACACTCAAGCCTGACCAGACATGGATAGCCCACACAGACAAATTTTCCCCAGTACAGACACGTATTTGTATTTGGGCACATCCTTAGAAAACACAAATCTATTTCTGTAAAACAGTGCCTTCACTTTTTCACTCAAATTTAAATTTACAAACACACCAATAAGTACAATTGTACATTAAATTACAGACACCTAGCAGTTTCCATAATAAAGGGTCACATTTTCACATGGGAAAACAATTTTTCTAATTGAAAAATCATCAATGATGACTGAATTATTTCATGTGAAAAATAATTATTTCATAATTTTACAATCAGCAATGATCAACCATGGGAAACGCATGAGGGCAGGTTGGCAGCAAGTATAGCCCAGTTTGATCTGATGTAGACTACCATTACTGCAATCATTTACACCTTTAGAAATCAGAAATTGTGAGTCAGCAATAGGCTACACTTTAAAGTGCTTATTTTGTCTCTCCTTTGTGTGTTACACAGTGCATACAGTATGCATACAGTTGCATATCAAACTGCTACTTGTCAAAGTAGCTTGAAAGAAGATCCCCTGCTGGTGGCAGATGTAGACTCTTCACAGACTAACAAGAGGCTGCATTAGTTGATGTGGTAATTGTAAATGGTAAATGCAATGCAGTTAGACTTAAAACCCAAATAATTGAAGACAATCAAAATTCCCAGTTGTGCAAAGTGTAAGGCAGTTATGGGACATATGTGAAGAAGCACATAATGAGATGAGCAGGAAAAAAATATATCATGTGCTATTTGAAAGGAATTCTGACTCATGATCAGTATATGCAAGCAAGCAATTGACTCCTTGATGCTGTGGTGCACATTTTCTTTGTATGGTTTGGGCACACTCATACCCTTAAAAGGCAACGGTCAATATCAGTTATTACATAATGGTAGTGAGTGATCCTCTTCACACCATGCTAAAGCATTTCTTTCTTGGAGAGAGGGGTGCCTTTCAAGATGGCATGGCCCCTTTCACAGACAATTTGTTTCCCAATGGATTGAGGAACTAACAGTGATTTTTGCCTGTCATTGCCCTTTCACTCTCCTAATCAGGACCATGATCAAAAAATGAGGCGTGTCTGCAAGTCGTGCAAGATACGCAAATTCAGAGTTTTCAGTTAATCATTATTTTCCGCGCAACTTTGTTCGATAGATGATTATGAAAAATACAGTAGCTTTTGCAAAAATGAGTGCATGTTCTTTGAAAACAATATTGGTTTTAATTTCCTTTGCCTAGCCTACTTATAAAAGAGCTCTCATAAAAAGAGAAATATGTAAAAGTAGGCTATGATTGGCCATCTGGTATCATACCAGACCAATATTACATGGATTAATTGATAGACAGTGTCTGGATCATATTAGCTTTGATAGAGAGATGATTTGTGTCAGCACTGCTTCTCCAAAATGATTAAGTTGAAGACGTCACATATAGGCTATTGTGTTCAACCACCGTAGGCTACGTGACTTTATTAGGTAAATTAGATTTTTAAATCTTTTTTTTTTTTCAGTAAATCCAATTTATAATGCCTTTTTGGTGGAACACACAGCAGAGTGTGCAACAGGCTGACAAACGAAAGTGTTCTGAAACTGGTGGCTATTCAGTCAATCTTGAAACTCTTTGAGTCCATCAAAGATGACACCACACAAATTGAATCTGAGGAGGATTGTCCAGATTCAGAGTCTCTTTCTGAAGACAAAGCTAGCTGTGGTTGAGATAAATAAATGGCCTAGGTCAAGCAAGTCAAGTAAAATTTTTTGTTTAACCTTACTTTAGTCAAAAGATTAAGTTGTTCCTAATTGGAGTAACTTAATCTTTTGGCTAAAATAAGGTTAAATAAGGCATTAAGGCCAATCTAATTTTCTGTCTTAGATGGAAAGTAATTACTAGATAATATTTTTGCATTTATGCTTTTTGTTAAACTGCATTTAAACTAACATCATGTTTGTTTGACATTTCTTAAAAGCCATGCTTGTATGAGTCTAGGCCACAGACATTAAACTGGTGCAGTTTGAACATTGATACTATGATATATCCCGTGACATTTGTGGCTGTTGGTCAGTGGCGTAGCGGAGGCCCCCGCACCCCCCGCGGTGCGGGGGAGCCCCGGAGCTTAGGAGGCCCCGCCCCCACTACATTTTTTTTCTTTACATTGTAGGCTATCCTCTTAGATTTCGTAACGGGAACAGGGCGCAGAGGGCGGGGCCCCTTCCCTTCTATGTTGCTAGGCACCCCGTCATGTGTATCATTCTAATAATTATTTGCTCACCTGCGATAGGGCTAGCCGGCTGATAACTAGGCCTAATGCTCATTGGCAGGCTGGGCAGCGTTCAAAACAAAGCGGGAAGCATTGCTAATTTAACGTTCATTAGTTGCGTTGCCGGTAAAAATTAAAAATGAAGCGCAAATACCCAAGCGGTGCTCACAAAAACAAGATGAGAGCGAAAGCCGAACAGGAGAGGGCAAAGCTACCAAAAATAACATCAGTTCCAGCAGGCAGCAAAGGTAGACTCTAACGTTACTGCAGATGCATCGGCAGTAAGCTCCCCACCCGGCCAGCCACCGCTAGCAACCCCCCGGTCAGCTCCGAGTACAGGCAGACAGCAGACAGACAGCCCAGCCAGGCCCCCAGCCCCGCTACAGCCGAGCCAGCTAGCTCCCCATCGGACCCCGCCACCGCTAGCAACCCCCCGGTCGTCAGCTCCGAGTCCAGGCAGACAGCAGACAGACAGCCCAGCAGCCCCGTTACAGCCGTGCCTCACGCTTCGAGACAGGTTAGAATAATATAAAGTTTTATTCGCCATAACCAGTACGAGTAGGCTACAGGTTACATTGGAATTGGAATCTAATCAGTTCCTTTTTTCAGGTAAAAATTAACATAGAGAATACGTTCGCACATACAGCTCCACTAGTACGCATACTGTAGGGAGGTCGAACGTTCTGGCCGCAATGTAATCACAATGGGCATTCCACACAAAACAAAAAACTAAATTGACGTCTGGGCTCATTTCAACATGTCATTTAACAAGGAAATCTACTAAACGAGAGTAGATGAAGCTATTAATTTGTTTCAGAAGTGTACTTACACTTCAACAATGTTATTTTTTACTTTAGAAGCCAGACATTATTATGCTAATTTGACTCTGTTTACGAACATTTGTGCCTATACTTAATGCTGTACCGAAATCAATGGGGTCATAATAAAACATCCAACCACATTGAAGTCGTTAATACACATTTTATTACAAGAAAAACTCACTGTGAAATGTTTTAGGTGTTAATCGATCGGTATGTAGGCTATCGATACTTTCGTCTATTTAGGTGTCCTGAAAACGTTACATGTGCCGCGCGTCCTGCAGCCACTTCAGAAGCAAAATGGCACCAAAAAAACAAGGTGCTCGCCACCTTATTCGAAATAACCCCAGAAGGGATTTTCTAATAGTGAAATGAAATGTTATTCAAATTGTGGCCAACCCCTGTCTTGACATCATGCCGATTGTTCAAATGCGATTGGTCCAAGATATGCTGGCAAAGAGGCGCTTTGAAATGTTTTCTGATGTGGCTCCAGATGAACAACGTCATTTTTACATGTAGATCTTCATCAAAATCTCGTCTACAGTATGGTATAAAGCATTTTAATATTGCGAATGGGTGTTTTTTTAAATTAACATGAAAAGGGAACATGCACCTTATAGATTCCGAATCCAAAAACTGGAGAATTCTGATAACCAGTGCCAGCTAAAGTCGCTAGCTGCTATGTTTTTCTCTGGACCATATCGCCGGTAAACTCCATATGAACAACGACATTTTTACATGTAGATCTTCATGAAAATCTCGTCTACAGTATGGTATGAAGCATTTTAATATTGCGAATGGGTGTTTTTTTTTATTAACATGAAAAGGGAACATGGGTCAGACCCAGACGCATTAAGTAGGCTAATCAATGTTACTGTTGCGAATACAGTGGAATTCTGAAGCCGCGGGACCCGCCAAGTTTGAAACTGAGACGTTTGGCAAGTATGGCGTTTTGGGAGTAGGCTACATATTTAATTTAATACAACACGCCATAACAATATATGTGAGTAAATGTGTAGAGTTTATTATATTAGTTTTCCTGTACGAATACCACAAAATATCGGTTCTTGTTGTTGAAAAAATAAGGATAACGGTATCCTAAAAGCAGCACAGATGATGATGTGTTTCTGTCCAACGAGAGTGATTACACGGAAGTGAAACAGGCTAATTTAAAAAATAATTTTAAAGCGAACAAACGTCCTTTTTCTGACAAGCTAGCGATTTATATATAGCATTTAGGACAATATGCATGAAAAATACACTGGCAAAATATGTTTTCTGAAAAATCACGAAAACGGGTTTGACCTAGCTACTAGTAATAAACCAACGTCATTCAAACACTGCTACAACCGGACTGTACACTAGTTCAAAAACCTCACATAGCTACCTAGCTTGTCAGCTAACACAACGGTCATGTTTTACGTTTAGCTAGTTAGCTTAGCAAGCTTGCTTCCTAAACCTTTCCTGTTTTGAAGCGTAATGCAACCAAAATAACTGCCGACTCTCGTACTCGTCCAAGTCAGGAATACAAGGCTATATACTTTTTGCATTTGACAGATCTTACCAGTTGTAACTCCTGTCTCCTGACTGCAGCCTCTACTATGTAACCTATAGGATGTGTTTTGTTTGTTTGTAGTGTAGTGTTGTTTGCTACTTTTCTTTTATACAGAATGTTATGTTATATGAACCGTTCCGTTGTGTGAACTCAAATGATAGGTTATAACGAATGTTATACAATACCTAAATGTTACAAAAAATACAAAGCCACTTGTTTGTATTTGTCAATGATGCCTGAAAAAATAAACATTTTTTAAAAAGCTTTAAGTGGCCGCGATGTCTATCCCATGTCACTCTATTATTGATTTAGGGGAGGGGCCCCATGGTCCGACCTGCGGGGGAGCCCCGAAATATTGCGCAACGCCACTGCTGTTGGTTGTATAAGCATTTTAGCTGAACGAGATTTTGACTTGAGATTGTGAGAAGTGTTATGCATCTAGTTCAGATTGCAGTCTTGAACACAACTCCAATGTATCTTTGAGCCCTGAAATTTCCATGTGGCTAGCACCTTTATTTATGAAGCTATGAGGGCCCAAAAAGGACTGAAAATTTAATGTGAAATAAAAAAAGCCAGAATTTGAGCAAGGGGCCATTACTCGCAAGATATTCATAGTATAAAGTAAAAATTTTGCATAGCTTCATTAAATAGATTATAGTTCATGTACAAAAAAATCAGGTGATTCTGAGGGATTCAGGTGGGAACTTTTCCCAGAAATCATTGATTTTATATGGAATGACCCATATACGTGTTCTAGAACATGTGCCAAAGGCAAAACAGTGGAAAACCAATATTATTGCTCATAAAATGTCCAGCAAGAGTCACATGATGTTGAACAAATTACAAATGCTACCGAGAGAAATTAATATACAGTAGGAATATTTCTTGATTTACAAAAAGCGTTTGACACCATAGACCATAAAATATTACTATTCAAATTACAGAGGTATGGTATCAGAGGATTGGCTCATGATTGGTTAACCAGTTATTTGGAAGACAGGTATCAGTATGTTTATATTAATAATGCAAATTCAAACCTCTTGAAGGTTATGTGTGGGGTGCCACAGGGTTCGGTACTTGGACCATTGCTGTTCATTTTGTATATAAATGACATATGTTTGGTGTTAAAGTCACTGAAGTGCATACTTTTTGCTGATGATACAACCATTTTTTGTAGTGGGGATCATTTGAAACAACTTCTGGATACAGTGGAGAAAGGACTGCAGAAAATAAAAACATGGTTTGATGTTAATAAATTATCTCTTCACCTTGGCAAAACGAAATGCATAATATTTGGAAATCGGGCATCACATTTTCATAGAAATATTAAAATAAATGAAGTTGAAATTGATACAGTGCTAGAAACAAAATGTCTAGGAGTAAAAATTGATAATAAACTAAGCTGGAAATCACACATAAACCATGTTAAAGCCAAAATGTCTAAATCCATTGCAATATTGTATAAAGCTCAAGAGTTCTTATGTCAGAAATCACTGAACACACTATACTATTCACTCATAGTCCCATACATGACTTACTGTGTAGAGGTATGGGGAAACACTTATAAAACAAATACAAACTCTATTTTTTTATTACAAAAGAAAGTCATACGAATTGTAAGTAAAAAACCCTATAGTGAGCCTACTAATTCGTTATTTACTCAGCTAAACATACTTAAATGTATTGATTTAGTAGACTACATTACAATACAAACCATGTATAAAGTGAAAAATGGACAATTACCATTAAGTATTCAGGGGTTGTTTAAAATGAGGGACAGTCAATACAATTTGAGAGGAACATATATATTTGAAAAACCAAAGATACGAACAAATGTCAAACATTATTGTCTGTGAGTAAGAGGGGTGACCCTGTGGAATAAAGGTACTGAACATTTTAGAACCTGTAGCTCACTGATCAGGTTCAAAATAATTTATAAGAAAAATGTAATCATGCAATACACCATTGAAAAATAATGTAATTTGTCTAGTAAAAAATGTCTTGTCTAGTAATAACATTAATGATAACATTAATAATTCATAAGTGTTTGTTTCTTGCCATGAATATGTTTTTGTGAATTTTATGTTTTCATGAGGTAAGAGGGGTAGGTGTAAATAAGCTTTAGCTTCAGCCTACACCCTTTTGGTATATAACACAGCATTTAAAATAATAACTTGTTATTGTGTTTTGTCTATTGTAAATGTACCAAATAAATACATTTCATTCATTCAACTATACAGAGCATTGTTTAATGTTTACAAAACATTAAGTGTTGCTGACGCATCTTGTGTAAAATCAGCTGTCTTGACTTCATCAGTTTTGCGTATTTTGAATCATAACTTATCTAACAACCCCAATCAGAATTTTTGGCTTTTTTCTCCCCTTAGATTTCATTTTCAGTCCTATACACTGTGCTGCAAGCACTTTCACTTCATCACTCACCAGATCTGACAGCCAACACAGAAACAGGTGAAGAGTTCTCCTAATTTTAAGCTGTCTGTCTGCAATGACTGGCTGTCAGTGAACACCATTTTCTCAGGAGGCCAGGAGCAACCCAGGAGTCAAATAGGAATGGCCGCAGCTTTTCAGAGCTCAAGCATTACCTTTCAGTAAGTGTGTTTAAGTATTGCTCAAATTCAGGTCAATGTGTGCACAGCTGTGAAAATGCAGCTTTTTAAAAGAAAAAAGAAAATATATACCCACAGGTGACGTCTGCAGCTTCCATGTTTAATATAATAATACAATTCAGGCAATGAGACATCAATGTCAACAGCCCTGTCTGTGAAAATGAAGATTGATCAGTTTATTTTAAATGAAGAAAAAAAATAATCTCATCTGTATAAGCTTGCTAAAAACAGACATTGGGTACATAATATCTCTCCTCCAACAACCCTTGCTACCTCATTGCAGGTGGGTGCTGTACATAATTTATTATGTACCTACTTGCAGGTTTACTTCCTGGGTCACCCTGGGGATTATGACAGAAAATTGCCCGGGAGCACTGTGGTACTCTGGGTTTTTGGCCACCTATGCAACAGCGGAGGAAAATGAAAACAAACCATTCCAGCCCTCTCTGCTCTGAAAGACTTCTGAAAATGTTAAATGGACAATGCCTTTTGGTTCTCAAATGCAATACACCCACATGCACAAGGATTGCAAACCATCCAGGAAGAAGAACATATTAACCCATGAGACTGAATGCGTTTTAATTGCCCAACTGGAATGTATTGCACATAACAACCTTGAAAAATAGGAATTTCATAAGGACTGCATGTTGGTTTAGCACAAACATTTTTGCAGATGCCCATGTATAAATAAATATTCAGGAAAGGCAGAGCACAGTATTATCTTCAACAACTGGAGCACAAAGCAATGGAATGGACACTGGGTACACTGGGATTGGGGTGAAGACGTGGATGGGATGGGGGACTTTTAACGGGTTTAACACATCACCACAACAGTGTTTTAACCTGTCAGACTGCATCCCCATCACTGTGGCTATGCATTAATATTGCATCCGAATAAGGAACTCTGACACTGCAGAACAAGGGAGTGTGTGGAATGTCTGGGCACTATCCCCCCCTCCTCCACCTGTCTGCACTAAAGACTGCCCCCAGTCCATAGTCTCAGATGTACACAGCCATGCTATTATCGAAGCTCATCTCGACATCTTTATAGATTTCTTTCTCTCGCTTAAGAGTACATTTCCTTAATACACCTGCAAATACCATATCTAAAAAAAAACACAAAAGAAGAATACACCGTTTTTATCATGCAAGGGCATCTATTTTAAAGTGAGATTGCATTTTAGGAATGTAATTTTCACATGATACCTAGAGACAGATGTGTTCAAATTATTGCCATGTTCAGCAGTGTGGTGTTTTCATCTGCAGTATGTGTCCATACAATATTAATGTTCCTGCTATTCTCTTATTGAGCTCTCAGCCTTTACATGCATGTTTGATGATTACGATTTTCTGAACATGGCAGCAATGAGCTATTATGTTTAACATTTACAGGGACATAAGCTATTTCAGTGTGTATATAGATTTAAGTCCAATAAGAAGTATTTTATACATCACTGTGGTAAACAGAGGCAATCATTGCAGCTTTGTGTTCATTATTTTCTTAATTTACATTTTTTTTTTAAAATGAGACGGCTAGTTGGTCTACAAAGAAAACAGATATTTGGGATGATTAATTTACATGCGGCAACTTCTTAATTATTACATTTTTTCAATTATATATTGAGCTGACATTTGTATATGCACCAGCTACAAGGCCGCAGCCTGCAAGTCTATCCAAAAGATTTTACTGTGCTCAAGTACAGGAACCAGCATAGTATATAGAGCTGTCAGAAAACTAAAACTAAGGTAATTGTTTGGAACAAAAGCCAGGGTGGGATAAGTGCACCCCTGCCTTAACCAGTCAATCACCCCTTATAATAGTACTTTAAAACAAAAAGTACAAGAGATCCCACTGTAAATTGGCATGTGTATACAGCTAACTGTATCAAATATAAAAAAATGAGCTTTACTTTTGAGGTAATTCGATTTTTAAATTTAATTCCTAATTAATTAATGCAAAGTATTCAAACATGACCCATATTGTAGAGCATTGTTTGTATTGTTGATATTGTTTTTACCATTAACAGTTGTAAAACTTTTGGGCTGTGTGAGAAGCAGAGCACTATCTACAGCATCCTGCGTACTAGCTTACTGTGTACCATTTATGTGACATATCCTCCATGCTATTATCAGTGAAAACCCGGAAATAAGTATATCATCCAGGGATTTTAAGTACACTACATTTAGAGAACATTTACTCCCCCAGTGTACTCAACTACCATAGTATAGAAGGGCATTAATTCGGACACAGCCTTGGTCTCAAAAGATGGGGTGGGTAGGGAAAAAATCGAATGAAAACAGACACTTTGCTCCTAATTTTCATAATGATGGTTTGTGTTTTGTTCCCCTCAAAAGAATAATAATAGTCATTATTGTCAAATATCAGAAAGATCTGAGAGGTTAAGGTTAAAAAGGTAAAAAGGTCCATTTTCCCTGGAATGACCCAAATGCTGCATTTCACCTAGATAACTGGTTAGCAGACTAAGTCAAACATATTTTAGCCCACTATCTTTGCAGCACTGTTTAGAAAAGGCTTATATTAAATGATATATTTTTTCTTCCTCTGGACTGCTTATGGAAAGGCAACAGTAATTGAATGATTTTCAGTAAGTCCCAAAAGCACAAAGAAGGAAAAGTATCCTCAGTATCCTCATTTTAACTCCACAGTGATCTTTCTTTACTGTTTTTCTTCATATTTGTTTGGTGAATTAGCTTAATCTCACACTGAAAAATTATAAAAATCCAAAATTTAGTTTAAAATAATTATTTCTTGATTTCTTTTTCTCATAATAAATTTACTTCAATTAAAGGTTGGACTTTTCTCATTTTTCCAGTGTGAGATTAAGCTTAAACTGTGATTTTTCTATAACCCTTTTTACTCATCTTTACCAGGGGTGCCAATAATAGTGGAGGGCACTCTATATAACTGATGAGTTCTTCATAAACACAGACACTTGCTTTTGATTACCAGAAGTGAATGTATCAGTCCAAGAGTGGAATTGTCACTAAGGAGATTACCTTGTATGTACAGTACGTGGAGTAGGAACACACATGGAACACATTTACAAAGTTTTACATATTTAACAAACTTTTAAATGTGCCAAAATGCTGTTAACGAAGCAGCAAAACACAAATAACTAAGCAGAGGGATTGTATCAGATGTTAAACATTTGAATATCAGAAACTGTTTATGTTTAGTAAGGTTTTAATTCAAGTTAATAAAAAGTGTGAGTTTTAAGTCTGTGTTTAATTTGTGTATCAAGTTTATAGATTAATAAGGATAAATAATAATTTGGTGACAGGCTAATAAAAAGTTAGGACCACTGTGGATTAGTTCATGTTATAGGTAAGTGACAGCAATCAGGAAAGTCATTAGTCGTTATTAAAACAAACAGTCTCATAAAAAATAGGCTCATAAAAGAAACAAATAAAATTATATTTTATGAGCAATTTCCTGAGAACTATGCATATACTGTAAATGACAATAATTATCTCATGTTAAAAGCACGCATAACAGAATATTATAACCCTACTGCCATACTACTGTCAATGTCACTTACATTTAATACTTCACAAATATCATGGGGAGTCCAGTCCAGGTTCCCGCCGAGTCTTTTGTTATATTGTGTTTTTCTCTGGCCCTTTCTACAACATGTCAAGGGGGCATCTTCAAGTGTGCTTGTGCCTCATGTTTCAATGTTGGACTGTTCAAGGTTGCTTAATTCACTTAAATATGACGTACAACATAGCAAGAACATATCCTTTGTTTAGTGCTGTTCTTGAACCCTATCACATGAGCAGATGTAAACAGTAGAGATTTATGTGGGGAAAAAAATTCCCTGGCCACTTTTTACCATTGTAACCTATGATGGCATACATATATTTAGGGACATATAATCCCCTAAATTCCCTTTTTCCCTTGCGGTCGTTTTCCTCGGTCGCCACGCGTGGGCACTGCTCTTTTAGTGGAGTTTTGGCTCCGCCTCGTGTCTTTCGCGGAGTTCTCATCAGCGTTCACACGTGTGCGTGGTTGCCTGAGAGCTACATAAGCCTCCGTTTCCTTTGTTCGGGGCTTTGATATTGTTTTGCGTTATTTGTACTGTTTTGTATACTGTTTTGGTATTCAGTGTTTGTTGGGTGTGTGTTTTTGTACCATTATGCTACTCGCCTGTTCTTACGCTTCTCGTTATCGAGGCAGGGCGTTTATTATTTCTGGCTCTTCTTTAGTCACTTAGCTCGTAGAAGTATGGGACTGCAGTTCTCTGCTCTATTCGCCTTTCTATGGTCTCTCCTTATTGAGAGACCGGGCGTTCACGCTTTTACTTAGTTAGTTAGCTCGTAGAAGTATAGGGCAGCAGTTATTTGTTCCATTCCGTTCCGTTTGGTTTTCTTACTGAGAAACCAGGCGTTTGTGCTTCTACTCATTTGCGTGTGACAGAGAGCCGTTAGTAGCTTCGGTACGTTTGTTCCCTGGTTTGTCTCCTTCTCGTGGACTACGTTTCCCCCTTGTTGAGAGGTAGGGTTTTATCTATACTGAGAAGCAGGGCATGTATTTTCTACTAGGCTTGTGTTAGTCGTTTTGCTAGTAAAGGTATGGGACGGCGGTTCACTGTTCTACTCTCCTGTAAAATGTTTCTCTCTCCTGGGAGATCGGGCGTTTATCCCTTTATGTTTTTTGCATGTGACTGCGAGCCTATGAAAGTCGCCATGGAACGTTAGATCTCTGTTCCTTTCGCCTTCTCGTTACCTTTCCCTTTATTGAGATGTAGGGCCATTATTTTTTGCATGTCTTGCATTTGGCACACTGCCGGTAGGTTAGGACACGGAGACTGCTTCCCTTTAATTCCTGCAGCAAGCAGTACACTCCGTTTTAGAGTTAGGGAGTTATTTTTCGCTTGTCGCGTTCTCCCTTTGATTAGCTCTATTTTATGTCCTTTTGTTTGTTACCTACGAGGCAGCTCCTCTCGTTTCACGTTAGCATCTCGTTTGTTCACTGTTTTGTATACGTTTTGAGTATTCAGTGTTTTTTAGCTCGTTGTGTTTACCGAACTCGAGATTCGTTGCTCTCGTGTGCCGTTCACCCGGTTATTGAGATGTGGCCATTAGTGTTCGCATGTCTTGCATGTGGCATACTGCCGGTAGGTTTGGACATGGAGACTGCCTCCCTTTAATTCCTGCAGCAAGCAGTTCACTCCGTTTAGAGCTAGGGAGTTATTTTTCGCTTGTCGCGTTTCTCCCTTTGATTAGATCTATTTTATGTCCTTTTGTTTGTTACCGACGAGGCAGCTCCTCTCGTTTCACGTTAGCATCTTGTTTGTTCACTGTTTTGTATTCAGTGTTTTTTTTTAGCTCGTTGTGTTTTCCGAGCTCGAGATGTGTTGCTTTTGTGTGACGTTCGCCCGGTTATACGGGTCGTTTTTAGTTACGCCCCTTTTTTCCTAGTTCCCGTATTTCTCTCCAGTGTAGTGTAGGAACTAGGTTATTTGCTTTAATCATTTATATTTCCCTATATACGGGGTCTCTCCGTCTCAGTGGCTTTCGAGCTTAAAGAATCCCCTGGCTGCGTTTGGTCCCTCCAACCTCACACGTCACGCCCCCATTACAGTTTTGTTGTAAATTGGTCTTGTTTATAGTGATGCTTTAACCATAAGACCCATTTTAAATATATAAGTGTGTTTTTTTTTTCCACCTGAGATTCGCTCTCCATTCATGTACGCCAAAATTATTTTTCTTTGATGAGATACAATATTTCTCTAAAGAGTATGTATGATCAGCCTAATGTTAGGATATATTGCATAATATAAATATAGCTTGGCTCTTTATCCTGCAATAATATAATAATTATAATCATATTGAATTCTTGTATTTCTACAAATGCATGCAGAAAAGGCTACAGAATAACACGAGTAACAATTTATTTGACAGTGTTCATCCTGACATGGAAATTAGAGTTTCATGTGATAACTATTGCATACCATTGTTATGACACAATACATATTTCTGTTATAACACAACTGACATATAAAGTACATAGAAGGCTCAATATGACAGGGGTGTCATACCACTGATTCGCCATTACATTTGAAAATGACTCAATTATTATGTGCCAGCTTGCTAAATAGTGATACTCCATGCATGAGTTTATATTATTTTATGTTGGTTGGGATGAGTTCATCTTGATAGATAGATTAAGTAGCAATGTTAATTTTCAGTGAAAAATGTACCTTAGCCTCTGGAACAACCATATCTTTTGAAATTGAATCTCCGCAATGACTCCTTTAAAAATACAGGTGGACATTTCCCCATGAAGACAGTGTCATGTCACTGTGCAGATTATGGTGTTACTTACCTTTAATTTGCATTGTCCTTACCCATTCTTGGAAATGCTGCGACTACCATATACAATTTTTTTGTTGTGGTTGTGACGTCCAGGAGTTATGGTATATTCCACAGCAAATTAACATTGGTACATAATCTATCAAGATGAACTCATCCCAATCTACTGTACATATGAATGAATGAACATGACACTTCATGAAAGATATTATATCATGGCAATGACACTGTCATTTCCATGTCATAACCACTGTCATTGGTCATTATGACAGTATATGTGTCATACTGACCACTGTTTCTATAACATCTTAACAGTGCAGACCACAATTTCTGTATACCGACAGATAAAAACAGTCTCCTACATGCCTCGAGTTTCCATATGGTTCCTCTCGAATGGGGTCTCCTGTACAACAAATTTGTACCAAAATCGAAGATTTCAACTTCAGGCAAAAAATATTATACAATGAATTTGTCCTCAGGGGATATCCCAGCAGCTGGTTGGATGCTGCCCTCTCCAGAGTCCGTTCTCAGACTTGAAATAACCATTAAAAAACGAAGAGAGAATTTTCTGTTGAGTTTCTGTTCTGTTGTTGTTCTATGTGTAATATCACTTATAGTCCAAAATAATTCAAGACATAATTAGAACAGGGTACAGATGATGTAGGTAAAGAAGTTTTTAACCATCTTCCAATGTTTGTCCATTCTAGACCTAGAAACCTGCGGGATATACTGGTGCATGCAGACACGGCGGTCTCTGATAATCCTCATCGGGGAAGATTTTTTCTTTCCTTGTCACCATTGTATAGCATTGTATAGTGTGGCAACCGGCAGGGACAAAACCATGGAGAGGTGATAGATGGAAGGTATGTTAGGCTGAAGTGGAAGGACGGCATGCCCATATTAGGAGTTCCGATGACGTCACCACCTCAACCAGGAAATACAAGGCACCTGGAGAAAACGCCGGGCTGGTCAGCTGTAGCGAAGACGGAGTAGCTTAGGTGAAACCAAGGTGGAGTGGAGTGGAGTGGAGTGGAGTGGAGTGGAGTGGAGAGAGAGAGAGAGAGAGAGAGAGAGAGAGAGGAGAGAGAGAGAGAGAGAGAGAGAGAGAGAGAGAGAGAGAGAGAGAGAGAGAGAGAGAGAGAGAGAGAGAGAGAGAGAGAGAGAGAGAGAGAGAGAGAGAGAGAGAGAGAGAGAGGAGAGAGAGAGAGAGAGAGAGAGGGAGAGAGAGAGAGAGAGAGAGAGAGAGAGAGAGAGAGAGAGAGATGCCCTGTAAGAAATCACTGTAATCCAGTTTTATGCATCTCTGGTAAGAGCAGTGGTCAACCCTTTTTTAAACTGGTGTGGTGTGATATGTCAGGCTCAGCCTTCATTCACTCTCACTTCTCAGTTCTGTACATCAGGCCCCACATAAGCTGTGTATGTTTTAATACCTCAGTATTCATTTGGATTAAAGGCCAATCAGTTTAGTCTGATCTTTAGTCCTGATCTTTTGAATAAGTTCAAACTATAAAATGCATAACCAAGCCTTCAATAAATAACTAAATCCTTATTTTATTCCTTGTGATATCGGGACACACACATCACTATGAGTTAAAAAGGACATTAAGAGAGTAAAAAAAAAGTGCTGTGTTTGATCTGTTTTTGTCAGGAGAAGTCTGCTGTGTGCCCGAGTCCTGGAACGTCTCAGAACCCGCCCCCGTTACCGACCCCCGTCTGTCCGACAACCCTCCGCCAACATCAGCCCTGGACCGTGTGAGAACCCGTCTTTGTGTACCGACCCCCCGGCCTCGTACCCCGACTATTCTCCCGGATCACGGACTGGCTGACGCTCCCGCTAACCCCTACCTCTCTTTCCCCGCAAACAGCAATAAACTTGCGATTTAACTTGAATTGCCGCAGTGTGGACATTGCGATTATTGTTTTCAGTTACGTGACAACTCCAACCGCCTCGGAGTTTGTCACAGTAGGTAAATATAATTGTCAATTATGGATTTGCATCAATGAGAGGTGATCTAAATCCCTGGTTGTGAGGCACTTCATTGATACACAGCACCCTGTATCTGCGCTTACTTTTTGTGGTATTAATAAGTTAATAACTCATAGACAGTCTCGAACAAAAACTATTTCAGCATGAATGCAGATGGATCTTTCATTTAAAAACTGTACAACCATATGGCCTCAATGAAGACCTGACTCTAGTGTGTTTTCTTTGAATTAAGTGCTTAATCGGGTGACCCTCTTGTCTGCATGCTACAGTGTGCCACACCTACAGTATGTATATATACTTTATTTGCATGACTGTTATCCTGTTGATATCTTATCTATCCTTTTTGTTATCCTTTTGATATATTGACTAACTTAAGTTTGTTGAGAATTCGATGCGGTCGGTCTTGAGCTGATACCGCGTCTGCAACATGGCTATATCTTACATGATTTTGCTTTTCTCCAGTGCTGTTGGAGTATGCTAGCTCAGTGTCGCAAAGTTTACACGTGACTTTATTTTATGAAACTGCTCCTTTTGATATATTGACTAACTTCCCTGCATGATTACTGTTTTGCTCTTCGACTTGTTTTCTGCCTGTGCACAATCTTACTAATATATGAATTGTAACTTCAGAGATTGTTAATGCTTTCTATGTCATTGTTCCAATTGCACTTAATATGGCTATCAGCCGGTTGTAATTATCAGAGTGGCTTCTCTGTCTTGAAAAGGTTTGTGGTTTGCACTATTCTGGAAAGCATTGAAGTGGTTATACGAGGCCGAAACGTTTGCTTACCAGTTCACTTTTTTATCACTTTGCACTGCCACACTTTAGATTGATGTCTGGATAATAAATATTTATATGTTTGTTTTTTACATCTTGGCATTTTTCTCTTTTGTGGAATGCTCTCCTTCATCTCCCATGGCGTGTGAGCCCCTTTTCCTCTACACTGTACTTCACAATGTTGTATATAATTGGTTTAGCGCTGTTACAAAAAAAAATTTTGACTGCTCATTTTATCAGCCCCCTGTTATTTTGCTAAGAGTAATTTGGGGCTGGTCAGTACATGTAATTTTGGATAACCCAGAGCCTTTTTACTTTCAAAACCACAACATGGAGTGATTATGGAAAATGGTAATCATGACTGTAGCCAGTGGCCCTTGTTTCATTTCAACCGGGCAATGAAAATGATTTTATATATAATAAAATGCAATGAAATTACGCCTATTGCTAGAAAGAGTATTGCTGTGCCTGTGGGCTCAGATTTTACTTCTTAGCCAATAATATATATGGTAATAGTCAGGAACAGGCGCCAGTACTGCACATTGTGGGAGGCTGTAGTGAGGGGCATGCCGCAGGTTGAAATGTCAAATGGAAAATAAATTAATATATAAAATAAATATATGTGTGTGTGCGTGCGTGCGTGCGTGTGTGTGCGTGTGCGTGTTTCAGCTGTTATGAATGGAGGACATTGGTGAAATTATCCATGCTTTCATGTATGGATAATTTGCTGTTTGAGTGTGCCCCAGGTTAAATTTCTTTGAATCACTGGTCACTTAATCTACAGTATATGACCTCTGGTGAAATTCTGTGAGATCTTGAACCTGGAGGAATTCCAGCCGTAGAGATGCAGTTTTCTGTAAAAGAGGGGTAAGAGAACCCTAGCTGATAGGTCAGGGATGAAATAATGTTTGTGTCACTGGGAAGTATGTGGGAATTATGTAAAACTTAGAAATATGTTAAGATCTGCTATCTGCAAGTTTGATCGGTGTTGTGCCTCCTCTGTATTTCAATGAAAATCCTGGACACAGGACACACAGAATGCATTCAAACTGTCACTCTGTAAAACACATTTTTGATTGCATTCTATTCAGTTCAGGAAAGTTAGCATTCAGTTATTCTGCACCTTATAGTTGGAAACAATCTGAAAATAAATCTTAAGCTATACAAATTAAATTGCTGGTTTTTAAACTTGTAACTAATGACCTCTGCTGTGTTCTAATTTTTGTAATACTACTGTCTCAGTCCCCAATTGATCTACACCTGATTGTCAACGTTGTCTCGTTGGATAACTTGTGTTTTTTTTTCAACCTCAATGGGGTATTCCTGGTTAAATCAATAAGATGTCTTGAGAGGATACAACAGTAATGAGGTCTTGGGTTTAAAGAATCTTTAAAAAAAGATATATTGTACAAAATAAAAAAAACAAGTTAAATGTT
Source organism: Synaphobranchus kaupii (assembly GCA_029718625.1). Classification (NCBI taxonomy): domain Eukaryota; kingdom Metazoa; phylum Chordata; class Actinopteri; order Anguilliformes; family Synaphobranchidae; genus Synaphobranchus; species Synaphobranchus kaupii. The sequence continues at coordinate 24,415,781 of CM056379.1, forward strand.
GAATGGTGAAGATGTTTTAAGTAACACCAAAGAAAACATCGAGAAAGCTTTCCTTTAATAAGAACAGGAACAACGCTGGTCTTTATTGCCTAGTTGTCGCACCTTTGCAAAGTGAAAGTTTGTTGAGAATTTGATGCTGTCGGTCTTCAGCTGATACCGTGTCTGCAACATGGCTATATCTTACATGATTTTGCTTTGCTCCAGTGCTGTTGGAGTATGTTAGCTCACACGTGAATTTATTTTATGAAACTGCTCAGTGACACTAAATGGCAATTTTTCTCTTCCACTTTTTGTAAAGGATTTTGAGGAATATCAGTTTGATTTTTGCCATGCGTGCAAGCAGACACCTATGTTATCATTTGAGAACTGATGAACATTTTTCCCTTGTCCATATGGCAACCTCACTCGATTGTCAAAACTGACAGCAGATAAGCAGATAAGGGCCAGATTGAGAGTTGAGATAAGCACGCGCAAATGGGACTTACTCCCAAAATTCTGAGTAGCTTACGCTATTTGTGATTCTGACATTTGACTTATCCACTGTTTTAAGTGTCTCTCTCCCATAGTTGCCAACTTGGTGACTTTGTCGCTAGATTTAGCAGCTTTTTAGACCCCCCTTAGCGACTGTATTTCAAAAAAGAGTTTAGCGACAAATCTAGCGGCTTCTTGAGCAGACATCTGCTACTTTCCTTGGAACAGTCGCCAACACTACTTGGTGGGGCTGTAGTCTTTCCTGCGCTCACTATCACTCTAGAGTGCACGTAGCAGTAAGTGCAGAGAGAAGCTGCAGTGGACTGTCCACCAGTGAGATGAAGTAGGCTATTCAACCAGCGTTACTTACTTCCATTCCATACGAAGAATGCAAAAACAGGAGCTGCTCAAGGAACGACACGTGCCAGACCCGCCAGGTTTTGTTTGATGATCATGTCTGGTCCATGTATGTGAAACATAATAAATCATATACTGCAGCCTACGCGCACTGATCTGAACGGACCTTGCTAGCTTTATAGCCTGCTATATTGGATAGACCTACAGCTGGGTAGCTGGCTAATGCAGTGTTAATGTAAGACAATTGGGGCACAGATATAGATAACCACCCACACAGATAAAGGAGAGACTGAAAAGCTAGATAATAGGCTACGTCATATTGCATAAAACTGCAATTATGAAATAAGAAAGGTTTTCTGTAAATGTATGTTGGTAACAGAGTTGCCAACTTTGATGAGGGGGCTGGATGTCTAAACAGTGTGATACTATCCTGTAGCCTACTACTGTACCTTTTGACTCACATAACACTGTTTGGCTCGTATAACAAGACAAAGAGTATAAAAGATATATATGATAAAAAAGATTAAAAAAATATATATGATAAAATATGCCCTGTACTATATAGCTTAAAATAAAATACACCCCGTCATATATGAAATAAAATATTCCATTATGTTTGAGAAATCTTTTCAGAAAATTTTTGCGCTTCACGTAACATACGTTTTCGTATGCAAATGAGTATGTGATTACATCATAAACATGTATGACGCCATCTAACGACTTCTAGCGACTTTTAGAGCATGCGTTAGCTACATTCCCTGGGAAAAAAGTTGGCAACTATCTCTCCAGTATGTGCGTGGGGTGGAGATTTTATGAAAAGGAGGCGTGTCTGCAAGATAAGCATATATCTTTTTTTCCACGCAGTTTTGTTCGGAAAAAAAGGTGGTTCATGTCTAGCGCCACCAATAGATTATTATGAAAAATACAGCATCTTTCGCATAAATTGATATTAGAATGAGTGCATGTCATTTGAACATAACATTGGTCATATTTCCCTTTGCATAGCTGACCTTATCAAAGAGCTGTCATAAAAAGAAAAATATGTAAAAGTAGGCTATGATTGACCGTCTGATCTGGTATATCATACCAGACCAATATTAGATGTATTAATTGATAGACAGTGTCTGGATCATATTCGCTTTGACAGAGAGACAATTTCGTAGCCTACTTGTGTCAGCACAGCTTCTTCAAAATTATTAAGTTGAATATAGGCTATTGTGTTCAACCACTGTAGGCTACATGACTTTATTAGGTAAAATATTAACTCCCGATTTATTTGTTACTTAATAATATTGCGTGCAACCACTGTCCAGCGATTATTTATTGTGATTGTGTGATGGGTATATCCAAGCCGTCAATAGGAGCTATGATCATTTTATCAATGCGACGGATTAATACGTTCACTGCCTTCCCCATCATGCAAGAGCAACTGTTACGTTTCTGTCATGTTTATGCCACATTTCATGTTTAGTTATTGTCACAGTTTATTTTTCTGTTCTTGTCATGCTTGTGTTCTGTTTATGTTACGATGCAGTTTATTTAGCATACATATTTCCGTGTTTTTCCGCAGCCTTGCGTTCATGCTGTTTCTCTCTCTCTCTCTCTCTCTCTCTCTCTCTTGCTGTCGCTCACGCGTCCCTAATTGTATCATTCTCCCATGTCTATTTACTAATCTACTAACATTAGATCAGGATTGGGTAATACTAACTCTCTAACCATGTGTTCATGTTTACCTTATGTTTCTCGTGCATGTCATTTACTAATTTACTAACGCTAGGTCAGGATAGCTTAATTACTAACGATTACTAATTATCTTGTTACCCTACTCGTCAGCCTTCCACACCTGATTTCCATTCGCATGCTGCTCTCAAGCTAAGTGTCTGCACCTGTCTACAACCTGCATATAAGCTCAGTGTTCATGTCTTGTCTTCGCGAAATTGTTGCCTGTTAGTTTATCTACTGTCACTTTTGAGCGTTATCCATTGTCTGACTTTTGTTATTGATCCAAGCCTGTTTACTGACCATCGTTACTGCCTGCCTACCGTTTCTACTGCCTGTTTTTTGACCACAAGTTTTGCCTGCTATCTGTTTGTACCTCTGCCCCGCGGATAGGACTTCGGTCTGACTCCTGCAACGTCCCACGACCTACGAACTCTGCTTAACCCCTGAATTGTACTTCTGCTCCGCTGAGAGCTACTCTGGTTTCTGAACTTGTGCATGGTGTACCGATTCCGAGACTGCCTTCTCCCTCGGTACTATACTTTGGTTTTTTGGCTGGATTTTCTGTGGATGAACTTTGCTTGTGTGACTACGATTTTTGGATTTCCCCATAATAAAGCCCTTGCGGGCATTTATTATTACGTCCGTGTTCTGAGTCGTGCATTACGGGTCCAACCCGCACACACCTGTCTCAGCAACTACGATGCACAAATGTAGGATTTGACAAAGGCAAATGTGGTTATTAAAGGCAATGTCACTGACACGTTGAAAATGTATACCCCCGCACACATTGTTTTTGTAGAAACTGGCAACCCAGGGGGGAGGTACATTAGAATATCATGCCCTGTGCCACCCATATTTTGAGAGACGCACCTGCGTAGCATAGGTTAGAATATGGCGTATCTCATCCTGCCTTAAATCTGCACAGGAGAGGCACTTAAGTGCATGACTTAAAAGTTGGCCATCTCTGAATCCGACCCTATTAGCCTGTTTTAAAACACGAGCCTACGACAGTCACACTGAGAATAGGACACTAAAATTAAATGGTTATAATGCATTTTAATAATGTTGGCATTTTAAAAAAATCTGTTTAATCGTTTAGAGATTATCCTAATCATTAAGCATTTTTGTTAATGATTAACGAGTAAACTCTTAGACGTCACACCCCTAAATTAAACCAAATTTTGTTCACATTAGGATCGGATCTGTTGAACCACCTGGTGAGGTGGCCTAGCACACTTTGTGATCGGAATTGCTTGTAGTCTGGATTTGATTTTGTGGGAGCATATGCGCCGCGTTCTCTATTTTCACTTTGGCCAGCATTAGTGCCATGCTAGAGTGCATTTTAAAATATTACTGCAGCGTTTCAGGTTGTATTGCAGTGGGTTACTATATTTTGTGGTTTGTCACAGTTGTTGCCATGCGAGCATACTTTGTGTGTTTTATATAAAATTTGGGTAACACTGTAACTAATTGGTAACAAGGTTATTTCTGAGTAATTCAATGTAGGTCACATGGAACAACAGTTAGCAGTATTCTTAATTACACATGAATATTTTGAAATATTTTATTTACACTCATAGGCCACATCTTCATGATACACAACAAATAAACCTTGTCTGTTAATTTCACAAGGTGTCTTTATTGTATGGAATGATTTCATTTCAGCAAGAGAGATGTAACAGGGCTGGCCTTGTTCACATGTGTAATTAAGAATACCACTAACTGCTGTTCCATGTTACCTATGTGGAGTTACTCAGTAATAACCTCTTGTTACCTAATTAGTTACAATTTAACTACACAGGTATAGGTGCAACTTAATGTAAAGTTTACCAAAATTTGTTTTGGCCTGTCCATGACTGTGCATTTTTACAGGCTTATTTAGTGCTAGGCACATACTCATATTCGACCATTTCAACCCCTCGGTTATTGTAACGCGGTGGTTTCGGGTCATCATACCGACTTACAGCCATTTAGCCAACCATGTATTCCATACTGTACGAGCATAATTTACAGCTGAATCTAGGCCTGAGAATCTGAGAATCCAGTCGTATTCCATTAAATTATGCACGGTCCCATATCCTCCTCTCCACCAAAACAGCAGACCCATATCCTCCTCTCCACCGAAACCGCTGACGCACCCAGAATTGCAATACTCTCATTAATAGCGCACATTCGCTGCTGCCGCTTCATCAGAACACACCTTTTGCAGGTTCTGCCTCCACTACACAATGTGACAACCTCACCGAATGCAATGATCATGAAAATCGGAACTGTGATTTGATCACAGAGCTCGCATTGAACTGTCAAATGCGGACGCAACTGAAATCGGGCCTAATGTGATCGGATGTTGGAATTCCCACTCCAGAAGTCACATGAAGTGACTAGTTTAACCATAGACTGAGAGACACGAGGAAGGCGGCTCTAAGACAGTGTAAGACAGGGCTGCCCAACCCTGTTCCTGGAGATCTACCTTCCTGTAGGTTTTCATTTCAGCCCTAATTTGGCACACCTGAATCTACTAATTAGCAGCTCAACAAGATATTTAGCTGTTGAATGAGGTGTGCTTTGTTAGAGTTGGAGTGAAAACCTACAGGACAGTAGATCTCCAGGAATAGGGTTGGGCAGCCCTGGTGTAAGATACACATTTGTTAATATCGTGGCTACATACTCCATATGTTGAGGCCATGAGTACCTCATTAAATTAAACTTGGAAATATGTAATTTATGGTTCTAGCTACTCTAAAATGTGGGATGGTTGGAATGTGGGAAGTCGCGTGAGAGCACAGCATAACTGAGAAATCAGGAGGTAAACAAATCAAGAGTGGAGGCAGTTTCTCAGGGCAGTGGCAGTTTTCCCAGGGTGGAGGCTGGTTCCCAGGGTAGAGATATTTTTCCCAGGGTGAAGCAGGTTTCCCTGGGCAGAGGCACTTTTCCCAGAAAACAAGGATTGCCCTTTAGTGAGACCATAAAATTCCCATTTATTTTATGCTTCTTGTCCATCATTTTGGAGCTCTATCTATAAACACGTAGTAAACCACATACAGGATGCTCACATCCTTTCTAAAAGTAATTTTCATGCAGTAATATCTCATGATAATGATTTCCCCGTGAGTTATTAATAGCTGTGTGCCATTTGGTTAATGATTTGGTTAATGATCAAGGGGAAAACATTTTGAGGATTACATTAATCTAAAAATGTGTGGTGTACAATCTTAAAAGGGATTTAGAAAATGTCATCTTTAATCTCAAGTTGTAGCTAAACACCTCACTTGACACAGTAGACGCACAGTTGAGAGCTGACCTAAGGTTAATTTCTTCATTAATCTTAGGCTTTAAATAAAGCATTTTATCTCCCTGTGGGGTTTCACCTCTTAATAAGAACAATCTTGTATTCATCTTTATTTTACCCCTTTCTTTCTGTACTATCTCAGAGGAGCTGGCAAACTCACATTTGCCTTTAATTGAATATTGATTTTATTTTCCTTCTTTTTTTTGGTGCAATTAAATATTTGGTGCAGGAAGTGGCCATATACGTATGTTTGAGAGATTTTCATCAGCACCCATAATCCTCTGGGGCTCTTGTTAAAGTTCACTGTCACGATTGCTGCCATAAACATGAGCATGCGTCATAAATCACACTTTTCAGGGGCCACAGAGATAAAGGTGACACGCTTAATGCATAAAGAACAAGGATGTTTCGGCTATTTGCCCGTCTGTTGTTAAAATGGCAAGTATGAACAGAAGATTATTAAATCATATATCCAAACTCTTTACACCTGACACAATAGCATGAAACCTACAAATATGAGCAGAGATTACATCAAGAGCACACACAGATAATTTCCATTTAGCTTCAAACCAATACTATATGCAATACATGAGCATTTAAACACCATATTTAAATTCTTTCTTGTAAAAGTCACTTCAGGTAATGAATTCAGTAGCATTATCAGGAAAGAATGTCACGAGCATGCACATTATAGCAAAATGTATGTTTGAGAAAAGCAATACACATTCTTTACTGGCAATTCCAAAGCTATTTTAATCATAAAATGGGGATAGGCCAAAAATGCATGGCTATACCCCTGACTGAAATAATGAGAACTAAATTTTAAATTCCAAATGGTGACTTACATTGTGCTGATCCCTCAGAAGAAGTATTCAAGAATATTTAAGAATGGTGTCCGCTGACTTATTTTTTCTCTTGTTTGCCACAATGTTCAAATCGAAGAATTATGCTCAATTGCATGTTAGGGTAAGGGTAAAAAATCAGATTAACATGATTTTAATGTTTTTCACTACACTGAAAAATCTAAGAACATTAAAGTCTCAAAACCAGGACCTGTTACCTCGTATTGTGTCAACAATTGCGCAGTAGGGACCAACATTCAGAATCTACCTGAAAATACAAGAAATCTTCCAAAGGTTCACATGGAATTTTAAGTTAAGAGATATTCCCCAGTGAGACAAATTAAAATCAGCGTTCGCTTACTTTCAGAAAGAAACTAGGTTCCCTACATGGTTCTGCACAAACTATCAATTTCCAGAAAACCAAAACTTATCAATCCTGTGCTTAAGAATGACAGATACACTATGATAAGAATGGATAGATGCTCTTTGGATTCCTTTTATACAAGTTGTTTGTGATCATCAAGTTGTGATCATTCCCATGACAACATTCAATTTATAAAGATACCATGCAATTTGTTCCTGGTTGCCGTGGCACTTTTTTGACAGGTAACTGCTGTAGGAGCAAAATGAACCAATAACACTGAGGAAGAAATAACTGTCAGTTTGTCAAGCAGCCTTGTCAGTCTCCCATTGCTGTATGCAGACCTAGGTAACAGACAAAGGGAACAGAACAGGCCACAAGCATAGGAAGATTACAATGTAGTCATAGGAAGTAGAGTATACGTGTCAGAACTGATGTACAGACATGAAATTGTAATGTCTATGATTCAGAACATGTACATCTAACAGGCAAGATCCAGCAAAGTAGATCCAAATGCAGTCTTCAAACACACTAATCCACACTCCGAAAAAGCATGTTAGCCCATTTGGCCAAAGGCACATGCCCCCAGCTAAGGGGAATGTGCCTCTCCTCCCATATGAGCAGCACCAGGGGAAGTACCGAGATATAAAATCCAGGGGTCAGAAAGGAAAAGTCCTGCTATGTAGCCTATTTCTTCCATCCATTAACTGAGCCCAGCTGATTTCACTAATTAGTTCTACCTCCTGGCTGAAGAATTGTGCAAATTAGCAAATCCAGGTGATTGGAACTAAATACCGGGGAGGACTTTTTACTTTCTGAACCCTGATTTTACACCTCTGGTTAAGTAGCACTAGGTGACTGAGCGTTCACGCTTTAACTGTTTTGGGAAACACGTGTTACAAATTAAAGAGCCATCGTAGAATCGCTTGTTGAAATCGCACTTAACCCTAAGATTGATCGTTATCGGGAAACATGGCCCAGAATGATAAGAGCTCACCTACCTGCCGCAACACCACAAATGTGAAGATGGAATGAAGGCCCGGGAGGATGGTGCAAAAGCTTGGAGCACGCAACTCCTGATCGGCCGTCCTTCATCTGTTCACCTGGGTGGTTGATCATTGCAGCGACCTCTGACAGGGGGTCTGGGAGATCAGCTAGCTGGTTAATACCATTGCGGATCACAGAACGCTCGAAGATATGGATATGACCGGTAGGCTAACAAACTTTTAGTTTAATTAAAGGGGTAATAATTAACACCGGCTTTTGTTCTGTCTCCGCCCACTTCACAATTTCAAAAGATGCGAACTGGGCTCGAGTGAGAGAACACAGATGCGAGGGGGGAGGAGTTACAGTTGGGGGGAGGGGCGATAGATCCATTCGGTAACGTGTCATAGGTACTGTACGTAGGCGAAGCCAGCAATGGGGACAAACATTAATTTGCACAGTTTGAATATCCATTTGAATACCCATGAATCAAGAAGAGGGGAGATGGGGTGTTGACTTGCTTATGTGGAAAAAAGGTTTTTACCTTTTTTTCACGTCACAGATAGGGGCGTGGCTCAAACGAAACTTTTCAATTTGGATTTGGATTTCAGCGAATGCCTCTTTTTTGACACACAATGCGGTGGCACAGCTTAATTACCTTTTTGTTTTTTTGTTTTTTAACAAAAGGATATATGTGATTTATGAAATGGAGACAAGATACTTGGCTTTATAACTCAAAATATGTGATTTAGTGTTAATTTACCCTTTAAAAGGTCCATAGGCTACCTGATATGCTATTCAAATATGGTATTTTGCACTTGACTCTAAACCTGAGTTTAATATTTGGTGGCTCTGATTACTGGCAGCACAATGTTAATTGTCAGGACGGGCTGGTTAGAAGTGTTCCTTTTGGATTAACACATGGTTGCAGCATAACTACGTATGTTAAAATACTGTATATGTTATCGCATGGCACAGACAAGAGTGTCGACCTATCATTCATTTAACATTTTTTTAATTTTATCTTTTGTAAGGTAGGCTATTTGCTTATTATATCCGACTCTCTTTTTCACAAACATTTATAAATATAAATAGGTTATTGTGGTGTAATGTCCTAATGTGAGTAACCAGATGTTAGAATGTTAAATAGTTATTTTTTACTTTTAGAGGGAGGGGTGTGAGACTTCTCAGTCTGCAAACTGCTAAATGCAGTTGTCACGCTTCTTTGACACACACATCCGGAATGGTGCCAGCAGCAAGGGGCGTGATTTCACCTAGGCATATACAGTATTAATGTACAATATAAATTCCTTTCTATGTTTTCCTATAATGGCGGCACAACATTTAGATTACGGTTAAATTATCAATTTTAAGATGGAACATTAGGGGCTTTAAAAAAAATCCAAAGTAAAACGCACAAAAAAGCTTACAATATCTACATAGGAAACGTGTAGATGTTGCATTTATCCAAGAAACGCATCTCGGTCCAAGAAGAAGCTCCACGCCTGCAGAATAAAACATACAAAGTTGCTGCTTCATCCAGTTGCAGGCTCTCAATCTAAAGGGACTATTATATTTATCAAAAGGGATCTAAATTTAATAATTGAAATCTGGTCAGGATGATTCAGGGTTGCATGACAATTCATGGCAAAAAAGTAGCATTGCGTCCATCTATGTACCAGACATTTTTGATAACACATTTTACCCTTGGCTGACCAGCAAATTAGTAGCACTATTTGGGTGTAGACATGAATGCATGTGCACAACTAAATGTTGATAGGTCCTCACCACTCTGTCCCTCTCATGCTCTACAGTTGGCATCCAATTCACTCAAGGCCTTTATAAACTTGTTTATTTGAGCGTCATATAACTTATTCCAGACTAGATTACTTTCTATTTTCCTGTAGTCTTCATGTGAATGTAGAATTAACATCTATTCTCCCCAGCCACACTTTCAGAGCATAATCCCGTAGTTTTGACATAGGTTTCAAGATACAGAAAAGCCCTCGATGGCATTTAAATACAGCCCTCCTGCAAAATAGTGACTTTGTTAAGGACTTGAGAACTTTTCATTCAACGTAAATTTCATTCTACAGACTGGAGAATCTACTGATGATCCAATGTTTATTTGGATGACTATTATGGGGTTCATCAAAAATCTTACTTCCTCATTTGCCTCTAACTTGAAAAAGAAAAGAAACAATCAAAACATTTTTTTAGAACAAGTGTCAATTGCTTGAGTTTGAAAAGAAATACACCACTACAATCAATGCTTGTCAACCACAGCTAAATTAAATTACCTATTATACCGAAAAGTGTAATTTATCATGCGCGGGGTTAGGGAATGATTATTTTCAGGGTAGTAGGCCAAGCAGGCTGCTTGCTCTCAATCTTAACCAATGTGAGGCACACTCAACAATAGACACTCAACTAAAATCACCCACTAAGGGTTTGGTCTCTGACCCTAAAGAAATTAACACAACATTTAAATCATTCTGTGAGGACTTATACTCACCTGCATCTAATTTTGATAAGGAGGCTTGTATCGACTTGTAGAGCTTCCAAAATTATCTGAGGCAGACTCTGTGGACTTGGGGTGCCCAATTTTGCTAGAGGAGCTGCATGTAGCACTAAAACACTCTGAAAAAGGTAAAGTGCCTGGCCAGGATAGCATAAATAAAATATATTTATAGAGATCGAATGTGACTCAAATACTTTGGAGTAGGTGGCCTGGATCTCTCAAAACAATAATTTCTACTGTGAAAATGAACGTGCTGCCACACTTGAATTTATTGGGCATGATAATTCCGCTACCCACACCTATATGCTACTGGGCATAGGTTGATGAATTCATTATAAAATATATATGGAATGGGATGCACCCTAGAATCAGATACAATACATTGCAGAAATCTAAAAGGGATAGAGGACCTTCCTTACCTAATTTCCAGATTTATTACCAGCTCCATCCACTTGAAACCTGGTTGAATTACTCATCACCTGTAGCTTGGAGGGCAATTGAGGAAGTTATAGTGCATCTGATCAGACTGCAAGATAGTGTTCTCTGGCCTTGCTCCCAATAAATGCATGCATAGCAAACCGTTGCTAACCAGAATTGTTGAAAAACGTATAAAAAGTCTTCCAAAATGGCACCACCACATACCTCTATGGCACAATAAAGCATAATGTCAGGTAACGAGCCTTTTGAGATCAAACCATGGTCATCGAAAGGCATTCACACACTTGGTGACATATACAGCACAGAGGGCCTCCTCAGTTTTCATGAAGTTTGTGTAGCTTTTAACATACTAAGATCATATTTTTTTCTTTATCGTAGGCTACGTAGTTCCCATTCTCTCATTGATTGGTTTCCCACAAAGGGCTTTGTCTCATGTACGTATGTATTCTAAATTGCTACTTACAACTTACAAAGATCTACTCAATGTGAAAGCATGGGGAAAAGATCGAATGGTAAATGAGGATCCAATCAAGTGAGCGAGTGTATGGAAGAATATATTTTGGCTCATCGAAGAACCCAAATCCTCCATTGATCCACTACAAAGTTTGCCATAGAACAAACTGGACACCACTTCTAAGATATCATACAAAACAATCTCACAATCCCAACTGTGAATTATGTCACCTTGGAGTCCCAGGTTCTTTAAAGACCAAGTGCGCCCCACTGTCTCAGCCTGTCTCCGCCGACTACACAATTTAGAAATATATTTGGTGGGGTGAATGAGGGAGAGGGGGTGGGGGCGGAGGAGGTGTGTCCAGCTCCATTTGCATAAATTAACGTACAATGTACAAATGATTTCATATAACTCGGATCAAACTGTCAAACTAGACGTTGCAGATCAAATATGAATCAAGATTTAGCAACTTAATGGCCTATTTCTCACCTCAAATATTTTCATAAACATACATGCATTAACACGTTGGGGCTGTGTTGAGGTCTATTCCTTCTGGGGAAAAAGTAACCCCTATGCACTCAGACTTGGTTGGAAAAGATTCCTCTGGATCCAATACCTCTGTAGCTTATTGAAGACGCTAAGCCGGAGCTTAACGAAAAACAAAGAAAGCTATGGCTTGCAGGTCTGACAGCTACAAACAACTTTATTGTTCAGGGTCCCTTCTCAAAAGCTGTACATTAAAAAAAAAAGGTTATAGTTTTAGTTATATAAATTCTAACTTTTTGTCTGCTTATGAATTGTACTGACTGTAAGTGAAAATATTTTGGACTGATTATGAAAATAAAAACATGTTGCTCACAAAAAAAGGAAAGTAGTCAACCTTCATAACCAACAGGCATTGCACATTTTTCTTAGATTAAACTCTGATGTAAATTTCTTGGAGGCTATACATGCAAATATTCTACTATGGAAATACATCTAAAGGCTCATTCTTTGACCCCCAATCAGCTTATATATATATATATATATATATATAATATATATATATATATATATATATATATATATATATATATATATATATATACAAACACACACACGCGCGCCGCACACACACACACACACACACACACACACAGTTAAATGCAAAAGTATTGGGACAGTGACATAATTTTTGTTGTTTTGGCTCTGTATCCCAGCACATTGGATTTTAGCACTCTGGAACTGAGAGAAAGCTGGGTGCTGATCAGGCCTGAACCTGACTTGATAGATTGGATTAACTGGAACCCTCTTTCTCCACCACCGCATACAGCCTGCTACAACCAATCATCTGGTGATAGGAACAACTTCTACTTCCACACAGTCTCTTCTTCTGAAGATAGGAATCAATTAATCAAAATGGCAGATACACAGCCCAGCTTGGTCTGCCTCTGCCCTTGTACCCATGTGCCCTAACGGGCAAATAGTTTATGATATACAAAGTAATGATTGTAAAGACAATGCTTATCAAGGATGACGCAGACTAAACCAGATAAGAAACTAATCCCAAATCTCCCAACGGTCAGTACAAGCACAGTATTTTTCCACAAAGTTGCTAATTTTATTCAGAGAAACAGAAAATATAAAAACAAATCAATGTGAAAGATAAACTGATGCTGGCAACCTGCATAAGGTGACAGTTTGGATCACCAAGTGAATCACAGTGAAATGTGAACTCTGTGTCAAACTGAATAGATCAGATAGAGTGAAGCTGAGGAGGAGCTTGTAACACCTTCACCAGGTTAATGAAAAGCTCAAGACTGAAAAAAGCTGATGGCCTAAAGGGTCTGCTATTTACAAATATACTGAACTTATAAATATTTTACAAAACAAATGTGTGTATAACCTACAAAAGATGCATTAAAACAGTTTAATGAGTATGGTCTCAACAGAAACAGAAAGCATGTGATCTTTCAGCATATAAACATCTATTTGTCAGGACATTAAGTCATTAACTTTTGCAAGTGTAACTTCCACGATTCCACAAATTCATGGTTGATACCCACTGGTACAGCATGCGTGTTATTGATAATTTTGGTCTGTGTCTACAATCTGTGTCTGATTGTGTCTGTGACAGGAGTTTTATATGGACGTATTTTTGTAGCAAAAGTCTCACAAATCTGAAAATGGTTTCAGGAAACTGTAGAATGGATTCACAAAATTAAATTAATGTTATTGTTGCTGTAAATGAAGTAGTGATAGGGGATAAAATATGGAAAGATCTACTTTATTAGAATATTTAATAACAAAAAAACTATGTTTTAGGTGAGAAGTTTGGCTTGGTCAAATGCCACAAAAGACAGAAAATTAAAATGAGCAACACCGAGCCAAACTTTGGCTCTCTACACTATCACTATGTCAACTTCCGCGATTAGAGTTCTTAATGTTCTATATGAAAACGGCTAAACAAATCTTTCCCATATTTTTTTTTATGGCAAGATATTGCTGAGATGAGTAGATCTGCCAAGTGGCTTTGTAATTGGTGTTAAAACAGCATTGATATTGATGGCAGAAATTTGGGTTTTAACATGCAAGTTGCAACCAAAACCTTATTACCGCGCCCCCCTAATATCTTGTCACAGTGCATTGCATTTACAAAAACCAAGTCTCTAAATGGCAAAATGGGAAGTGTAGTTGGAAGACCCATTTTGCAGTGTTGTTTATGAGCACTGACAAAAAAAAAACATTCACAATCAACTGGAAAATAAACAAAAAGCAGACAAACAAAAGAACAGGACAGCAAGAATGTGCAAACGTACTCCATAAAGAAACATGCTTGACTCACAATGCCCTAGTGCAAGCTATATACAGTGTACTCCAAAAGTGTCAGGAGAGTGACACATTCTTTGTTTTGGCTCTGTGTTCCAGCACATTGGATTTGAAATGTAAAAGTGACTATGAGGTTAAAGTACAGACTTTCAGCTTTAATTTAAATGGGGGGGCATGTGTAAAAATTGCTGCAATTGCTACTCGGTTCACCCGATATGGTGAACTGAGTGGCAGTTGTAGCAATTGCAATTGTAATATGAGGAAATTGCCTCTAGTGGGCCAAAGTTAGTAGGGTTGAAAGTGTCATTATTTCAAGTTCTGTGGAAATAAAAATGTGAAATCTATGCAAGAATACAGTACATTGCAAACTACCATATGTGGCATGGGGATCAGCATCTCATCTTAACTAAAAACAGTCCCTGGCATGACAGGGGCTCTTGTGATATATTTATGTATTATATTAAAATAATAAATTGTAACACTGTAATCATGAAGTCAGCATTTATAGGTATCCAGCAAGGCACATTCTTTGTGTCAAAGATCAAATCTAAAGGGATACAATGGATGTCTAGTCTAGTGTCTAAGAGTGTCAAACCTGAATACAGCGAACAACATGGATGTGTGCCGTATATTGACAACTGAGTTGATGATATCTAGTTTGATTGACGTACGTACAACACTTTGTCCTGTGATGAATTGTAATTTCAGTCCAACCTATCATGTCCCGTGCTTCTTAGTCCATGTCTGGTTTTATCCGTTTATATGTATTTTCTATCTGGTAGTCTGTTCCGTGTTTTCGCTCTCTGCCTCTATTTTGTGTCTCCACTTCCCCGCACCTGAATTGTGTTTTCTCATTCGTTTTGTCTCACCTGTTCCTCGTTGTTTCTTCCATCGTTTATTCCTGCCTGCTCCTTGCCAGTTCCGAGTTCTTGTCTTCAGTCCTGTGTACCCGTCCAGTTCCTGTTCTCCTGCCTGTCCAGCCTGCTCGTGCCCTGTCTGTTCCTGTCCAGTCCTGCTCCAGTCTTCCTGCCCATCTGCCCTTCCCCGTCCTAGCCCTGCTCCTGCCCATCGCCCTCCTTTTCCCCTGCTCTGACGGATTCCCCTGTTCTGACCCCTGCCGGTTCCTGGACTTTGCTTTTGCTCGTCCTGCATTGCCCTGTTCACTGGACATTGACTCCTGTCTGGATTTGACTACGTTTCTGCCTGCCCTCTATTGCACTGTTTGCTGGACATTGACCGGTGTCTGGGATTGGTTCCGATCAGTTCACATAACACCAACCAGCAGCTCTTAACTACTCTGTTACAGCACTTGTCAGTCAGAAGATGAGTAGCTGGTATTATGTTCCAAGGTAACTATGGCAACGTGGCCTCTTTGTCCTGATTCAAAATCACTAGGGATGAAAATAGAACCTTCAGATCTTCAACAAACCAAAAAACAGAAGAATTATAAAAGGAAACTAAGTATTTTATCTTGTGTGACACCAGAAAGGAAGGTCACTTTGTTTTTATTAATGGTGATGAGTCAACTACTGGCAAACCCTTTCAGCCCACATTATATGCTATACTATCTCTTTGCCATTTTATTTCCAAATGCATAAAAATAAAATGCACCCTACCCCCCACCCCCCCACCCCCCCCCCCCCCCAAATGCAAGTGTATGGAGCTGATATAAAATTCCCATGTAAACTTGAGGAGATGTTGTGGTAATGATAATGTGGGATAAGTGCAACAATAAACTGTTTCACTTATCCTACATTTTCAAGCTAAAGCCAATATATAAATCTCTGCCACTCTAAACAATTTCATGGATTTAAAAGAAAATCACTAACTTTTAGGAGGATTACATTACTAACTCCAACAGAAAAAAAAAACTTTATTCTGTTTGACCCTTATAGTGGGTTTGGGGCTTTCCAGAAATGCATACATACAGTGGTGGTAGAAAGTATTCATACCCCTTCACTTTTTGCACACTTTATTGTGTTGTAAAATTGCCATTTTTGCCCATCAATCTACACTCAATAACCCATAATGACAAAGTGAAAACATCTTTTAGAAATGTTTGCAAATGTATTAAAAATCAAAAGCTGAAATCTCTCATTTACATAAGTATTCATACCCTTTACTTTAATGTATTTTTAAAGTATCATATTTCATATTTGGTCTCATATCCTTTGCATACTGTTACTTCCTGAAGTCTGACCCATCTACATCAAAAGACTCTCCATATCTTATTCTCAGGTACTGTTACAAGCAATACTATAACCTCTCTGCATTTGAATTGATCTCTATGGGAATTGGAGGGTGAGACTAGATTCAGCTGTAAATTACACTGGTACAGTATGGAATATATGGCTGGCTAAATGGCTGCAAGTTATCAAGGGTCTGAGTTATCGAATGAGCCCCAAACCATCACTCTACGGCCAGATATGGAGTAGATGTGGATGGATCACTGCAAGGGTTATTTCTCCAGACTCATTTTCTTATAGAACTCTATGGGGAAAAAAGTCAGGAGAAGAAACCCTTAAAGTGATACATCCACATCTACTCCATATCTGGCCGTAGAGTGAGGGTTTGGGGCTCGTTCGATAGCTCAGACCCTTGATAACTTACAGCCATTTAGCCAGCCATGTGTTCCATACTGTACCAGTGTAATTTACAGCTGAATATAGTCTCACCCCACAATTCCCACACACATAACGCTTGTCATAACAAGTCACGACAGTGTTATAACATGACATTGTGCAGGTTATAACATAACATATGACTAGGGACAATAGGTACTATTATCTTGGGCACCTATCACAAAATATACTAGCATTACCATCTCAATCTCCATGGGACACTGTAGGTATTGGTTTGCTGCAAATACCTGAATAATTATACAATTAGTGATTAATTGTAATCATAAGCAATCAGTTGATGTAATACACTGGATACAGGGAAGAATGTCACATGGATATGATGGGAAACAGGCGGCAGTGTAGTATAATGGTTAAGGAACTGGCCTTGTAACCGAAAGGTTGCAGGTTCGATTCCCAGGTAGGACACTGCCGTTGTACCCTTGAGCAAGGTACTTAACCTGAATCGCTTCAGTATATATCCAGCTGTATAAATGGATAATATGTTAAAAAAAATGCTAAAAAAAAAGTTGTGTAAGTCGCTCTGGATAAGAGCGTCTGCTAAATGCCTATAATGTAATGCAATGTAATGGGAAATCAACCACAAATTCGCAAAGACAAAAATGAGACGTGAGTATTCTCTCAACATGAGAAAATGCATTCTCAAAGAGTGCAGTGTTTAACTCTCGTGAGGAAGAGTCAGTCTTTGCGAGCGAAACTGCAGCTAGAAGTTTGTGTACCCTCAGGCTTTTTCTCTGTGCTCAAATTTCATTTAGTTTTGATAGGCTGGGGCTGGCTCAGAGATGGGCCTTTGTGGCAAAAGATTTTATTGGTTATTGTCCGTGTCCGGAACTCTGTTGTGATTAGCTGGTACTCGGTGTCAATCTCAATGCCCGACGCAAATGTAAAACCACAATGTAATCGGAGATGTGCAGCACACTCTCAGCATTGAGTACAAATGAAATTAGGCGAGTCCAAACAATAGGCTAGTCCAAACAACAATCTATGAAAAGAGATTGTGATACCCAATGTCTTGAACATGACCACACATTGGCTAATTACCAGTATACGCATATAGTGAATAACTTGTATGCTTGTTTTGCTATACACTTTTCTCCACTATATACGAGTGCACTTGTAGTGACAAGGCAAGCTGTGATAATCTGACCTGATATGATAAACTGTCCTCATGAGCAATACTATTGTTTCCATTTTATATGAACTAGCTCAACAGTAGACAAACAAAACTCTTAAACTCATAGTGTGAATGCCATCACTTTCTGCTGCCGCTTTTTGTCACAGCAATTGGTGGTGTATTGGATCTGTCCATCGGCTGGTGTGTCCAATAAAATAAAGCCTATTCTATTATATCACCAATGTAGCAGCATTATATTTCACCAATATGCGCAAGGATATTTCACCGGAAACAACCTCTGGAGTACATAAACATGAAGCCGTCTCCCCTCCAGGTAAGACATGATAATGCAGTCCTCACATTTTTTATACGAGGACTAGATTAAGGAGATTCAAATTGTTTACAATCGTTGTGGTCAGGGACATGTTTCCTCTGATGAGGGCAGGAACAGGCCGTCAGAATCAAGTCTGTGGGATAAGCGGCATTAATTAAATGGCCTTTAATATATTACAAGAAAATAGTATAAATTAGTACATTGCTTAATCATGCCGCGTAAAGACGTAACCATCTAGTCTGAAAATAGCATTTATTAAAATCTATTAAAATGTATTAAATCTGATCAAAAACCTGGCTAGAGTAATTTCCGACCACTAACTATGACGTGCGTATATTTGTTTTGTTTTTTATTTCAGGACTTGAGACGTTAAATCATATTGGCTTGCTTGAACTGCGACTCGTGAGTGAGGCTACCCATTCTGTTTTAAATGCATTTTTAAAAATCCTTTGTTTAGGCCTATAGGTTAATGCAGATGTAGGATAAATGATAATCTAAGCTAATGTTAAGGGGCATCATTGTTTTGAGCACTTTTTGGCTCATTGCATGCCTTTTTTGATTTTATATATTAAAAAAAGATTAAAGAGAAACTCCTAATTCTCGTTATGTGCGCAGACCTGCCTTCAGTTCTGTTTTGGACATTACAATTCTAAATATGCATCTCTCAAAAAGTTAAATGATTTAGAATTTATATGTTAATTTCCTTTGTTTTTGTTTTTTTTTTGCAGGATGGAACAGGCAAAAAAATGTCTAAGCGGTTCCTGTACTCTGACGCATTATTTGGGATTTAGAGGATGATCGAGGCAAACAAAACTCATTTAAACGCAGAGGTGTAATTATTTGCTGGGAGCAATTTGAGAATTGGACATATTTGTTATTTCATGTTATTATTTTCCAAAATTGCAGTCCGCCTTTGGTATAATCAGTTCATTATTTCCCTCGTTCTGTTATGAACTACTTTTAATTGCAGTGTCTCTAATAATCTGTTGTCACAAATTACTTTCTTTTTATTGAGACTCTACTTGCCGGTATGTCTGTTAATGATAATTATAATAGCATTTATCCCAACGATCTCAAAGTGATTTACATCAAATCTATCGCCAATAATGTCGTCAATAATCATGAACCATATTTCATTTTATTTTCCCTGAGATCAATAACTCTCCGTTTAAACACCTGAAAATCAACACTTGTAGTACTGTACATGTAGGTAGGCACAGTTAAAGGCAATTGCTACTGTCCCAGGGATTTATTTGTTCTGGAACAGTTACAGTCAAGTAAATATTTTATCCTCTCTTCTTGCGTCCTTTTTCACTCTTGCGTCCTTTTTATGTTCCAGTCTCTTATGACGTCTCTGATATTTTGAAGCACTTGTATTGATGAAGCCAAATGGCATTTATAATGCCATTTACAATTTACATAATACAATTCTGACCACCGTTTTAGGGATGCTCGGTCACAACACAAGCAGGCAGGTGAAGAGAGGCAGGGCAGAAAGGAGGTTTATTGAGGTGCCTACTCTGTACACACAATGTGGAAATATTACACAAAGGGAAATTGAATTAAAACTACACAGGTTGCACCAGGCCAGCGCAAGGGAGGGGGCAAACTAAGAAAAGATAATAACATACAAAAGGACGCCCCCTGCCAGTCCACGATCGCAGCAACACCCATTCTCTTCAGTATTCAAGATGGTTCTAGTCAGCAGGGGAAACAATCATTCTTTGGTTTATGATATGGCTAATTGTGCGTCTCCCTGGTGGACCCTGGCCACAGTCAGCTGACCATGACTACGGACCATTGGCTGCATCACTATATGAAAGTTAGTCTGAGTGGGCCTCCCAGGAAGCCCCAAAGAGTATACTTTCCCGAACAATAAAAACTCAGATTTTGTCATTACTATTACTTCAAGCCCTGAAATGTCTAATGTGTTCACATTTATTTAAATAGGACACCAGGTAGAGCTAACATGCATGTGTTATTCTAGAGTTTGAATGATTTAAGTCATGTAATGGTCAACTGAGTGGCTGATAAGCTTTGTTTACCAAGTCATGTCTCAAGCTGGTATCCTTAACTCATGTTTTACCCTCATCACCAGATCACATCAATATCCTCTTCAGTCTTGATAATGTGACCATGGAAGGAGAACACAATTGACCCAGATACATAATTCAACTTTCTTATTTAGGTATTCAACTGTCAGATATCCTTATCCGCAGCAACAACAAAAGAGGAGTAGGGTCATTCTATGAAAAGAGTACCTTTTGTCTGCATAAGAAACATTTGGGGACAAAAACAGTGACTAGATAAACACTAGATACATTTTTAAATATATTATTACTGTGTCTGTTATCCCCAATAAAACCAATTAAAACCATATGAGAATAATTTTATAGAATTAACAACATTTATGCAGAAGAGGGTAAGGAATTTGTCCCTCACTGTGATCTTTCTAATTCAGTTGGACTTTTAATTTGTTAAATACAGACATTGGGCCTCATTCATGAAGGGTTCCTAAATATGCGCGTACATTTATGTACAAAACGAGTTGGTATGAAACATTTACGCCAGATTCATCAAACCATGTGGGAAAGGCAGGTTTTTTCGTATTCACATGCGTATGTTCATACACGTGCGTTCACGTTATTTTGTCATTAGCATAAATCCACAGCCATAAATTGCCTAATATTGAGGTTGTCACTTCCATTTAAAGGTCCATATGAAGTCAAAATATCCCAGAAAAAGCAAAAGAAATAATTATTCTGACACTGAAATCAAAGTTTTATTAGCAGATGTTCAAACAAGGGGAAAAATAGTCTAGTGTTGTCCATTCTGGTGTCATTAAGTAAATAATAAAGTAGCCTACATGGTAAAGTAAAAAAACTGGCTAGATAGGATAGATGCAGGAAATTCAGAATCTCCCTGTCACACAATCTGTTAATGTTCAAGCTTATCTGCATCGGACGAGCGCATTGCCTCCATCTGCCAAGCACTAGGTTGCGGTCTTTCTCGCAGCCTGGAAATAAATGAAATTATTAATTTATTAATTTTGTCATTTTGTTGGTGTTCTGTGTGTGCGAGAGGTGGTTAAATCCTCAATCCCCTAGTGATGGAAAGAGGTAGTTAGGAATCTATACTCTGACACAGTAAACAACAATTTTACGTAGCTACACCAATTCTCTCACCGCAGCTTTCTGCAAGCATGTGAAGTTGCTTTCAAATGAGCACTTATACCACAAGAATGCTCTGGTCCCTCCATCACAAACTATCAAAGAAGACTACTGTAAATAGACAGAAGCAGAGTCAGCTACTGTTTAATGTAAATTTAACTTTTACCTTTCAGTAGCTCTTCCTAACCGAGGCACATTTCCACCTGCCATAGTGAATTAAAATGAATAAATGAAACATTTTTTCCCTCAGCTGTGTTGACACAATGATATAGTACATAAACAGTCATTACTTTCACTTATGAAAATTAATCAGACTCTAAACCAGTCTCAAATGCCTGCAAGCTTAGTCTCAGCAGTAGGCAATCTCTTATTGAAATCCAGGAGAGTGCTGCCCTCCATTTAGGCCTGGGAAATTGTTCCTCCAAAGAACATGGATTTAGTCCACTTGATTACATTTGGATTTGTCTTTGTACAATATATGTACAGTTCCTCTGCCCAAAGCCTTTAGTTTGAGCAGTAATAAAATTCTAACTTCTTAATGCCAGAGGAACAAACAGTCCTTGGTGATATTAATTTGGACAAAACCTCCACCCACAATCTGCATTCCAACCGACTAGACCATGCCCTGTCATCACTTGTTATTGTGTGCTAACAAGCCTTCCTTAGTTGTATGGATACCTATTCCTGATTTATAGGCCTACATCATTAAAGCAATGCATGAAAAACATGCTTGTTCTTTTTAAAGAGGTACAATAAACTGTGTTGAAGGTGTAACAAAGCTTGAAAATTTATGGGGTTATTATGCATTCTAAATGCTTTGAGATTTTATATTCTGAGTAAATATTTGAAGTGGACAATCAGCTGTAAGACATATGGATAGATGTCAGCTTGTATTAACAGTGCAGATATAAAGAAAATATCCAATGAAATAACAGCAACAATGTTGACAAGCTGATTTCAAGTAGAATGCTTTTCTATTGTGAGTATTTGAATTAAAATTATATGCGTTGTGTGACATTAAAGATGTGTAAAGCACATGTGTGTAAAATAAATTCTCAGTTTTATATTGTTTACTGTTATCAGCGCATCACATAACAATGAGGAAACAGTAGCCTAGCAGCTGTGTCGCCTTGCTTCTGAGGTAGTTCTTGATTAGTTTTAGTGATCACTCTAATCATCACTAATCAACATTCATTTCCTCATTCAGCCTCACTCCTCTTGTGACATCGCATCAATGTATTTGCTGTCAGTTATCGCTTTGTCATTGTAGATCTTTGTATGACTTTGTATTATAAACTTTATATGACTGGGTTGTAGCTAGCTAACTGAATATACTGTATAGTGATCATAAGTCAGACAGTAATAACGATTAGATTTACTAGGCAACACAAGTATTGACAGCCTGTCATTTCGCAACAACGTTACACACAGCAGTCAAAATGATCAAGCGTAAATACAAGATAAATGATGGCCAATCTGATCATTCATAGCCATGTAAGTAAATGTGTTGATAACTTTATTTCCTTACACAACATTGATATTCAAATAATATCAGAATGTTCAATACATATGATTAGGAAAAGTCAAGAAGGGAGTGCCATATGGATTATAATGATGGCATATTTATTGATTTTCTTAAAGGGTAGAAGTCTCTAAATCAGGGGGTGTGTTAAAGGGATAGTTCGGAATTTTGGACATAATGTCTCAATTACGACTTACCCATGATGTAGTTGATTGATGGAAACCATTTTCAGCGAATTCCATGCTGTCCCTTCTTTTGAACATACACACATTGCTAATGTTAGCGCAACTCTATGGTAACCGGTAGCATCCACTACCAAACGCGGGGTTATTTTGAGTGTACCATACCATACCATCATTTTTTAAGTCAAACTATCGTTGAATCCTTTACTTTGTGCTGACCTATATTCTCTGTGGAAGTACGGCGGCAGAGCGATACTTTACGTTACCTACGAATGTAGTGCCGGCACTGGTCGACTACAACAACAAAGAAGAGCAACAAGTTACAATGTACAATGTTCCCTCCGCCGCCGTACTTCCACAGAAGGCTTAACCGGTATCACATTAAACAAATTTCCACGCATTCCCATAAAAGGGCTGTGGTCTGCAAAAATGAGCCTATAGCAGTACAGCATGGACAGTACTCAAGCACCCTTGAGGGGAAACAGACTGATATGGACAGATATAATGAACACATATGAATAATATAAAATTATCATAATGGCAAAAGGCAACACCATTGCCACCAACAAGGCCAGGGAGGAGAAGATTGCTAATCTTGTACATTTAACATAAATGTACAAGATTAGTTAGTTAACACTTTATTTACTTCACCACTCATAACAAATAAATCTACAGCCTTATTCCTGTGACAACTGCACTTTAGAGCTCCTAAATTTTAAACTTGATTCAGCATATACTGTATAAAATCTTGCCTGAAGCAATCACACCAAAGTTTAGTCATAAACTCAAGAATTATGGGATGCAGGCCTATCACTGACCCATAATTAAGGGATAAGTGGCTATGGACACGTAGGGCTCAAGAAGCTTGTAAATGTACTGTATTGGCTCTGTTGATAATCTATATATTTTGTATTGTGTATCCTTGGGGAAAGACGGTGGATTTTGCTAGTCTCTAAATAATCTCATTCTGCGAAGACACCCCCTCACTATTCACAGCTGGAGAAGCCTTTTTCCAAAGAGTTGATTGATCAAAGGGTGGTGCATTCATATGTTTCAATCTGTTAGAACATAACGTACCCCGGAGCAGGTGATATACCACGGTGATATACCCCAATTATAATTGAGTCAGCTTTGTGATACGGGAAACCCAGGGTTGAAGCTTAAATTAGCTCACTAACCCCTTAATCTCGCTTCGTATTACACTCCCCTGGTGTGGGTGTTGGTTTTTGTCCAGTAGTAACCCTAACCCTAATCAAGATCTTGATTAAAGACAGTGATACTTTTTTTAGTTGAATCAAGTGTTATAGTGTCGGGCCAGAATATATACTTGTGCCCACAATGGCTGTTCTTAAATAACATGTGGAAACAACGGAGGCTGCCAAAAACTATGACACCTGTGCAATGATTAATTGAGATGATCACGGTAGCACAATTTGTTGATCTAACAAATGAAAAGGCTGAAATAAAAAAAGTTACTTATTGTAAGTGATACATATTATAGTTGTGTGGTATTTCAGTGTGGAGTAGTTAGTCCATTATGTTGTTACATAAATGTTGAAGTCAAAAAGAGAAATTGGATGTTTAACGTGTAATTTTCTCAAGCTTTGTCTGCTAGTTAAATAAGTGTGTGTGTGTGTGTGTGTGTGTGTGTGTGTGTGTGTGTGCTTTCACATGAACAATAACAAATGACTTGTATTTTCACTGCTGTTGAAGGTAATTTCAGTATAAGACATACAAATTTACCAGTGAGTTCAAATCAATTAAAGACTCAAATAAGAAATGTGTATATAAGGCGTGCTAGCAAGCAATAGGCTATATGGACCAATAGCCTATTATGATCAATATTATCTGGACTAACCATTATGACGTGTTTTGATATACACAATAATAATCTTTCACATAAGGGTTTAACACCGGCAAGGGTTCCTGGTAATTCCTGACCAAACTATTTCCCAGTAATATAATAATGGGAAAACAGGAAAACATTTTCCATTAGCTTAGACCAGTGGGGTTATTTTACAAAATATATGCGGTTTAATTGTGTTATAACACCTGCAGCGTCTGAGAATAAGATACCAGAACATGGCTTACCTCTCACCTTAGAAAACGCCAAATTAGCCTGCTTGTTTAACAAATTCTGTTTGATTACCTGCATTCTAATATTGATTTATAACATAAATAGAGTTATTTTTGCACCACTGATGACGCTAAATACACTAAAGCTGTCAGGTTGGGAACCAATAGGTTTACACATATTTCCCCTTGTTCTATAATGTCCTGCTTATGGAAATATGACCAATGCGTTTTTACTGGTAGCTTAATGCCTAAAACAAGCCCTCTTACCAGTGATTGCAGAGACAACAGGCGTCTATTCTGGGGGGAAAAATCTGCTATTTTTGGGAATAATATAAATCTCTATTTCACAATGTAATTTTGATATTTTTATGCTTGTTTTAACTATTGTCCCCTAACAGAAGATTGGCTCCGGGAGGATTGCAGGAACTATTGGCCAAAATAGAATCAAAATGTTGATGGAGTGGGCCCGCTTTCATTTCACATAATTTATAACAGCATTCTCTGCTGGGGCAGAACCTCAAGAAACCCAAAGTTTGCCGTGAACTGCTGTTTTACCCGTTCTTGGCTGACAGGTGTGATGGGGACTTGAATCTATTCATTGCATATAGTAGTGCATATAGGGACAGCAGGCATTCGTCTCCAGCTCAGCTGGCAGGAGATGATGGAAGTTTGGTCAAATCTGGTGGGATGAAAGCAAATTAAGGTGGCATTCACTGAGCTACAGGTATGTGGTCTTTGACCGATGGACCCTTTTATTATTATGCACTTTTTGATATAGCCTACACAATAATAAAACACTGCCCGGCCAAAAAAAAAGTTGCACACTGTAATATTTTGTTGGACCGTCTTTAGCTTTGATTATGGCGCGCATTCGTCGTGGCATTGTTTCGACAACCATATGCAACGTCACAATAAACTTGAATAAATGTTTGGCCGAGATCTTGTATTGACGACGGGAGAGTCGAACCACTCCGTGAAGTCTTCTCCAGCACATCCCAAAGACTTTCAATGGGGTTAAGGTCAGGACTCTGGTGGCCAATTCATGTGTGAAAATGATTCCTCATGCTCCCTGAACCACTCTTTCACAATTTGAGCCCGATGAATCTTGGCATTGTCGTCCTGGAATATGCCCATTGATGGGATAACCTGGTCATTCAGTACATTCAGGTACTCAGCTGACTTCATTTTATTGCTGCATAACGTTGCTGAGCCTAGACCTGACCAATTGAAGCAACCCCAGATCATAACACTGCCTCCAGAGGCTTGTACAGTGGGCACTATGCATGACTGGTGCAACTGCAACTTTTTTTTTGGCCAGGCAGTGTATTTCACATTGTAATCTTGATATTTTTCGTCATGCTTGTGCATGCCCCTGTGTAACAGACAGGAGGGTGTAAATGCATTGAGCACATGCCTATGTAGATGCACTTATATGCGGTGTTAAAATAACATGTAAACTGCGACATGACTTTAGACGAAGTTTGTGGTGGTTTTAGCGCAAACACTTTCTGCTGGCAATATGCCAAAAATGATCCTGGCCACACCTCATCTTAAGACCTCAGTTCGCTTGCTATGGGCACAAGGTCACTTGGTATTTAAACGACGTGAGTGCTGGGCACTATAATGACACCTGCGCCGCCCTCAAACTAGCAAAGACACTTGCATTTGGGTTAGCGCCGGGTGTAAGATAGGACCCAAAAGGTTCTATAGATGTCAATGTTGAGTTCAAGTTACATTTAAAATGTTGATTTTTGATCTTTTCCTCCTTTAAACTATGAAGAAGAAATCTTTGATCTAGTTAGCAAAACCCAATCGGGCTGTAATTTGTTTTTAGTAGTGATTTTTTTAAAAAGCTAAACAACACAAAGGCACATAACGTGAGGGTGCCTTTTCATTATACATGTGTATGATGATTTTCTTTAGAGCCTCACTTTCTGGAATATAGGGGACTACTGTTTATGATTGAAGATTTACAGTTCATGAAGAAGGGAAAATATTTCAGAGAAGTGCAAGTCTGAAATGACTCAGCTAGAGGCATCAACAACATTTAGCACACAAGTATAAACCAGAAACTGTAGCTCATGAAAACCTTGGAGAATACAAAAAAATATATACATCCCTTTCATATAAAGCATAGGATTTCTCTCAGATACATTGTGGCCCCTCAGGATGTTGGGGAAAGCTCAGGCGGAAATTACAGGTCTAGTGTATGCATGGTTCAAGCATATTGAACAAACAAACAGAAGGGTTTAGATGATACGGGTGTCCTTTATGAGTGTCTAAAGGAACTTTTTGGCAATACTTCATATTTGCTATTTAGGAAATTTGCTAGTGTTTACATTATGTCAAGCTACATTTTTACATACTTATGTGTGTGAGGTAAACACCTATAGGATCAGAGGATCCCCGACCTCTGGATCAGAGGTCAGGGATCAGTGTTCTAGTACATTCTGGTACAGTACTTGAAGCATATGCTTACACCAAGCATATCTGCACTGAAGCTATATCACCCATTCTTGAGAATTAGGACAAATAATGTCCTACCAAAAACTCTACTGAAAACAACAAATTAAATCAATTTTTTTTTCTGGTGAAAATTTACATTTAAGTGTTTTATGTTTGAAATACATATCATTCATTTAATTTTTTGGACTAATTAAATTTTTTAAACTTCTATTCTTGTTGAGGGCCCACGCTAACTAGACTGCTTGTGATAAAACTTTTTGAATGTATTTTAAACCCTAAATCTATTTTCATGTAGAAACAATGTCATTCATCAATGAATCAGTGAATAACTGTGAGCACGAGATAATTAGCCTATCAAAAAAATGAATTAAATAAAATTATCTTGTGCGCACAAGGTAATTATCTCATTTTGATGCTCACAAGATTTCATTGATGCTCACGAGATTTCATGCTCACGAGATATTATATTGTGCGCACCAGATTATTATCTTGTGCTCACAAGATATTATCTCGTGCTCACGGGATATTCGTGTGCACTAGATAATATCGTGAGCACGAGATAATTAGCCTATCAAACAAAAAATAATCATCATTATCATTGATATTTTTTTTCTTGAATAGATGTGTGGCACTTAATTTGTATTATGACTTCTGATTTCATAACTGCAGGGTTAAAAACTCATAAGACAATATTTGTACCTTGATGGTGTACCACTTTTATAAAAATATTTTTTTTTTAATTTAAATAATTTTCTAATGATAAGATCACTCCATGAGAATTCATTGAATTTAATGCTGATAAAACTACATTTAATTGATTCACTGCAGTTAAACATAAGCAGGTGTAGAAAAGGGTTATCTTGCACCCAAAGGCAACACGAGGGTTAAGGTGTCATTGTGTATGCTTTTTTCAGTTGCATACCTCATTTGGTTGATTTGGTTGTCCATGACTCAGAGGTTCATATCACAGAGGTTCTACTGTATACTGCCTCTCATAAAAGCATACAGTATATTATAGGTGTCCACATAGAAGTTAATACAAATCTCTGGAAATTATTATCATGCATTTTCTGCTTTGAAACAGGAATGAAAATGGCATACTACAAGCTAAAAGAAAGCAATTTTGATAAACAGTTTTTAAAGGAAAGGAGTGTACAATCATATGCAAAGTACAAACGTTTCAGAAACAGAGTGACATATTTGTTGAGGAAACATAAAAAATATTATTATGACAAGTTACTAACAGAAAATAGAAACTACACCAGAAATCTTTGGAAAATAATAAATTCCGTCTCTGGGCGAAAGGCCAAGCGGACATTCTCGGATCATTTCAATATAAACAACAGGAGGGAAGAAGATAATAAGGTGATAGTAGATAGTTTCAACAAATACTTTGTTAGTGTTGGTCCGGAGCTAGCAAAGGCCATTCCATCCTCACTCCTACAGTGGGATCACTTTGATAGGGGCGGTGAGACAAAACAAGAGTCATTATTTTTAAATCCTGTCACACAAACTGAAATTAAAGCAATACTGAGAGACTGCACAGCGAAGACATCCACTGATGTAGATCAGATAGACATGACATTGTTAAAAAGGATATCAAAAGCGATCATACCTCCACTAACATATATATGTAACTTATCGTTCTGTAATGGCGTGTTTCCAGATAAAATGAAGATAGCAAAAGTTCTTCCTCTCTACAAAAGTGGAGACAAACAGGAGTTTTCAAACTATCGTCCTGTTTCAATTTTACCACAGTGCTCAAAAATTATTGAAAAGCTCTTTAATGTCAGATTAGATAAGTTCATTGATAAACACAAACTGCTATGTGACAGCCAATACGGGTTCAGGAAAAAACATTCAACAGCACTGGCCCTAACAGAATCCATAGAATTTATCAAAGACGCGCTAGACCGGATATTATTCACCATAGGCATCTTCATTGACCTGAAAAAAGCTTTTGACACGATAAACCACAGCATATTGATTGAAAAATTGTACAGATATGGAGGTAGAGGAATCGCATTACAATGGATAAAGAGTTACCTATCAAATAGAGTTCAATTTGTTCAGATAGGGGACAACATAGCAACATGCCTGGACATCACCTGTGGGGTCACACAGGGTTCAGTCTTAGGACCAAAATTATTTATACTATATATTAATGACATAGTCAAAGTATCTGACGTTTTAAAATTAATTTTATTCGCGGACGACACAAACATCCTCTGCTCTGGAATTGATCTTAATCAAATGGTCACATCAGTTAACAATGAAATGTCAAAGCTTCACACGTGGTTTAATATTAATAAACTATCACTAAACCTTTCAAAGACAAAATTCATATTATTTGGGAAAAGAGGCCTGAAGGAAAACATAAACTTAAAGGTCAATGGTACCAACATTGAACGAGTGAACGAACACAAGATTCTGGGGGTTACGGTAGATGGCCTCCTGACATGGAAACCACATGTGAAGCTAGTTCAATGTAAGTTGGCCAAAAGCGTGTCTATTTTGTGGAAAATGCAGAAATTACTCAAACATTCACTTAAGACAATTTACTCGGCACTCATAACACCCCACCTTCACTACTGTGTTGAAGTGTGGGGACACACTTATAAAGACACTACAGAGCCGCTGTTTAAACTCCAAAAAAGGGCAATGAGAGTTGTATATTGTGTCCCATATAGAGACCACACAAATGATTTGTTTATTAAGGCAAAGTTTCTCAAGTGGCAGGATATAATTAAATATAATACCGTACAAATATTATTCTTAGCCTCCAAAAATCTCTTACCCGTAAATATACAGAACCTGTTTCTAAAGAGAGATGACATACATAACCTAAGAGGAAACATGATTTATAAACAAAAATCTATAAAGTCAACACTCAGAGGTCATTCATTATCCATTGAGGGGGTTAAGCTTTGGAACAGTTTACATGATGAGATTAAAATGTCTACAAACTTAAAGACCTTCAAGAGTAAGATAAGATGCAAGATGGTAGGAAACTATCAAGTATAAACAATAGGGGGTTGTCAGGAAATGAAAACAATGTCACGATGTGCACAAAAAAACAAAAAAAAACAAAAAAAACAATGCAAGCGGTTTACACAGGATCCTGGACCTTGCAACACAAGAAGGCAGAAATCACCAAGCCTCCGAAGGCCAGTGCAGAAAATAGTGATGGGTAATGAACTCGGAGAGTGGGACTCATACCTACTCAGGCATAATGCACTGAATTTACAGGGGACAACAGAGCATCATAAAAACGAAGAAACGGACACATTTATTTTGGACATTATCTGAACAATATTCGGGACTGTCTGCTGTTGAAATGAAACAAATTGTTTTGACTAATGTATGACATGTACATTTAAATCCGACTTATTTGGACTTTAATATTTGGTTTATTTTACTATAGCTTATTTTTTCTTTCTCGATCTGTTTTGTTATAAAGAAAATTCAGCTATGCTGTTGTGATACTAAAAAATCTGTTTTAAACAAATGTATAATATCAACATTTAAAATTGTGAGGGAATTGGGGCGGGACTTTGATAAGCAGTCTGCTTTTTCCCGTATCCCTTTTCGGCAGGTACTGTATTTGTTCAAGGCATATTTCAGAAATGTGATGAAGTGTGACTATATACATGCCGAAATAAATAAATAATAATTTAAAAAAATTAAAAAAACCATTGGCAATTTCCATTAAATAAAGCTGATAAAACATGTACGTAACTTTCAATCAAACTTTACTAAAATTATAATAAAACAGGCTTTCCGATTGTGCGCGAAATGCACGCTGGAGGGAATATGAAGATGTTAATTTAGATGTTCGAGACCATGACTGAAGAGTTATTTGGCCTGTCCTGCCTTTTGTTAGCAGCTCTTCCGTGTTTAACAGATAACACACCCGCTTCATTGACTTTACATCTCCAACATGTTAAGGAGCATCAATCTCCACAAGCATTTATGTACCTTTAATTTCCTTCACCCCCGCTCTTCCCAAGCACTTTAGACAGCGAAATTTAAGCTTGGCTACTCTTGTGCATTCATTACCCATAAATTCAGGTATTCTGTTTATTTCATTATGTTTTGTCATGAGGTAATAAAAAAAAAGTATCCTTCGTGCCCTGATCTGAAAAGGGAGGGGCGTGGGGGTACAGAGTCTTAAGCATTCTCCCCTCAGTATACAGACTAATGTGTACAGTACTTAACTTAATAGTTCCAGCATAGGGTGTCAGATGTCATAATAGCAGGTAATGGGCATTAAAGACTTTAAAGTCTGACTCATATAGTGTGTCCGACTATAATATAGTGCAATACTATATAATTCAGAATATAGAGCCTTATACATCCAACTAAACCAGAGTGGTTCCATCAAATGTTATTGTCACTTGGTCTAATGTAATTCCCACATGTTACGTGAAAATATTTTGTCTGAGCTAGTTGTAATCATGTGGCAAATTTCCTTTCAATCATATCATGAAAATCTAACAAAAAATTATCACATTCTTCCAATGACAATTTAATTTAATAAGGAACATGCACAACATTTCCCTGAAAACATGCAGTCTTAGCCATGACGTTTTAGTGAGAATGACTCATATAAAACCATGGAAGTATCATCATATCACAGAGGCTTCAATGATAAATATGGTTAAATATGAATCTGGCAAAGACATTCTAATGTTCATCCTATTATGCAGGTTTCCTGCCAAGTACAATGTCTTTCAGTAGGCACTGCAACATGGACCATGTGCTGTACTATTTTTACTGACTTTACACTTCAAGGGGCCTATTCAGAGCCAAGATACAAGTGCGCAAAGTCAACTTTAGTCCAAAATTGTGTGGCTTTGCAGTTTAAGTGCTACTCTGCATAACTGGCGCATATGTCAACATTCAATTCAATTCAATTTTATTTATATAGCGCTTTTCACAGACGACTGTCACAAAGACGCTTTACAGAACAGAAAGGGGAGGAAAGGGGAAATGGGAAATGCCAGCTCTAAGCCCCCAGATAGCAGAGGTAAAAACTCTCTAGTAGGGAGAGAAAACCCTCATACTGTGGCGAGAAAAAACTCCCCGATGGGAAGAAACCTCGAGAGGAACCCGGCTATTGGGGGGATGCCCTTCCTCCACTGGCCTATGGGTTGATTATTTCATAGGGAGTTATTCTACTCTGATGACTCCGTCATGTAGAGATCAGCAGTGGCAGGTGGGGGGCGCCTAGCTGGTCTTGGGCTGGAGCTCCGGGCCAGGAGGGGGGACGGGGGAAGGGCTTGGGAAACTTGGGCTAGAGCTCCGGGCAGGTGCCCAGAGCAGGGAAGAGGAAAAAAGAAAAAAACATTGTTAGGGGGTTCAGATGGTAGCAGAACAAGCAGAGCAGGAGAGACAGAGGTGCCTGCGTGCGATAAGGAAACCCCGGCAGAATAAGTTTATGGCAGCATAGCTAAGGGCTAAACAGAGGCAGGGGCCAATACAGCCATGACGACAGGCTTGAGACAGTCACCACCAGACCATGACCGGTCCAGCTTAACACAGCACTACCAATAATGATCCAGTGACAGCACTGACCGCTCAGTCCACCAGAGACTCTATAGCTAATGCCAGCCACCCACTCCTGCCCCTCAACTATAGGACAGACTAAAAAGATGGGTTTTAAGCCTAGCTTTAAATAAACTGATAGTGTCTGCACCCCGAACATGAGCAGGCAATTTTTTCCATAGGAGAGGAGCACGATAGGAAAAGGCTCTACCACCTATGGTACTTTTAGCTATTCTAGGAATAACAAGGAGGCCTGCGCCCTGCGAACGGAGCGTTCGTGAGGGATTATAAGGGAAAAGTAAATCACTTAAATATAAGGGGGCAAGCCCATGTAAGGCTTTAAGGGTAAGCA
The DNA here is from genome assembly GCA_029718625.1 of Synaphobranchus kaupii. Classification (NCBI taxonomy): domain Eukaryota; kingdom Metazoa; phylum Chordata; class Actinopteri; order Anguilliformes; family Synaphobranchidae; genus Synaphobranchus; species Synaphobranchus kaupii. The sequence goes on from CM056379.1 coordinate 24,449,430, forward strand.
ACAGAATCTTATAGTCTATTCGAAATTTGACTGGCAACCAGTGAAGTGAAGCTAACACTGGGCTGATGTGTTCTCCTAGTTATCGTGAGAATACGAGCTGCTGTATTTTGAATTAGCTAAAGCCCTTTCAGAGAGGAATTTGCACATCCAGACAAAAGAGCATTACAGTAATCTAATCTAGAAGTAACAAAAGCATGGACTAGCTTTTCAGCATCATGTAGGGGCAGTATTTTTAGAATTTTTGAGATATTCCTCAAGTGATAGAAAGCAACCCTAGAGATGTCTTTAATGTGTGTATCAAATACGAGATCTGGATCAAACGTAACACCAAGATCTTTAATGACAGCACTTGAGGTGATTGAAATTCCATCAATGTTAGGCATATAGCCAGATAGTTTGCATCTCAGGGACTTGGGCCCCACTACCATTACCTCTGTCTTATCAGAGTTTAGCAAGAGAAAGTTATGGGTCATCCATTCCTTTATATCTATAAGACAAGCTTCCATCTTTGACAGCTGGACAACTTCATCAGGCTTGGCTGATAGATACAGCTGGGTGTCATCTGCATAGCAGTGGAAGTTAATGCCATGTTTACGAATGATTTGTCCCAGGGGAAGCATGTATAGAGAGAAGAGCAAAGGCCCAAGGACAGATCCTTGTGGTACTCCTTATCTAACCCTAGACTTATAGGAGGAGTCATTGTTAAGATGCACAAATTGATATCGGTCTGATAAGTATGATCTAAACCAGGAAAGAGCCAGTCCACGGAGGCTAACAATATTTTCAAGCCTATCCAGAAGGATGAGGTGATCAACTGTGTCAAATGCTGCACTTAAATCTAGAAGCATGAGTACAGAGATGTAGCCACTATCAGAAGCAAGGAGTAGGTCATTGAATACTTTGACTAGGGCTGTTTCAGTGCTATGAGAGGGTCGAAAACCAGATTGAAAAACTTCCAATATTTGATTAGGGTGCAAAAATTACCAAAGTTGTTTTGAAATGACCTTTTCTATTATTTTAGAGAGGAACTGAAGGTTTGAGATAGTCGTTCATATCCAAGTCTGGCTTCTTAAGAAGGGGTTTGATGACTGAACATGTGATCAAGGAAAGCCAACCTTCTAAATAAGTTGCCTGTTCAGGGTTGTAAGGAAGCAATCTAGATTTCAATTACATTCATTTTGGATTTTGTGAATCAAATTAATTTAATTTTTTTAAATGAACTCTAAAGTTTTATGTGTTGGTTTTCAGGACACTGAGGCACAATAGTTGGAAAATGCTGTCTCAGCTTCAGCTAGCACAGCTTTCATTGAATGTTAAATAACGCTGGTTTTTCAAATGTTGAAGTATTTGCCATTTTTATGTTTATGTGGGTATTATTGGTATATTTATATCGACTTGCTGTGGTTACACTGAGAAGTCTCACAACTGGCTGCGATTTTGCAAATGGTTTTGAAGAAGTGGCTGCCCGCTCCTAGATTAACATCTAGATTAATTTCTAGATTAATTTGTTATCTGACAATAATTAGAAGTTTATTTTACCAATCTGTGGACTAAAAATGTAAAGAGGAAGGAGATAAACACCTTTTTTCACAGGTGGCCTTCAGATTCATTCTATAAATGCTCAATTTTCCAACCTAGTCTCATAACCTTTTACGATCTATTCAACAAATTTCTACCACCCTACATTTTGTACTTACCCTGCGTTACTTACCCTGCGTATGAGGGACTCCGCATCACGTGACTTGATGAGTTTCTCCAAATCAGTACGAACCAGAATTAAAATATGCCATTTTTATTTCACCTGGGAAACAATAAAGGTAAGCCAACAATATTGTATTTCCACATAGCCTACATTCATAGGAAAACTTTATTTCGTAATTGCATTTTAATGCAACATGATGCATCATTCTAGCTTTTTCATCTCTCCTGTATCTGTGTGGGTGGCTATCTATATCCCGTGTGCCATGTCCCAATTGTCCTGTATTACCGCTATCTTAGCGAGCTACTCAGTTGTTTTCTGCATAGTTAACTATATAGCTAACTAGGTCTGTTCAGAACAGTGTATAGGTTGCAGTATATGATAATGGATTTAGCTAGTCATTAGAGGGTGTCGTTTTTGGGTTCTTTTGAAATCTTCTTTCGTATCCTACGTCAGACTGTGCTTGCCCACTTCTTTGCACAAAGCTTGGCCGGTAGAGTGTACATGGTCAGGTCTTCTCTAGTGCAGGTCGCTGTCAGCAGTGGGCATCTTATGAGGACTCTGTTTTGCAGTCACACATGGTTGAGCTGATGGAATACCCCCATTTGTGAACATCTTCCCACTGCGACACAAAGACAGTTTAGGGCTTTCCAGTCCACCCAGTTGTCTTTGGGGCCTGGAGGGAGATGTTCTGCAGGTGAAATGTTCATGTCTACCGGGAGTGGTCTTTCTGCAAATCTTGCATTCCAGATGTTGAGGCGTTCTTCTGCTGGTGAGGTGTTCAGTGGTGCTACGCTTGTCAGGAAGTTTTTCCTAGATGGAGATGTGTGGCTATGGAAAGAGTGTCTTTCATTGGAGGTCTGTTTTTGCCTTTCGAGTCTGCTTGCCACTGTTCTCCGCACTTCTTGGGGAGCAAGGCCACAGAGTAGGTAGAGACTGCCAGTATCTGTAGGTCTCAGGCAGAAAGTTATACACCTACAGCTGGTGGTGAGAGCAGGATCTAGCTTTTTGGCATGCGCAGATCTTCCCCATACTGGACAGGCATATTCAGTGGTTGAGTAGCAGAGAGCGAGTGAAATGCATAACATGATAGAATCAAGCAGATCTATCCAATATAAGAAACAATGATGTCTCTTTTAACATCTTTGAACAGCTGAAATTCCCACAATTCAACTCATCATACGAAACCCAAGGTGAAATAAACGTTTAGTTTTTTGTTGTTATTTGAAGCCAAAACAAATGATCAAGCATAGCATACAGCAGATATAGAATGTCGATCGACAAGATATGTACTGTTGTCATTAACATTTGCACTGACTACAGCCACATTATGAACTAGATTTTTGCCAATTCATAGCACCGTCTTTAGGTTTTGTGTTAAAACAGTATGATATACATCAACCTTATATTTAACAATGTTGCCCCCATTCACAGTAGAAAAAATGACTTGATCAACTACAAGAAATGTGGCACTTGCAACCTAAAGTGCTATGAATTGGCAAAAATCTGGGTAAACTGGCAAAGAATGAACATAATGAACATCAGCTCAAAGGCTAATGAGCAGTTTTTATCATGCATCCTTAATTTCTTGTATTTGGTGGTGTATAGTAATATATAGTCTATACTACTTGCTTTGTACTGTCACATATTACTTTCAATTATACATTTGGTACAGTATTAAATTATCCTTAACGTCTTCCTGCTAATGAATTCCTAATTAAGGATGTGGCAAAACCTGAGCTTGATCTTTTTGACTTTTGTCACCCCTAAACAGGCAAGGAAAAGAGACAAGAACAATGAGTGTCAGCGCCTTTTCTCTAAAATTTGTAAATGTGGGAGGTGGCGCCTGTTAATTCATAGTCCCTGTTATGTTGAAAACTTAGAATGAGCTTCCTATTCAAACTGAGACAATCAGCACAGCTTGGAAAAGTAGATCAACTTGCATGAGCTCTCTTTGCTCCATTCTATCATCTTCTCTTCTCAGGTCTCCTAGGACCCAGAGAAGCAAGGCCTAGCCTAGCCCTTGTGATGAGATCAGGGCTTCTACGTGCAAATACTCTGAGAAAAATACTTAAGAATGGTCTGTCCTCACCATAAATAGAAAAGCATTCTCATGTAAAAGGAAAGGACAGCATTCTGATGGCAGATGTGATATGCAGGTCATTAAAACAATACTATGTCAAATCCAAGTTGTATTTCTGCAAATCCTAACCCTGAAATGACTTATCTAGCCCACATTCCACCAAGTCAATGCAATTCCTTTGTGGTTTGTTCACTCTCCTTCACTCTTCTTCTAGTCCCTTTGACAAGGAGGACAGTGAAATCTGAACACCATCTAATTTATCGCAAACCCCAGTGCTTCCCCAACTTGTATACAACCACTGTGTTTTCTGAAGAATCTACGATATGCCCCCACAAAGTACTGAAAGTGCTGGCATAAGTATTTAGTTTTCTATAACTTAATTATTTGAAAAGTAAACTGTGACTTACTGCTGGATGTTGCAGCTAAAGTGTTTTTTTTTTGACAAGGAATTAATCCCTTTGCCCCTGCCCCCCATCTCTACTCATGGTTTGCCACAGTTTCTAATGTTCTTTGACATCCTCATTCAAGCCGTGGCTTTTGTAATAATATTTACGCCTCCTTGGCGGCTTCCTTCAATGATGACCATAACAGGATTTATAGACGTGATGGAACATGAACTAGTCAGCTTTTGCTGATATTCTCTGCAACAGGAAGAAAAAGGTTGAACAGTGAAATTGGAAAAAAATCTTTACTGAGCAACTGGTAAGATCAAAACAAATGATTCTAATTTGCATATCCTTTTATTTTGAAGCCTTTCAATCGCAAGAGCTGCATTTTGTCATTTGCATTTGAGGAAGCGCTTGCAAAGATCTTCTCTGATTTACAATATTTCGACGGTGGTCATAAAACACTCATAATTCTCTGGATAAATTATTTTCTTTGCTTCTTGGTATGGCGCTCACAGGAAAAATGGCCTTGATTGGTTGATTGCTGTGTTACTCAGGAGATGAACATCACTAGCTGCACAGAAAAGGAATTTAGAATGGTGAAAATATCCTTTTTTGTGTGTATATGGCCATGGGTTTGTAATAGGTACTGATGCACATACATTTTCATTCAGGAGCCTCTACATCTTAATTTCTTAAAAGCATGCACGGTGCCTGCAGAGAAGTGCTCACTACTCTGCAAATGAAATATAATGAAAGGCAGGCTTGCTTATTGTACCTTATGTAGGAGATTACAAATGAGACTTGCGGCTACAGTACTTTAATCACAAAATAGGTCACAGACCCAGCCCACCGTAGCACTTTTGCTAATTAATCAAAATGCCTTTGTCTAATTGTGTAGGATGGGTTACATTGAGCTGAAGCAGTGCAGTGATTTGATCATGATTCTCTCTGATCACAACAGGTTACTAGAACGCACACTGTCTGTGTTTCCCCCCTCAATAAATCTGAAACCATACCATCCTTCACTATGCAGTGATTGTTTGTGTGAGAAGTCTGGGTAGTTCAAAGGATCAAAGCCTGCTCTAATTTCTGTGGAATGAACCCGTTTCAAGTACATCCCCTGAAAAGGAGGTCTGTCAAAGCAAATGTATACCCAATCCATACCTTTGATAATAGAGTACCAAGCCGTATTGAGTATTGAACACATACCTGGATTATGGACTGGGCCAGTGGTTCCAGTGCCCCGGGGCCTCAGACTGCCAGGGGGCCTCCAAGCCTCAGGGCGTGCACGGTGTGTGTGTGTAATGCGACATGATGTGTGAGGTAGGAGGAGCCAAACGCAGCAAGGGGATTCATTAAGGACTAGGCCACTAGGACGGGAAACCCCGTAGTTAAGGGAAGGAGACAAGACAGGGAAACGCACATACCAAAGCTATTAACCGGCACACTGTCACACGCCAATGAGTAGAAGCGCAAACACCAGGTTTCTCAGTAAGAAAACCAAACAAGACGAATGGAACAAAGCACAAGGCTCCCATACTTCTACGAGCTAAGTGACTAACGGAACAGCCAGAATTAATAAACGCCCTGCCTCGGTAACGAGACGCATAATAACAGGCGAGTAGCACAACGGCACAAATAATACGCACCAAACGGACCGAAGCTACTAACCAGCTCACTGTCACACACCAATGAGTAGAAGCGCAAACGGCAGGTTTCTCAGTAAGAAAATGAAACAAGGCGAATGGAAGAAAGCACTAGGCTCCCATACTTCTACGAGCTAAGTGACTAAAGAACGAGCCAGAAATAACAAACGCCCTGTCTCGGTAATGAGACGCATAAGAACAGGCGAGTAGCGTAATGGCACAAATAAAGCACACAGCCAATAAACACTGCAAAATAATATGAAATAGTATACGAGGAGGCGACAGGAATGGAACGTTCCAAGGCTACTCTCATAGACTCGCAGTCACACGCACACATGTCAACAAAATCGCCCAGACTCCCTTATGAGAAGACAGGTACCGAAGGATGAACAGAACTAAAGTTCCGAACAGAATCGCCCAGACTCCATATATGGAGACGGGTACCGAAGGACGAACAGAACAGCTGTTCCGGACATTTACCGGCTCCATGACTAATGCAAGATTAGACGAGAATAAGCGATCTGCCTCTCGGTAAAGAGGAATGTAACGAGGAGGAGAAGGAACAGAGATGACGTTCCATGGCTACTTCCATAAGCTCGCAGTCACACACAGAAAACAAAGGGGGTAAACGCCTGATCTCCGAGGAGAGAGAAACATTTTACAGGTGAGCCGACGGATAAGCCATCGTGCCATACCTTTACTAGCAAACTGACTAGCGCAAGCTTAATCGAAAATACATGCCCTAGCCTCTCAGAAAAGGGGAATGAAACGAGGCAAAAGGAACAGAGAACTAACATTCCAAGGCTACTTTCAAATACTCGCAGTAACACGCAAACATGTCCACAACATCGCCCAGTCACCCTATGGGAAGACACGTACCGAAGGGCGAACAGAACTAAAGTTCTGAACAGAATCGCCCAGACTCCATATATGGACGAACAGGACAGCTGCACCGGAGATTTACCGGCTAAAAGACTAACACCAGCTTAATAGAAAATACACGCCCAGCCTCTAAGAATAAATAAAGCCCTAAAGTCAGTACGATAAAAACGCCCTGTCTCTTAGTAAGAAATGACTATACAAATACAACCACAAACAAACAAAGACTCCTCTCGCTTTCAAGGAAGAAAGCAGACAGGGAGAGGAGGAAGAGACAGAGATAGCAAAAGGTCTTAGGCAAAGAGAAAAAGGAAGGACCAGGAAGCGGTGACTGAAACGAGCATACAATAAAAAAGGAATTCAACCTTAAAGCTCCAAGCACAAAGGCAAGTCCCGCAAAACTCCAATTAAATAATTGGGAGCAAAAATGGACTTAATCATACTGACTAAGCAATAAAAAGGCAAAATAATACCACACACAAAAACAGTGAAAATAACGCCAGACAATACGAAACAAACAATCAATATCGAAGCCCAGAATGAAGGGAACATGGGCTTATATAGCTCACCGGCAAAACACGCACACCTGTGAACGCTGACGAGACTTCTCTGCGAAAAGCCGAGACGGAGCCAAAACTCCACCAACAGAGCAGCGCCCACGTATGGCGACCGAGGAACACGACCACAAGGGAAAAAGGGTTAAAAACCATGACAGGGTGGCCCAAGACTTCTGAAGGAAGTTGAACGCCAGGGCCCTCAGTGCGCACAGCATGAGCTAACCACTAGGGCCCCCCAGACCCCTCAGCGCCATTTTTGCCAGCTAGTTAACTAGCTATCGGCCTAAAACTCAGCTGTCTAACTAGTTAGGTGGCACACAACTTAACTAGTTAGTTAGGTGGCATTTGTTTGCGGGTCTTCTGTGTGAAAGGGGTATAAGATAAAAGGGTAGCTAGCTACAGTGGGTTGAATAAATGTTAAAACAACATGCCATAGTCATGATGCTTAAATCAAAGCTACTAGCTAGCTAACTATTAGTGCTATTAGTTCAAAACATGGGATGCTGTGGCCGTGGAAATAAAAACCTCATTGAGAGCTTAATAGCTAGCGGTTTTGTGAAACAAAACAAAAAAATATGCCAAAAGCTATGTTTTCATACACTAACGCATATATAAGAGACCCAATCCATACTTAAAGATTAAGGAAAACGCCATTATTTTTTTCCATAGACCATCTGTTTTTAGATCCAGGGAAGTAGATAATGCTAACGTTGACATGCAAATTGTCGACACCTCTTACAAGGTCTTTTTTCCCCCTGCTAATCGATGGGGTGTGGCCTATGTACATAGTCTCCATCAAGTCATTTCACTGACTTATCAGAAACCTTTGTTGGTTGTTCAGCCAATGAAAAAAAAAGTTATCTTTGGAATTTCAACCAACATAATTATCTCTGTGTCAGGCAGGTATATAAGACATTTCTTGGTAGGAAAAGCCACAGACAGATGCCTGTTTTCTTGCTTGGTACATCACGGTAATATATTCAGAGCCTTTTTTCATCATTTTCTAGCCATTTTAAAGGCTATTTCAACAATCCCTCCTAAGAGCTATTTTCTAACAGCCTTTTTAAAGGGTTAGGGCTATTTTCTTTTATGTGCTTTTCTATTTTGTATTTACTCAAAGGTGCCTTTAGGTAAAAGTAGACTATAAAATACTACCACTTGATTGTATTTTCCAATAACAGTATTTGAATGGTGTTGTCATTATTAATATATATTAATTCAATTATTATTTAATAAGTATTGAGATATGCTATAAATATATTCATGTAAATAGCATACTAGTTCTGAAATATGGACTACAAATGTTGGAATAGTGGTGCTTCCAAAAGGAAAGCCAAAAAAGAAAAGGCAAGAGAGGCAGTTTTGCTTCAAAGTGTTCTACCCATTGCTAACTTCTTTCAAAAACCCTATGATAGTAATAATGATGACAGCAGCATAATTGTCAGCTGTGAGGAAGGAACTAGCACTAGTTCAGTTTCCAGTAATGTTGTCACTCCCCCAGAGCCATGCTTTGAAGGTGAACCCTCAACAGCTAATGGTATACAAGAACCATCATTTGCATTTCCACCTCAGGAGCAGTTGGGCAGTTCACAAGAATCAAATCAGCAACTAAGCCATTCCTGGTGCTATGAGGTCACTGACCCTGTATTATGGCATAGCACTACCAGTGACATTGTTAAGTCAGTGCTTATTGAAAGAGGAGCAGTCCCCTTCCAAAACCGCAGTGAAAAATACCCAGCTTCAGTCCAAGATAGAGCGCTTGGTGGAAAGACTAGAAGTTTCAAAAATGAACTTCTGAACTGTATATTGCCAAATGGGCAGAATGTGTCTAGACAGTGGCTACTGTACTCACCCTCAACAGGTTGTGTGTACTGTTTTGCATGCAAACTGTTCTCCAGCAAGCTCGGTGGCTTTAGTCAGGGGTTTAGTGACTGGAAGCACTTTGAAAAAATAGGGGAACACGAAAAGAGTGCAGAACACAGATCATGCATGCTTGCCTTGCACCAGCGGACAAAGGGCAGTGCTATAGATGCAGATATCACGCAGCAACTTGATGGGGAACGTAAATACTGGAGGGACATTTTGAAAAGAGTTGTAGCAGTGATCAAGTTCTCGGGTGAAAGAGGACTTGCGTTTAGAGGAGATGATGAATGGTTTGGGCATCCTTAGCATCCTAGAATTGCTATCACAATTTCCTTGGCATCCTAGAATTGCTAGACCAATCTCCAAACTCCCATTTCTTTCAAAGATTCTGGAGAAAATTGTACTCATACAACTGCAGTCTTTTTTAGACATACATGGCATTCTTGAGGTGTTCCAGTCTCGTTTTAAGCCCTTCACAGCACTGAATCTGCACTTTTAAGTTTTTTTTGAGTTTTCTTAACAATCTTTAATTGACTACTGACTCCGGGGACTCTGCCATTCTTATGCTTTTAGATCTCACAGCTGCATTTGACACAGTAGACCATAATATCCTCATCTCTCGCCTGGAGCACTGTGTTGGCATTAAAGGCACGGCTCTGGAGTGGTTCAGGTCTTATTTGTCTGACAGAAGTTTTTTTGTCAGCCTCGGTGACCCTGTATCCTCCTCTGCGCCTCTCCCTTGTGGAGTCCCTCAGGGTTCTATTCTTGGGCCAATCCTATTTTCCCTCTACTTGCTCCCCTTAGGGTCCATTCTCAGAAAACATGGCATCTCGTTCCACTGTTATGCAGATGACACTCAAATGTATCTGCCTTTGAAACAGAAAGATGCAAACTCTTTAAAACCTTTGTTGGACTGTCTCAAGGACATCAAAGCTTGGATAGCCTTTTTTAAGCTTTAATGAAAATAAAACTGAAGTCCTGATATTTGGACCCAGTGGTGCCAGTGATGCCCCTCATATGGACATGTGTTCCCTGGAACCATATGTAAGACCCATTGTAAAAAATTGTGGTATGATAATGGACAGTGATTTTAAATTGGACAAACATAAACTCAGTGGTCAAATCTAGTTTCTTCCAACTGAGGTTCTTATCCAAGGTTTATTATTCAATGACTTTGAGAGGGTTATACATGCTTTTATCTCGTCCCGACTGGACTACTGTAATGCCCTTTACGTTGGTGTTAGCCAGGCCTCCCTCTCACGCTTGCAGTTGGTCCAAAATGCTGCAGCTCATCTTTTAACAGGAACAGGCAAACGAGAGCACATTACCCCCGTGCTGGCCTCCCTTCACTGGCTCCCTGTACGGTTTAGGATCGTTTTTAAGATTTTATTTTCTGCCTACAAAGCATTAAATGGGCTAGCTCCAACCTATCTCTCTGACCTTTTACAACCACATGTTCCATCAAGGTCACTCAGGTCCGCTGACCAGTTGCTTCTGGTTGTCCCATGGTCAAGGTTAAAGCACAGGGGAGATCGTGCCTTTGCAGTGGTAGCCCCCAAACTCTGGAACGAGTTGCCTCTGCATGTTAGGCTGGCCCCTACACTGCCTGTTTTTAAATCCCGTCTTAAAACACATTTTTATTCCTTGGCTTTTAACTCAGTATGAGAGTAGCATTTCTGTCTTGTTTGTCTGTTAAACTGGTCTTTGTGTTTTTATTGTATTGTTTATGGCTTTTGTTATCTTGATTGTACAGCACTTTGGGCAACTATTGTTGTTTTAAATGTGCTTTGTAAATAAAAATATAATTCTTCTTATTATTATAAAATAGAAACATTTTATCATTGATAAGCTAGTGGCATGCCTTGAACATCGCTTGGACGCTTACAAGCATTTGACCAGTCTCTTTGGAGTTCTGTTTATGTCAAATCAGGAGTCTAACAGTGATAGACTCCAGTGATAGGAGTCTATCACTGTGATAGATGATGTCATAGTGGAAAAGGTAAATGCACTCTCCGCTGCATATCCATCAGACCTGGACATGAACTGAGTCAGGTTTTTCATGTCCGACTCAGAGGGTGAGAAGAGCCCAATTAAATTGCTTGAGACGTTGCAGGCACTTAATCTGCAGTCAGTGTTCCCCAATGTTTTTGTGGCACTTCGGATTTTTCTAACTTTGCCAGTGACAAACTGCCAGGCTGAGCGGACATTTTCCCTTTTAGTCTCAACTCATTGTCACTTATGTCAATAGAGTCAGACCTTGTCAGACAGCTAGATGTTGACGATCTAGTGGATGATTTTGTGAGGAGGAAGGCAAGAAAGACACTAATATAGCAAAGCGGGGGTTCTCCAAAAGACATGTGCCCAGGGGCCTCACAGGCCCATGATCCGGCCCTGATTAAACCCATTACTGACAATATGATAACTCGGCTTATTTTGTTAAAGATAGCTAATAAACCTCTTAACTACCACCAACACGCATTCAGGCCAGAAGTGCTTTAGTTTATTTGCATTCATTGTATTTTTTTACAGTGGAATTTTCAAATCTGGTCACACTATATACCGTTTGGAAGTGTTAAAACTCACAATTCTATCTCTATAAACAATTTTATGATATCAGTGTTATAGCGACAACGGTTCCTTATTTTGTAACATGACACAAAGCAGGCTCAATCAAAACAACAGCTCCATATGTTCTATGTGTTCCACGGAAATCCACAGACGACACAAATAACGGTAAAATTGGTATCCTTATCCTGGCAATAAAAAAATAAATAAAAATTGTAGGCAAGAAAAAAAAGTCCAAAGTGTTACCTTACAGAAGAGACCAGGATTATGCCTGTAGTCAAAGGGGTTCAAGAACAGCAACCGTTTTATTTTTGGGCTTGTGTTCAAAAAAGGTGGTGCTAGATAATGGGTTAATTATAGCTACAGTGCCCATCAGAATTATTGGCAACCATTGAAAATATTAGCAAAAAAAGATAATTAATTTTTATCCTGTATTTCCATCATTAATTAAGAAATTTAAGGCAACTGCAGCTGTGATGAACGTGCCTGGAAGAGGATGCAAGTGCTATGGTCAGATGAGACAAGCGTAGCTTTTTGGCAATAAATACCAAAGGTGGGTTTGGCATAATAAGAGACATAGTTACGCAGAAAATAGCCTTATCCCCACTGTAAAGTATATGATGGTGGATCTGTGATGTTGTGGGGCTGTTTTTCCTCCAAAGGCCCTGGGAACCTTGTTAGAATACATGGCATAATGGAGTCCATCAAACACCAGGAGATTTTAGACCAAAATATGGCTGCCTCCGCCAGAAGGCTAAAAGAGGATCACAGTTGGATCTTCCAGCAGGAGAATGATCCTCAAAATCTATACAAAAATGCTTCACTGACCAAAGAATCATAGTTCTGCAATGGCCATCCCAGTTCCCTGACCTGAACCCAATTAAAACCTGAAGAGGAGAGTCCACAAGCGAGGACTAAGAGCTCTGAAGGATCCAAAGAGATCTGTATCTGTATGGAGGAATGGTCTCAAATCCCTTGCTATGTGTTCTCCAACCTCATCAAACATTATGGGAGAAGACTCAGTACTGCTATCTTGGTGCTGTTAATTATAAACTACAGAAATTTCTCATTTTTCTGAGCATAGAAGATATTGGATTAACAATAAATCAGATTTAATCCTCAATGTTTTGCTGATATTAATTGAGTTTGCCAATAATTCTGGTGGGCACTCTAGGCCATAGCTAACTAAGTAATAATATCAATCCTGCCTGTGTTGCTCGCTAGATGAATCAGTTGTGCAAGTACGTCACTAGCTAGCTTAGTAAAACTGCAGGCTGTATTTCTATCATTAGGTGTTACACATTTTCATGAATTTATTTTTCTCTTGAGGGGATAATATGAGATTGCGGGTATATGTGTTTATTTATTAGAACTAAACCATTCTCAGGTTGGCTTGCCTAGTTATTCTGTTCCTTTGCTCCATTGCTCTTGGAAGGGAAGAGATTTATGTGGGGGTGTATGTACTCAATAAAAAAAGGAAATGCTCTACAAAGGAATATATACTAAATTGTCAATTTTTAATATTCTCTATCCATATATTACACTAAACTCAGACATGACATGACAATGCCTGAGTTTGCAAAAAAAAAAAACATTTGTTTTCCAGTCTGCAATTATTTTGACACATTGTCAAAATTATTGACCAGGTTTGTAATTGCTTGAAAATCAAATTGCATTAATGTGTTCTGGCAATTATTCCTTTTCACAGATATTTGGTGTTAATGCTATAATGCAATGTGAATAATACTTAAAAATAAACATCAGTCGTTCATCTGGAAGAGTACATTTTACATATTCAGTCAATTTTAAGGGAGTAATAAGCCAGTGTTATTCTTGTATTTCTATTAAGAATTAAAATGAATCTCTAAAACAGTTGAATGTGCTATATTTGAACAATGGTGTCATTTTTTTTTCTTACAGAACAAGTGGTCATGGAGCCCCTCCATTGTAGAACTGCTTCCCTCTCCTTTTATTTCTCAGCACCTCACATGTATATTTTGCCTCAACAACAATCAAGGACAACAAAAACCTGCTCCTCACAACTTTCTGTAGCTAACCCTTGGTCCACAACACGTAACTCATTGGAACAACTGAAGCTACCTACTGGCAGGCCTCCCTGCAGCACCACCAGGCCGCACCACCTCATTCAGTGACTTGCTTCTTACTTGGTGCTCAACTTTCAGAAACGCACCCGTATCTCATCCCTCCTTATCTCTGAACACTAATGGAAATGATCACAGAATGTGTTAATTAAAGACCTTAGTGCTTACTGGGCAGAACACCTGCACAAACTGTTGAAACCTCTGGCAAAGTGCATGCATCTAAAAACCTTTATTTTTTTCTTTTGCTTTTCCATCCATACATGGTGGAAGGAAACACAGAATCACTCACAATATTCTGAGTAAGATTAATTCAGGTTTCTTCGAGAATACAGTGCCAACAATGTATGCACATGACTTGACAAAGGGTTTAAAACAGCAATATAACTATTCAGAAAAATCTTATTGTCCCCATCTTTTACTCAGCATATTTCACCAGTAATTATAATGTCCCAAAGCTCAAAGTCTAGACAATGTAGCCTTCAATATTTCCAGTTTGACAATTCTTCAGGCAGAGAACTTTGGAGTGGCAAGTATGAGCATTTTGACTTCCATGCATGTATGCATTGCAATCATTCATGACTGACTGAAGAAAAGTGCAGCACGGTTGCATGTAAGATATTGCTATGGTCATCTGTAACTCGCCACTGTAAATGGTTTCAAATCTCCACCTGTGTATTTTCTTGGATAGCCGGTTGTGAACTGTTTGGGCTAAAAAATTTAATGTTTTTTTTTTGTTGTTGTTGAAATGCAAGGAAATCTTAAAAATAATATAAAAAATAATAATATTTAAGAATCTGCACTTTTTCTTATTCCCTGTCAGTTTTAGATTAAACAAGATGCAAGGGGATGTCAAGTATTGTAACCATAGTAACGTGGTGGTAAGCATAGCAACTGTAATTTTAAGCAGAGAAAAAAAAACACATCTATAACCATGATGTCCGAAAGAACCAGAGTTCAATGAGCAGAATCTTTCTAAGAGGTGCTGATTGGAGGTCCAGAGCTCATTTAAAAGTACTCCCTAATTTCTAACTATAAACTCACTCACAACACAATGGTAAAATAGATGAATTTGTCTCTAGAACAAAGGATAATAATGCATCCTTGAGTCTGTGCCCCAGGCAGAGGAATCTTAAGAGAGTCAAATACCCTCTGGCTCCTACAGTCTATGACAGTGCTTGTAGCATAATGTCATAGACATCAGTAAGGTTGTAGCAGTGCTGCTGCTGCTCACCATTAATAGGCTGGTCTTTCTTATATATTCTTAATAATATGTAGGTAATGTTTTATTTATTTATTTTATAAACAAATGTTAGATATGCAGTCCCCAATATTTAGGATTTTCTTTTTTAAATCTACATAATATTTCTGCCTGTGTTTGTTTAGATTCCAGTTTCACTATTCCAGATTGTCATCCTTCCATATATTTTGCCTCCCCAAAATAACTAATATATGCTCATTATTACTTAGATCGTAGATCAATAATACATTGACCAAGGGGAAAAAAAAAAAAATATATATATATATATATATATATATATAACCTAGAATTGTTAGTTCTCCTATTTTGAGAAAGGCAAGCATGCACACATAACAAAAGCATGAGATACTTAATTCAAGATGGATGAGTCCCAAAGAAAATCCTGGATGCTTTACAGGTCTAATATTGACACTTAACAGATACTTTACATTCATCTCCACAAAATAACCATTTGCAAGTCAATCCCCTCATTAAATGCTGAACAGTACAATGAAATGACGAGCACATGAAAAAGAAAAAGTTATAATTGGACACAAGCTGTCTCCATTGGAACATTGGCCGAGGAGAGCTCTGTAAACATGGGGGATCAATCACCAGGTCTCAGTCTGTATTAATTGGAAAGAAAAGTATTTCCATTTCCATTTATTTATTCATTTGGTAGAAAGGAACAGACAAAACCCTATAATGTTAATGAACTGAGAGCGATTGAGAGTCCAATAGAAAACAATAACTTTTATTTCCAAAAAGTGACATTATAAATGAACTTCATGTTGCAAATGTACATCATGTTGCAATTGCCTTTCAAATACACGCATGGTGTAACATGATATTTGTGAATAGAAGGTTTAATCCAAAGGGCCTAAAATACATAATGTACTTGACAGTGTGGATATGACCATGATCCAGAAGATGTCTGTCTGTGCTAGGGGGCAGCGCTGGTATTATTAGGATTCGCTGTTTCCCATAAGAAAGAGTTTGAATGTGTTTTGTATGGTGTTTCATAGTGAAGTAACTTTTTGGTGAAGGTGAAAGTGTTATTGCAAATGGATGACAAGTTCAGGGATTGTTTAAAGGTTGAATAAAGGAAAGAGGATGTGTCCTGAAGTTTTTCAAATGGCAGTATGGTTCCAGTATGTAAAAAATGTCCAAGATGGGTGAATCCCTTTTGGTGCCAGGGCCTGAGAATGACTGGTTTACCATTGATTAGCAGATTTGCATTGTGCCAGATATGTGATAAGGTGCATGGGTTTGATTTGTGCTTAGTGACTTTGTTGGCTTGGAACCAGGCCTCAATTGCTGAAGAAACACATGGATGTTTTGTAGCATTCTAGGGTTTTGATTTTGTTCCCAATAGGTCACTGAGGGAGAGTGGAGAGCATGTGAAATGTTCTGCGAAGATCCAGGCAGGGGAGTTGTTGTGGTCATCTTCTAGCCAATATTTGACTAACTGGAGCAGAAAAGATATGCAATATTTAAGGAACATTGGAGAGCAGAGGCCCCCTTGCTTTTTATGTTGTAGAGTATGAATTTGTGAGCCTGATCTCATGAAATTCGGCAATATGTACCGATTGTTAGTGTCTCAAAAAACGGTACCTGTTTCCGAATTTTGCACAAGCGCCCCCTGAGCCTGTACTGGGAACTACTGACTAAAGGCTGTGATAGGCCGAAAACATCACGTGTGAGGGTAGTAGTATATGACGTCACGCGTCCCACTGCTTTTCTTGGCAAGACTTTTTTGTCAAAAAAATTTTCTTGGCAAAAATTGTTTTTCTTTTTTTTTCGTGATTCCCGTACCCCACCCACAACCCCTAAACATAACCTCACAGGAGTTCACGTAACTCGGGCTCATGCCCGAACTGTTAAGATAGTGTCCCTTTTTGCTACCATATTGTTACCAACAATTTTGAAATAAAATAAATTATAAAAAATAAAAAAATTATTAAAAAAATAAAATTAAAATAAAAAAATGTCCCAGGGTCCCGCCCAACCCCTAAACATAACCTCATAGGAGTTCACGTAACTCGGGCTCATGGCCGAACTGTTAAGATTTAAAGAATCTATATTTGCACAACTATATTTTTCTATCACAAGCTTCTCTCGCATTATATATCTTTCACGAAATCTCCTTACAGTCTACAACTGAGCATTAGTCAGTAGTTCCCAGTACAGGCTCAGGGGGCGCTTGTGCAAAATTCGGAAACAGGTACCGTTTTTTGAGACACTAACAATCGGTACATATTGCCGAATTCACATGAGATCAGGTTGGAATTTGTATACGGGGGTGGGTTTGCCTTTCCAGTAAAAATGTCTTTGTCTATGGATGTAAACCAATTGGGTATCAAAGCAATCATAGAAAAAAAGATTTATTTTATTTTGGGAAGGATTGACACACTATGCTGAGAATTATTATTTTTTAAAAATAGATTTTTAGGGATTTTCGGAATGGCAACACAGTGTAGAGAGACAGGAAGAATGGAAGTGTGAGAGAGGGAGCGAAGAGAGAGGGAGAAACATGCGGCAAGGGTGGCGTGGCCGGATTGTAAATGCCGACGTCGTGGCTCGCAATGAACATGTCGGCGGTGCTCTTACAGGCTACGCCACCTAGGCACCCCTATACAGCAAAATTAATAAAACCGTGTGTCTGAGATCAATTCACAAATACATGGAAAAATAACGAAAAGCATTTATGTATTGAATTTTAGGTAGCATATTGGGTAGCTCCTTACACTTGCTTTGAATATGCTTAAGCACAGCACAAAAAGAAGCAATCGTTTAACACACCCATTTAAAAACTGGGTCCATGGCTGCTGGATGGCTCATTTGGTTAAGGCAACATGCTCTATGGTGTATGGATGAGCCTCATGGCCTCGGATCAAATCTGGACTGTGCCAGTGCTGACTGGCTGATAGCTCCAATTGGGCGATGCACGATTAGCGATTGTGTCGCCCAGGGTATGGGAGGGCTCAGTCAGTTAGGGATGCGCATTTGTCTCTATCCAGCATGTTTACCAATGAGCACACACTCACCAAGCCAATGCCACACTATTATGTTACTCAGACTGCTGGCAAACAGAGCTCACTAGAGTATATATCGGAATTACATAACCATGGACAAAATTACATAATCATACTCTGGACATTTCCATAAATCATTTATCTGTAAAGACTAGCACATTGTTTATGTATTGTTTATTAGCCAGGATACTATGCTATTTCAGATTCTAAGTAGTTTTCCATAATGTACTTTTCATACTGATATGATTTCAGGCAGCCCAGCCTGGTAGATTTACTGCTGGTCATGTGCAAGGGAGTTGTTGGCAATTTGTGTGACTGTTGGCTTCAGTCAGTGCTTGCCACGGAAGAAAGAGAATTCTGCCATCACTGATCACAGTATTTTTGGAGTATTTTTTTGGAATTCCAGGGTTTTTTTGTTTTGTTTTGATTCAGATGCCATCATTCAGAGTGACAGCATGTACATACAATGCACATCTCTGACTGAAGGTAATGCAACGGAAAACAAGTTGTGCTGTCCTGGAGCAGTTCTTGTTTTCTGCTTCAGCTCTGCTATTGAAAAGATGCTCAACATGATACATTGTTCTAGGGGTGGGGGACAAAAATTGACAGCATAATAGGGGTGTGCAGCGATGCCATTATTTGTATCTGTATCTGTATCTGTTGGACCATCAACGTTATCTGTATCTGTATCTGTATTAGGATTTTTAAAAAACCGGAAGTGGACGGGGCTTCGAAGTGGTGTTACATATAGGAAATGTCATATTTTCTAGTCTAAAATTAATTGCTATTGCAATTTATGAGTATTCACCCCCCTCCCTGTCTTTTTTTCTTTTCAAAACCTTTTATAAGAACGATATTCTGGACTTTATACTTATTTATCTAACCCCCCACCCCCTAACTGGGGGACACTGAACAATAATTTTGGATAACTGGAAAAAATCTGAGGTACAATATATAATCAACTCAGAATGAAAAGGCAGTTTTATAAAAACATGAAACCATTCCTTATACATTTGAATGGAAACGATTTCCACAATAACAAACCTTTCTGCCTGTTGTGATTTCATATTGTACCCCCCCCCCCCCCCCCCCCTCCACATGACCTCTGTGCCCCCTCCGCCCGTCCCTCCCCCTAGCTGCTGACAAACAATAATTACCCTATTATTTATTATTATTATAGGCCTACTAGTAGCAGTAGTAGGCATACTTCACATAAGTAAATAGTATCTTTTTATACAATTAAAAAAAAACTGTTTTAAAATACTGTTGGCCTAAAATACGATTGGACGCTGACAGAGGTCAAGTGGTTGTATGGCCATTTACGACATTGATCATGTGTGCGACAGACAGTGAGGCACAAAACCTCACTTTGCTTAGCTAGCGAAAGCTGAAAAGTGAAACAGATATCATGGATATTCGAAAATGGATGAAAAAGAAACCAGCTGGTTAACGATAGCCTACCTGCTTTCTTAGGCTAAGAGAAGAGGTAAGAGATGGTAAACTATAATCTTGTGTCAGTTGCTAAATTGGTAGCTGTCATGTCTGTTAACGCCGAGTGTTTGTCACAGAAAATAGCCTATTGGATAAAGTCAAGTCACGGGAAAGTGATCACGGAGTGTTTTAAAAAAATGAATAGATCTCATAGGCCTACACAGTAGCCGAGTGCATGTGAAATGAATTAAATAACAACTGTAGGTAGCCCAACGTAGCCTACTTTCCTTCCCTCCGTGACTACTGGAAAAGGCAGCCACTGCCTCCGTGGCTGCAAACAGTAGCTAGGTATTTTGCGGAGGGTCTTTGTTTTGTTCAGTTAAATAACAATTTTGTTTTTTTTGTATTTTCCCATATAACTGTAAGGCATTTGGAGGTGGCGGCTGCCTTCCTGTAGTCACTTAGGGAAGGAAAATAGGCTACCTTGGGCTGTAGCAACAATAACAAGTGCTTGAGTTTCAAAAAAGTCAAATGAAGTTTCCGGCTGGTATGTAGCCTACAAATAGCCCACGAGTAGGCTAAAATGCATGTAATGGCTTAATTCGGTCAATCACGTAAAGAATGCTTTTTTGCCTTTAACTTATCGGAAAGCATGCTCAAATTGCATTAGGCTAGACTACTAAAATGATAAATCATGGTTGCCATGTACCAATTTTTATTTCTTTAAAGTTTGTTTTGATAGGCTACATTGCGATGCTTCAGCTAGCACATTCCAGAATATATGTACATTGTCGCATTTTGTTTGCCCAGAATTGGCAATATGGTTAAAATGCAGATGCCTAGCCTATAAAGAACACTGTAGGCTACGTTATGGTAGACAGGGCAGAATTAGCGGAATCATGGCACCTGCGACTTCCATGACAAACACCCAGCCTTAGTTCATTGATTTGGATTGAAGGAAAGTAGCCTATTTGGTGATGCTATATGTTTATTGAGAGCTGTGTTTCGCTGAGTTTAAGACATCCTTAATGCCGACATGAACGCATAGGCTGCAGCCTATACCGGCTGTGGTTTGTGAAAACACAATGGGCTCTATTTTCAAACCAGCGCAAGGGGACGGTATAGTTAAACGCAAGCTTGTTGACAGCATCAACGTCTTAAAACTGGCGCTATGGCGTTTCTCAGCAATACCGCTAGGATCAACAAATTCTCAACATAACATCCTTTCGCTTGCGCTGCAGTGGGATGGGTGGCGCTGTCTGGGGCGTGTTCTAAAATACTTTCGGCTAAGTGACAATTTGAACCAACGAAAACCCATTGCGTTATGATCAGCTGGAACCACCTCTTAGCGGGAACGCAATAGACTCTGGCAATTTGGCAACTTATTCGTCATGTAGTTCTATGTAGTGTCTATAGGTGATGCCAACATTACACTTCCATTTAATGAACAAATAGCCTATAATTCTTATTAATTAATTAATTTTAATTTAAACTACTAGAATAAAACAGGACAGTTTACAAGAAACTTGCGATCATGTAGGCCAATAGCCTATAATATATAAATTACACATTGACACAGTTGAATCATAAGCCTACCATTTGAATCATAATTATGCCTACATCACCTAATGTAGGCTAATTAATGCATTTGCCACCTCCTCCCGTGCCTTCCGAACTTCTGGGAGACAAGGTGGTGTGGATTGTGATCCATAAATTACTACAGTCCTAGCCTGTACTTCTGTTGCAAGTATGTCTGATTCCTGTGCGGAAAATCTTGTCGTTGACGGTCCAGTGCGTTTGGGTTGCTCATTATGAAATTGCATGGAGCGATTGCGTTCCAACGCGATTGCGTTTTAAAGCATGAGAACAACAATTTGATTGGCTACCATAGAGACACACCTTGGACGTTTAAACCCAGCCTTTTAGCAATACCGCCATAAGGTGCGCCAAGATTGCCGTCATGAAATTACCAAATTTCTCGCCGACACGCCCTCAGAGCGATACCGCCAAGCGATTACTCTTGCGTTCACCATTGCGTTTGGTTTATTAAAATAGAGCCCTATATCCAATATGTGCCCCGCCTAAAAAAATTGAGGCCCGTCCTTCCCGTCCTTCCCAATAATTCTGCCGCCGGGTCTAATATTTTTCCCTAATTGTTATTGCAATAAATAAATTATTATTTATTTATTGAAATTAATTTAAGCTGCTGAAGAGACCCTATGTTCTTGAATGTTTTATTTTCTTGCAGGCTGCTATGCGCTCATTTGCACAACTAAAAGTGAAATTATTTATTATGGGCTGTATTATTTATTATGAGTTTTGGCATATTTTTCTCCTTAGGCATGTGATTTCAACTTTTTGCAGCAGTCAAATGAGAAACAAATGAATGAAAAAATAGCAATATATTGCATTACTGAATCACAATAGTTAGTGTATCACATATCATATCATGAGATCCCTGGTGATTCCAACCCCTACCTTGCACATTGCTATTTGATTAGCTATTGTCATTCAATAGTGTACCACCAAGCTTACCTGTTTGTGTCTACTCACATATGCATGTAGTAACAGGATAAATATTACATAAACAAACCGTGGCATGGGACTTCATATCCTTTGGCTATATTTATGGTGTTTCACTGCATGGTCATCATGTTAGTTCACTTACAGAGTCTTAAGGGTTGTAGAGTAAAACTTCAATTCCCCTGTGACATTTGGGAGAAATGAAATGGGAACATCACACAACCAATATCTCTCTACCAGAAGTCATATTTTGCTGTGAATTCCTGTGTAATGAATATTTAATACAACTGAGTTAAGCTTTGTAACACATTTTAAATGGGTGGAAGGTAAGCCCCTTTGGAAATCATCAGAACAAATCATCCTTACCTCAACCAGTACATCAAAATAATTTTTATTGCATTCATAATCCACCCACATTGCAATTACTGTATATCAGCTCTTGGGAGACCTGCTATAGGACAAAAGGAACAACTAAGGCAGGTTTTGGTGTGATCCTTGGGTAGAGACTGGGAAAATTACATTGTATTTAGATACAGGAAATGGGGGAGCACATTTTGAGGTGGGGGGGGGGGGTTCTGAGGAGACATTTGGCTCTTGCTGTGCAGTTTGATTATGAATATAATACCTGTGTTCTGCCGGTCCCTGAGTTCATCTAAAAACATGACCTAATGTAAAAAAACAGATATTGGAAAATGTGGAACTGTTCAGCTGTCAGTTTTACATATTTCCTTTCTTGGCAGAATGCTTTATCTGCCTAATAACTTACTTAGACACCTGCATGTCCCCAATGAACTCCGAACAAATTTTTAGTGAGGCTGACAGACTAAAATATAGTTTATTGGTGAAATGTTTTTGGTGGGGAACATGCCTTGTTGTGATAGAATATCTTCTGAAGGACAGGCAAGGCACTCAGTATATAATCCCTTCAAAACAAAACAAAAAGATCAAAACCTGTGCCGTCATCCTTTAAAGGCATCACAAGCAGTTTTTCTCTTTAAGTCACTGCTAGTATTGTTTATTTATTAATGCAAAATATAGTTTTGGATTTTTTTTTTCTAGTTCTGCCAAACATTTTGTAATGTTATAAATGCATTTTGTCTTCATTTGTGTTGAAACTGCAATAACTAATTTCCAACTCTCTGAGGCCTTAGGCAGGCTTTTACTATAGTCAGTATTTTGCGGCATTTAAAGGTCATTCCTATTTTTGCTTTGCAGTATTTACGATATGATATTTACTGTTATAAAATAGTGTCAATGACTAATTATTTATAAGAATGTGTCACCATGATCCAGAGTACAGCAATATCACTTTTCATACAGCCTGGTAAGAACACATGTAACGGTGTCAATTTTCCCATTCTTAGTATACGAAGAGTGCAATATACAGTGGGGTGCAAAATAATTTGGCCACTCCTGGTCAATATGCCTTTTACAGTTAATATCTGTGTGAACAGAAGATAACCTGACCTCTAAATGGTACAAAGTTAAACACATTTCTTCAAATTTTAAAGCAAGATTACTTTTTATTTATTACAGTTTCAAAATAATTTAAAAAAAGGACTAATGCCCCGTGCAAAAGTTTGGGAACCCTTTTGGATTATTCTTTGTGACTTTTTAAAAAGATGATTTCTAAGGCCCAGGCCCAGGTGATTTACTCGTTAGGGCTTTAGTGGGTCAGGTGAATATAATTCCATGGCTGAACTATTTATTCTGAAGTAACTCCATGCCTTCTAAAGCATCCGACTGCGGTGGCTGTTCTGGTGTTAACAACAATGGGTTCCTCTAAACAGTTGTCCAAGGAATCAAGATATTTCACTTCCACCAACAAGGAGAAGACTAAAAGAAAACTCTCTCAACGTTCCAAACTACTTATTTCCACTGGCAGAAACATTATCAGAAAATGAAAGATAAATGGAACAGTTGAAGTCAAGGCAAGATCTGGAAGACTAGGAACAATTTCAGATAGAATGGCCCGAGACCTGTTGAGAAATGCTCAGCAGAACCCACACATCACTGTAAAAGAGCTGTACAAAAGAAATTCTAGAGGCTAATGTTCGAAGGTCAATCCAGACATTGAAGCTGAAGAGAGGTTGGGGTATTCCAGCAAGACAATGATCCAAAGCAAACCATGAAGTACCTCCAGGAATTCAAGTCTGGGGACTGTGCTGGCTATTCCAAAACAATGGCCACCGCAGTCCCCAGACTTGAATATTATTGAAAATCTGTGGAAACATGCCATGCATGCAACGAGGCCGAATAATATTTCTGAGCTAGAGGTGTTCTGCCAGGATGAATGGGGAAAAATTCCAAAAGCAAGAATTGAAAGGCTCTTAGCTGGCTACAGGAAGCATTTGCAAGCTGTTATAGTTTTTAGGAGGAGTTACAAAGTACTATCTGACAGGGTTCCCACACTTTTGCACAGGGCCATTTTCCTGTTATTTTAAAAATGTTAAAAAATGTAATAAAAAGTAATCTTGCTTTAAAATTTGAAGAAATGTGTCATGTTTAACTTTGTACCATTTCAAGGTCTGGTTAGCTTCTGTTCACTTAGATAGTAAAAGGCATTTTGACCAGGGGTGCCCAAATTTTTGCACCCCACTATAAATAAACATTTATTTATTTTTCAAATGTCACATACGGGAATACGTAACACAGTGATCAGGCATTAATATAAACATACATTTAATGACATTTAATTCAGATAAAAAAGGCTTTGCTCCAAATTATTTTCTTACTCTTATTTATTCCAGTCACACGGTATACTCTAGAGTCCAAAGTATGAGGCACCAAGATGAAATTTGGAACATCATACACGCCAGCACAGAAACGGGAACTAAAATTGAAAAAGTAAAAAGTGCTGATTGCTGTGTTCTCTACCTGATTGCTACATTGAGATGGTATTTTGCAGCAGCAGCAGCAGCATTTGTTCAGTACTATCAGTCTAAATCATCTGCATCCACAGAGCGCAGCATCTATCAGCTATTGAAACCAATAGGCATCTCTTTGACATGAACTATGAAATGGATATTCTGCTTGTTCACAGACGTCAATTTAAAGACCTCCACACATCAAGCTGATGCCTGCAGACTATCAAAAGCAAGCAACGCTCAAGGATGAGCAATCCTTACAGTATAACACAAGACAGGGCATAGGCCTAACTGTAAGGGTACCGTAATGCATTTATGCAGTTTATGTCTAGCGCTGCCAATAGATTATTATGAAAAATTATCTTTTGCAAAAATGGATATTAGAATGAGGGCATGTTATTTGAAAAAAATATTGGTTTTATTTTCCTTTGCCTAGCCTACTTACAATTATCAAAGAGCTGTCATAAAAAGAAAAAATTGACTGTCTGGTATATAATACCAGACCAATATTAGATGGATTCATTGATAGACAGTGTTTGGATCATAATCGCTTTGACAGAGAAACAATTTCGTAGCCTACTTGTGTGAGCACAGCTGCTCCAAAATTATTAGGAAACCCAAAGTAACTCCCCGCAGTGTAGATCTACCAGTGTTCCAGGTTAAAATTTCTCTCCTTCCTGGCCACATCCTTCCAGCATGTGACAGTTGCACTCAAAAAATGTATCTTTGGACAGTGGTTGCAAGTAATGGGCAATTATTAAGTATATGTAACTTCAACTGGTTAAGTTGAAGACGTCACATCTAGGCTATTATGTTAGTAAATCCAACAATTTATTTGTTTACTTAATAATATTGCGTGCAACCACTGTCCAGCGATTATTTTTTTGATTGTGTGACGGGTATATCCCAGTCATCAATAGAAACTATGATCACTTTGTCGATGCGATATACATTATACGTTCACTGCATGCCTATACCTCATCACGCAGGAGCAACTATGATTTGCTAAGGAAGGCTTTTCCAAAAGGCAAATGCGGTTATTAAAGGCACTGTCACTGACATGTTGAAAATGCATAACCCCACAAACATTGTTTTTGTAGATACCTGGCAACCCGGGGGACAGGTACAAGAAACAGGTAATTTGAATATCATGCCCTGTACCACCCACATTTTGAGCAACACAAGTTAGAATACGGCTCGGCTAGAAGTCAAGCTCGCGTTAGATCCGCGCAGGAGAGGCACTTAAGTGCATCTCTGAATCCGGCCCTTGATTCCTTCATTTAGAAATGAATGATAACAGCTACTTCCTTGCCAGTATTTTACCTTGTGTATAAGCGCTAATGATCATCAAGTTGCATCCTTTTTGCCATTGACTCAGAATTTATAGCAGAAGTGTCAAACTCCTGGAGGGCAGTCATATCGGCAGTTTTCTGTGTTGCCTTTCAATCTCCAACTAACTCAGGCCTTGGACACATTTTGTGTGGACTATTTAATGACACAAGGCGTGTGTGTCCTAAATTAATCACGTGTGTTTGCATGATAATCACACCAAATACCAGTGGGCACTGCAGCAGTACATACTAACAACGAAGCCCGAAGAGCACTGGCTAATTGCGAGCTGCAATGTCGATGTTAAGGTAGGTGGAAAACAGGACCCAATAGCAGGCGGGAAGTAGGAAAACCGAAGTTTAATATAGGGGCAAGGCAGCAATCCGTGGTACAAAACAGGCAGGGTCGTAAACCGGGAAGACAGGGCAACGGTACAAAAAGAGAGTCCAAAGAGTAGTCACAGAACAGGCTGGGGTCGGAACCGGGAAGGCACAGCAGAAGAACAAAACCAGAGTCCAAAATCAGGGTCGCAAGAACACAGGCAGAAGTCCAAAACCAGTTAGTCGTTAGTGTATTAGGAAGAAACCTAATTCTAAGCAGTTAGTAGTGATTAGTAAATTAGTATTATAAACAAGGGTAATTAGTAAAGAAGGAAGTAAATGAGAGTGGAAATACAGCGAAACCCAAAATCACCAAAGGCTCCCGAATAGTGTAACGAAGACAGGGGAGTGACGGTAATACAAACACGGAACAGTGAAACCATAAATAAAAATAAATGGAAGATAAGAAAAATGATAAAGAACCTAATAAGAATAAACAAACAAGCAGACAATAAGAAACATAAATGTACAAAGACAGAATGCAGAAACCTAACAGTCGGTGGTGCGAATCCGACCACACAACCTTTGTCGCATGTCTCTCCCTCTCTCCCGCTCCAATTCTTCTTGTCTCTGTAGAATGTGCTGTCCAATAAAGCTGAAAAGCCATAAAAATATACTTTAGAAAAGTATCAGATGATTTGACTCTGGATTATATAGTTTCATGACTATCTGGCATGGCAGACCTGTCATATTTTTTATTGTGGGTTGATTGTCTCACCACATATAGTTTCAAGAGTATGTCCTTAAACTACAACTGCCACTAAAGCTACCACTAACATTATTTCTTTATTTACAGTGCTTTTATCAGCACCAAATTGCTTCAATTACAGCTATACTGTTAAATGTTTTCCAGTTTCATAGGTGTCTTATGGCAATGTGATTTTCCAGCAAACTATAAAGTGTCCTTACACTGCATTTTCAAAGAGGCAGTTTCTGCTTGGTAATGGCATTTCTGTTTTATCGGAATCAATTAATCTTTAGAGCTTTGTGTGGTCCATATATCATTATGTTTTTTGTGATTACACTTTTCTTGTCAAAAAGCGAAAACATGCGCAATTCTCTGCCCCTGACTTTTTTGTAATCTGTCTTTAAATGTGTCCTGCAGGCTTTCATTCCTCACATCATTAAAATAAAGAAGTTGCACTTCTACTTTCTTGTACAATTCCCTGTCATACTCAGATGCTGACACAACAAAACCAAAAACAAACTCCATGCAAATTCTTAAGGGAGCAAATACCAACAAGATAAGGTAACATCACTGTCGATGTATTGCTTTTTATAATATCTAGTTTCCATTGTTTTGCATGCCATGCGGTATATGAATCAAATTCCAAGCAATGCTGACAAGACTTGATTCTTAGATAGGCAATACAGACATATCCATGAGAAAGGTACTTAACATGAATTTATTCCATAAATAAGAAACTGCTGAGGTACATAATATGTGAGCTTCATTAATTTCCCTGGAATAAAGTACTGAATTAAAACTGACACACAAAAAATTGTGTTTTCTTAATGAAGACCTGCTAGTTCAGTACAAGTTTAATATCCCCTGTGTCCATGTTATTTTAAGTTTGCTCAAATAGTCCATAAACTATACAGCTCTAAAATGTAAAATACTCTTTTGGAACAGTGCAGGACAGTAAAATAAGTGTTGTGCAAAATTATGTATTGCTTTGAATGAGGCTGCTAGGCTGAATAAATGGTTGAGATGTACGAGATGTATGCTTGAACATTTCAGAATCAGACATTTGGAAATTCATGACCAACTCAATACAGATGTACTACTCTATACATTTACCTCGACAATAAAAGGAAAAGGTATGTTTAAAGACATCTTCATCTGTTTCATATCTCACATTGAACTGAAATGAACTCGGCTCCTTCACAGTATTTTAGTGGAAGCAGAAGCTAAAAAATGCCCCTTTTTGCACTGGAACGTTTGAGCCGAGCCGGACCTGTGTTGGACCCGTGCTGGAGCTCTTACACAAGCTGGCGAGACTAGTAACATTATATTTTTTATAACACTTTGCCTCAATAAGTCCCTTCATAATACTACTGAGGACTGTTGAGAATACTTTCTTGTTTGATTATTTTTTTCTTGTCCTATTCCCATAAAATTAAGTGCATACAGGTCAATGCATCAGGCAATAGGACACATTATTTCTCCAATAACTAGTTTGTTGCATTCTGGAGAACAGAAGACCACAATAAAAAAGGGTCCACATCTTCCAGTATCCCCTCACTTCATGTAACCTGTGGTGGAATAGAGAAATTGAAAAACAACTATTAAAATTCTAAGCAGAGGTCCACAGCTTTTGGTCTTATCCGGACATCCATTATTATATGTAATTATATACTGTACATAAGCAATATATTTTGCGTTTAGATGTACAGTCATATGCTCAACCAGAATTGAAGTATGCTGGTGTTTCATGATGTTTTGAAGTCAAAAAAAAAAAGCATATGGATTATTTCTATATTGCACCACATACACTATTTTTGAACAACAGACAGGGAATTGGCAGAACATTGTGGATGTCAAGTATAGAGTTGGAGTTGTCAACCATTCAATTTCACAGTCCAATCCTAGCTGTATTCTCTTTTACAGCATTATTGGATTAGGAGGCTTTAGTTACGTTTTAATCGTTTGAGTGTTTTCTGGACTGCATGATATTATATAATAACTGTCTCAGATAATAGTTTCAATTTAACTAACACACACAATGACTAAGGGATTTCCAGATCCGGTTGTGATTGAATAAGATGTCATAAAATATCCTACCACCATCGAGAAATGTATAGACTTAAATATAAACATCTGTCTCAGAACCTCAAAGATTGTGGCTGCAATGAGTAAAGTTGAGTATATGCTACTAGAGCTAGAAGCTAGTAAGAAGTGACACTGATAATAGGTGTTGATTTGCATAATGTCATTCAGGTCATGTCAGCTGGTAACGATATGGTAACGATAATGATTAATGATACACCAAGAGAAGAATCACATTTAAATTGCAGCAAATCAGAGATCATTTAAAAACACAGATGCAATATAATTGGTTTGTAGCCTGGAAATGTCTTTTTATCACATGCCAGCCATCATTTTGTGAGTTTTAAAAGAATATTTTCACATTTTAGACGTATTATGCCTATCACTATATAGTGTATAAGCCCAATTTACTTTTCAAACTGCGCAAATAACATTTTTAGTGCATCACACAAGTTAGGAACATAGTGTAGGTCTATAAACAATTTATGAAGTTGCCGTGCACCTCTCTATGGTCACGCTATAAAAAATGCCTTGAATGGAATTTATCATGGTTTTTAGTTTTTCCTTGCCCATTCAGGCTATTCTCTGCTAATTCACAGTTGAGCTATAATTAAGTATAATTAATTAGCTACTGCTGTAAGCTATTTGATGGAAATTAACTTTTGAATTCCTTGGAAAAGAGCAGAATGGACAACAACCCAAAATCTGGAGCTAATTAATTGTCACCATAGGAATCATAGCATATACTGAGCCGCAAAAAAGGGTGTCAAGTGGCTCATGCAAGAAAGCCCAATTAATAGAGTTAGACTTATTTCTATTACTTTTTTTAGAGCACCTTTCCTTGCACACTTGTGCAGACTCCATAGTCCATCGGTCCCCTGCAGTTGCATCAGACCTACGTTCAATGTTGACAGCCTTTATACATATGTATACCATCTCATTATCTCACCAAGGTAATGAAATGACAAAATTATTGCAGTTAAGAGAAGTCAATATTATTTACTACATATACTGTACATCTGGACAAGAACCTACACAATATCTGGCTCCTACTACATACACCTCTGGAAAAGAAGCTACACTATCAGTATTGTCTCTTCATTGGCCTGAAGACCAAGGTTCATTTGCCCACTGATTGTTGTTTTTTTGTGTGGATTGTTTAAAACTGCTGTATAACAGGTATGTACATCATTATATACCTCCCACTTTTCACACATTTGCCCTCAGTGCCTTTTCATTATGATGTTTGTTAAAAAGATAGCATAGTATTTTATAGTATATAGAAAACGTCTTGGCCATTCACAATGCACAGTTGGAACTAACTAAGTTTGGAATCACTGAGACATTTTTATGTCTTTGAAAGAAATTGATACTTTTATTCACCAAGGGCCGGATTCAGAGATGGCCAACTTAAGTCATGCGCTTAAGTGCCTCTCCTGCGCAAATTTAATGTGAGCTGACTTACGCCTTATTCTAACTTGTGTTGCGCAGGTGCTTAGCTCAAAATGTGGGTGGTACAGGGCATGATATTCAAATTACCTGTTTCTTGTACCTGCCCCCCGGGTTGCCAGGTACCAACTAAAAAAATATTGTGGGGTTATGCGTTTTCAACGTGTCAGTGACAGTGCCTTTATTAACCGCATTTGCCTTTAGGAAAATCCTGCCTTTGCGCATCGTAGTTGCTCTTGCGTGACAGGGTATAAGCATGCAGTGAACGTATTAATACATCACATTACGCTGTAATGGCGACATGTAGTCCAGCTGTCTCTCGTGTTCATGTTTGTTAATTTGAATGCGTTTTGTTGTGTAGGGCTTTTGTCTTGTTTTTTTTCATGCTGTGTGTTGTGGGACGGGGAAGCGGGCTGGAGATTGTTCAGGGCACTCGTGCTGCTCGTTTTGATAATATTGACAAATTGTATATTCGGGGTAATTTTTTTTGTGGTCATCACCATGAAGACGCATTCACAACATATGCTTGGGAATGTCCGTTGGATCTGCAGCTACAAAGTTTACCATCATTCTTCACCGGAGGTGAAGATGGCAGGACTCGGGACCGATCTAGGACTGCAGGCAATCTTCAAAAGGCCACAGGGAAGAGAAAGGAGAAGATAATGTGGGGGAGGAGTGAGGCGACGACTGGGAAGGCTGACGCAGTTCGGTGCTCCATTTCGACAATCGACAGTGTTCGACAATTGACAGTACAGACTAGAGACTGCGTGTATGGAGGAAAGTCGTGGAGGCGGAGTTTGTGTGTTGGACTGCTTAATAATGACACTGGACATCTCGGCACAGTGGGGGCTATTTTTAATCATGTATTCCACTTTAATTCACTTAATTAGTTTGATTACTGCAATGATTTCATTGAATGTCTTTGTTTGATATGTTTGTGTGTTGTGGGTCTGCCCTACTGTCTGTCTTTTTTGTTGTTTCTGGGGCTACAACTGAAGTTCCCTAGAGGGAAAATAAAAGATAAAAAAATATTTAAAAAATATTCTATTCTATTCCATTCTATTGATAAAATGATCATAGCTTCTATTGATGACTGGGATATACCCGTCACGCAGTCAAAATAAATAATCACTGGACAGTGGTTGCATGCAATATTATTAGGTAAACAATTAAATCGTTGGATTTACTGAAAAAAAAAGATAAAAATTGAATCTTTTTTTAATGATCTACCTAATAAAGTCATGTAGCCTACGGTGGTTGGAAAATATGACCAAGCAATATGCAACATCTTCAACTTAATAATTTTTGAGAAGCTGTGCTGACAAATTGTCTCTCTGTCAAAGCGAATATGATCCAGACACTATCAATTAATCCATCTAATTTGTGTCTGGTATGATATACCAAGACAATAAATCATAGCCTACTTTTACATATTTATTTTACTTTTTATGACTGCTCTCTGATAATTGCAAGTTAGCTATTCAAAGGAAAATATGATCAATATTATGTTCAAATAACATGCACTCATTCTAATATCAATATATACAAAAGATGCTGTATTTTTCATAATAATATATTAGCGGCGCTAGACATAAACAACCTTTTTTTCCGAACAAAGTTGCGTGGAAAAAAAATGATTAAGTGAAAACTCTGAATACACGTATCTTGAACAACTTGCAGACACGCCTCATTTTCATCAAATCTCCACCCTGCGCGTGTAATGCAGCGTATCTACTGGAGAGATGCTTAAAACAGCGGATAAGTCAAATGTTTGAATCACAAATATCTTAAGCTATGCGGAATTTGGGGAGTAAGTCCCATTTGTGTGTGCTTCTCAACTCTGGCCCCAAGGTAGCATTAAAGTGATCAAAAAATACAGTCAAGACATTGATAATGTTACAAACTACTATTTCTATTTCATTCTATTTCTACTTTAGCAACTCAGACATTTTATAGCTTCATTAAAGGGGCACAATTGTTTTCAGCTATGCTTAATATAATGGGAATGGTTTCTCTAGTACCACAGTGTGTTATTAGTAATGGCTGCTGAAAATGGGGCTTTACAAACATATGTAAAGTTTTAATTAAAAAAATGTTATTTCAAATGTAATAGTAATTTCTAACATTAATAATGTCGTGACTACTTTTTGATCAATTTAAAGCCACCTTGGCGAATAAAAGTATACATTTTTGAATGGTAGTGTATACATATGTATACAGTTGAAGTCAAAGTTTACATACACCTTAGCCAAATCCATTTAAACTCAGGTTTTCACAATTCTTGACATTTAATCCTAGTAAACATTCCCTGTCTTTGGTCAGTTAGGATCACAACTTTATTTTAAGAATGTGAAATGTCAGAATAATAGGAGAGAGAATTATTTATTTCAGCATTTGTTTCTTTCATCACATTCCCAGTGGGTCAGTTTTACATACACTCTGTTAGTATTTGGTAGCATTGCCTTTAAATTGTTTAACTTCGGTCAAACATTTTGGGTAGCCTTCCACAAGCTGCTCACAATAAGTTGCTGGAATTTTGGCCCATTCCTCCTGACAGAACTGGTGTAACTGAGTCAGGTTTGTAGGCCTCCTTGCTCGCACACGCTTTTTCAGATCTTCGATTGGATTGAGGTCAGGACTTTGTGATGGCCACTCCAATACCTTTACTTTGTTGCCCTTAAGCCATTTTGCCACAACTTTTGAAGTATGCTTTGGGTCATTGTCCATTTGGAAGAGCTGTAAATGGCTGTAATGGCTGTAAGTCATCAAGGGTCTGAGGTATCAAACGAGCCTCAAACCATCACTCTGCTGTTAGATATACAGTAGATATGGTTGAATCACATTACGGGTTGTTTCTCCTGACAAAATTTCCTATTGAACTCTATGGAAAAATAAGTCAGGAGAAGAAACCCTTCAAGTTATCCACCCATATCTACTGTATTTCTAGCAGTAGAGTGATGGTTTAAGGCTTGTTTGATACGTCAGACCCTTGATGACTTGATGCCATTTAGCCAACCATGTGTTCCATACTGTTCCAGCATAATTTACAGGTAAATCTAGTCCCATCCCCCAATTCTCATAGAGATCCATTCAAATGCAGGCGTTATATTATCGCTTGTAAGAGTACCATACAATAAGATATCAAGAGTCTTTTGATGTTGTTGGGTCACATACATCAGGAAGTCATGGCATGCAAAGGATATGCGATGAAATATTAAAAATGATTTTATTCTATATATAAAGGCAGGGGTGCCAATAATTGTGGCACATGTGGTTTTGTTAAAAATAATTATTTTAAACATAATAAATAATTTTTTTTTCTCATAATAAATTTACTGCAATTAAAGGTTGGATTTTTTCTCATTTTTTCAGTGTGAGATTAAGCTAATTCACCGTTTCATTTTTTATAACCTTTTTTACTCATCTTTACCAGGGGTGCCAATAATAGTGGAGGATACTGTAGATAGATAGATAGATAGATAGAAAGAGAGAGACAGAGAGAGAGAGAGAGAGAGAGAGAGAGAGAGAGAGAGAGAGGG
This sequence comes from Synaphobranchus kaupii, assembly GCA_029718625.1. Lineage (NCBI taxonomy): Eukaryota > Metazoa > Chordata > Actinopteri > Anguilliformes > Synaphobranchidae > Synaphobranchus > Synaphobranchus kaupii. The sequence goes on from CM056379.1 coordinate 24,483,773, forward strand.
AGAGAGAGAGAGAGAGAGAGAGAGAGAGAGAGAGAGAGAAAATTAATATGATAACATAACACATGTAAATTTTTCCCAGCATTTAATTTGAACGCACTGTGTTATGTGCTGGTCTATGAGATTATTATTATTTCTTTTTTTTTTCAAAATTGGTAAAAGTGGACTGAGTAAGTTTAGTAAATTGTCATTAACTCCAGTGAGATGTACAGTACAAATGAGCATTTTAACAGGTACATCACAGCACGATGACCAGAGAAAGTTGTTGATCCATTATACTATTTCTGCAATAATTATTTTAAACTTTTATTAAAAAATGTTTCTAATTGTCCATCTGGTTTAAAACTAATCTCTAGATGTTTGTGTGTTGTCTTACGACAGAGCAATTAAAATTGTGTTCCTTTTCTGCCACTCCATACTTATATTATTAATATTTTGTTAATGATTATGGTGACCTCATATATCCTTTTCAAAAACCAAGCCATGTCTTATAAAGTGTTTTTAAAGATATCTTTAAAAAAAAAAAAACACACTGGTTTACTTATAAATGCAAATGAAACCTAAGATTCAATTGTCAACTGCATTGTATCCTCACAGCACAGGAAAGGTTAATTAGATGAATATGTTCTCCCATGTAATCTATATGAAAAATGTCTTTGTGGTCTGGCCATAGTGGGCAAAATGAAAGGAAAGGTCAGAGTCAAAAACTTTTTGAAAAGACCAACGAGATTCGTTGTAGTGCATAATGAAACGTTTGCTATTTGGAGGCTAATTGGAACTGTCTTCATAGCACAGTGAGGTGGTGGCATATACAGGGTTATATTGAGCAGGAAATGAGTAGGATGGTATTATACTGCCTTGGCTATATCAGAAAATTATTTATGAAATTATTATTTCAGAAAACACACTGATTTTCCGGGCGGCACGATGGTGCAGTGGTTAGCACTGTCGCCTCACAGTAAGAAGGTACCGAGTTTGAATCCTGGCTGAGGACCTTTCTGTGTGGAGTTTGCATGTTCACCCTGTGTCCACGTGGGTTTCCTCTGGGTACTCCGGATTCCTCCCACAGTCCAAAGACATGCAGGTTAGGCTAATTGGAGACTCTAAATTCCCCATAGGTGTGAGTGAATGGTGTGTGTGCCCTGCGATGGATTGGCGGCCTGTCCAGGGTGTATTCCTGCCTCTCGCCCAATGCATGCTGGGATAGGCTCCAGCACCCCCCGTGACCCTGACCAGGAATAAACGGGTTAGATAATGGATGGATGGACACTGATTTTCATTCCAGCAAAGATACACAGAGCTCTGGACTCTTTCAATCAGCCTACTTAGAATTAACTCTTCAAATGGAAGTGAAATTGTAGTTTTTAATGGTCAAACAGCAAGGGTGCTTCGTAAAAAAAGGGCACTTTTTAAATTACTATAGACATGCTGTTGCAACAGCATGGAACGAGATAAAGGAATTTCTTATTGATATGGTCTTGCATGCACTTCAGCAGCTATGACAGGGGATGTGACAGATGTCATGTACTATGCTGCATAAAGATGGAGCTTGCATGGTTTGAGAATGCACCAACTTGTTCCTCGTGTTATCCAGCATAGAGTAGAGTATGAGCATTTTAGCTTGTTAAATATATTTTTCTGCAGAAAACAGAGTGTAGAATCTTTTCCATTTTTGATTACTATAACTTGTCAAGCAACAGATACACAACAGCCATACCTCAACAAGTGGCTGTATAGCTTTCCTCAGAGGAAATACAGTAATTTTTCCTCTTCCTTATGTATCCATTTTTTATGCAGCACACCAAAACAATGTAATTGGGAACGGATTGTTGACATCGAATCACTTGCATACAGTCTGACAAAACAATGCCTACAAGTTTCTAAACTACTTTGATGTTTTGTGTTTCTCCATTGTGACTATCCGTATACTTTTAGGTTTTAGAACATCATCTTAATAATCTTTGGAAACTTTTTTTTTTTTTGTTAAATATGATCTGTAACAACTAGCTAAACCTTCAAGTAATATGAAGTCACTATGACCTGCATCCTACATTGTATGCTACTGATAGTCATTGCACAATCATGGTTATCATCCAGCTACCAGATGAGTAAATGTCTCACAGAGTACAGGTTGAATTTTACAACATCCGCACTACTAATTCGGTTCTGCTATCTTTAGATATGATCATGGATTTTAATGACAGAAGTATTAGCACATTCAATTAGGGGTGTACATATATGTATCATGTATCAGATGAAATGTTAAAATGCTACAATTGTTGTACAATTGGTGACTGGTCTTGTTTATTTCCAATGTATAGCCTGAAAATATTACATACGTATAAAATGCACCTCATACACATGTCAATGGACTAAGCCACTATGCAATGTATACAAGCCACTATACAATTTTAGAAAGAGCTAATCAGTTAATGAAAGTATGTCAGTCAAGTTTTTCAAAATGGAAAAAAGCAGCAACCACACTGTAGATGCAAACATCTACTCTGTGAAACACTTTCATGGAGAGAACAGCTCAAAGAAATAAAATAAAAATAAATGTGGCATTCTACTGAGCCTCCAAAGACATTGCATTGCATAAAAGAGCTGAGGATAGCACAAAGAAAAGAAAAACATTTAAATCACTTGAATATCAATGGTGCAATACAGTACTGTAGAATATGCAAATAAAGATATTTCCAACCGTTCATTCTCCATCAGCATCAGTGAAGGACTATAAAGGGGAAGTATGTGGAATATTAAACCTATAATGACATGAATGCTTCTGGGTCAAAAACAGGTTCACAAAAGAGAACTGGAACCATAGTAAACTGTGATGCGGATACAGCGTTGCTGATGGAAGGCAAGGGAACCAAGGTGAGATCCTTTGGGTTGTTACAGTATATGGGCTTCCTTTTACTGATTTTCTCACATTGAAGAAATCCAAAGAAAAAGTCACTAAAGGCATGTCACATAAACCCTAAAGATGTCTAAGGTGTTTCTCTGGCTTCTTCCCCCTGCAATGCAGGTTATTACAATATTGCAGTTCTTAGGCTTCAAAAGATTGTTTCCCAGAACCACTCATAGATACATTATGCAAAAATACACTCACTTCAAGGAAGCTAATTCTCTACCCATTCTGAACCTAAAGTTGTAACAGGCCCTGTCCCCCAAATGTCAGATTGACACAAGCTTTAGACCTCTGTATTGTGCAAACTGTCCATTTCCACTCTGACCTCGAGACACAGAGTAGAATCTCAGCACTAAATATGTCCAGAGAATTTATAGCAGCGTGACAGTAACTGGACCACCCTGCTAACCCCATTAGCATCAGGAGGGTGCATTTTTGAAAGCACTCCTTCAGGTGCAAATATAAAAAGGGGACTCAGTATCAGTGTATTAAAGTCATTATTTGTGAGGCAGAAATGGGCTTGACATTATCTTAGCCTTTTTGTCAGTGTGAATTGTGGACATTGTATTTATACCTCAATAACTTCATAACTTTTAACCTCACATTCAATAAACCTGCACTTTCATTATTTTCTGTGTCTTTTCCAATAAAAAACAATCCCAAAGGTAATCCATAATCTATATAACATTCGCTTTTAATTACCAATGCACATGATTCACTTCTTACCAACAGAAGTGAATCATGTGTGTCAATAATTGTAAAGGGCTATCTATTTTATTCACGGTGTAGAGCAGGGGTTGGCAACTAAGCTTGGCCTCGGGCCAAATTTATTTCAAGTTACTATTTGGTCGGCCAGAACATAGCTGCTCAATGAAGCCTTAGAGACCTAAGGTGATTCTGATGTTTTTTCCACTATAGAAATATCAGTGGAGTACATGGCGGAAATATGCTTAGAGAACTGCAATGGGTAAATAAAATAGTTTTCTTTTATTTTGTGCAGGGGCGGGGCACAATTAATTGGCTTTGGGATTCATTTGGCAGGGATAGCAGTGTTCATTGCTGGAGCGATCCCTGTTGGCCGTCCAGACCCCCATGACTTACGCGCGTGCGTAAGATTGGGTTTCCCCCCTCCACCGCTCTTCACTGCACAGCTGATGGCTGCAATGTGAAAAGAAGCAGTTGGCTGGGACCACTTTCTGAGGAGAATCGCGAGTTTTCTTCACTCTCCTAAGCTGGCGTCAGGGTTAGTATATGAGCGCACTTCTACATAGGTTGTGAATTGGACAATCCAAATTCGGGGGAATGGAGATGTCGCATTTTTAAAAAAGCTTCCTTCTGCCGTTTAACCCAGAGGGAAATGTAGCTTTGCCCACACAACCTCGTTTTTTAAATTTTACCAAGTAAAATTGTTATTATTATTATTATTTTTTGTTTGGGGGGGGGGGGTATTCACTGGCAAAAAAATATATTGCTGGGGGCCAGATTTTTCCACCACTCACTGACCCAGGGTGTAGAGTCACAGTGCAGGACCATGTGAAATTAAAATGATCTGAAAAGACATAAACATGAGGAACTGTAGGAGACACACACACACACACACACACACACACACACACACACACGTCCTGCAGAACATGTAGCAAATGGTCTTATGTAGGGTAACCATATATTGGATTTCAAAAACAGAGGACAGGGTTAGACGGGTGTTATGAACATAATACTAGGCTATTTGTTTGTTTATGGTCTATGAAACAAGGAAATCCTAAACAGACATTTTAGAAATTTAGAAATCCTGCCTGGACGGGAAAAAGAGGACGTCTGGTCAGCCTATTGTATGTGATATAGCAAGTTAAAAAGAGAGAGAAAAGTTGAATACATTTTCATAAATAATTAACAAGATATATTTGGCATAAGGGCATCAATGAGTTTAAGTAACATGTTACATGGATGCATGTTGTTTGGTATGTTACAGAACCATAGCGTAAATACTTAGGAGCATGCTGAATACAGTGCTGTGTAAGCTTACTTTTGATTTAGAAGCTGCCCATTATCACCCAGTGCTCAGATATGTGAGAGTAAGTGTCAGTGCTTATTATATCAAACCAAATTTAGCTCAACAGCGGCAGCCTTATGATTCATGCAGCAATGTGTTTGTGTCATACTCTAAGTCAGATTCTAGAGGCCTGAAAAGTTTAGAAATAGAACACAAAGTACCAAATCAACCAGGACAGAGAGAAAAAAGTTATGCAATACAAACTGATAGTTTTACATATTAATTTACCAGCTGGACTGTTACACCATGCTTTATTCCTCTTACTTCACATAACATAACATAACATAACATGGGCCATTTAGCCTAAATTGCATTTTCCTACCACTAAAGGGTACCTAGTGCTCACCATTTACCTACAAAATAGATAATAGAACCATATCAAGCCTCTACTACATGACCTGGCAAGCTGTTTCACACAGTGACTACTTCCTGTAGTCTGTGCGGAATTTACCTTTTGCCAATTCCCATCTATGCCCCCGCATTCCAGAACTCTTGTGTACTTTTCTGAGTTCTGATGGACTATCTCATGACTGGCAGTGCACCTGTTTGTCATCATCATGACTGTAGCTTGCAGAGGTCAGTTTTAGTGAAGAATGTCATTCTGTACCTATAGTATATGTGTGTGCTTGCACACACGCGCGCGCGCACACACACACACACACACACACACACATGCAACAGGATTTATATGGTCATAATCAACCAGTAACATTGATGTCTCCCCTTCATATAAGGTAGGGCAGTGTATATGCCACTCACTCTAATAGGTGCTGTGAAGCTGAGTGACGGCGGTTGAAGTCAGGCCCCAGAAGCATCCATCACCTGCTCACTCTCACAATGATGTGAGTGGCAGCTACGGGTACATCAGTGACAAAACTCAAGATGATCTGTGGAACTCAGTCTTGACAGCATCATTTTAAAAATGTGCAAATGGCTGAATAATTAGTGGGATCAAGGTTGCATTTGAATGCACTGTATCACAAATATAGTGGTGCCTTTATTCGTTGTACTCCTCTGATTTTTTGGGGTTCATAATACAGAGTCAGCATGTTTATTTCCTATTTATTGAACATACTTTTTATTATTAATAATGGATTTATGGCAGAGATGTTCTATTTATTTATTACAAATTTGCATTGCCTGCCGGTGGTATTGTAATGAGACACATCTCCAAGTTGTTTGCAGTCTCAAGAATGGGGGTGGGGCTCCCCACAGTAGACATTACAACCAGTTGCGGGATACAATCAATTCCCTCCTGTTTCTCTGTGCTTATGTGCTTACTAGCACATTGGGGAAAAAGATTGAAATGCATGAGAAAGCTGTTGTCAAATGCCCAGGACGTTACGTTTTTGTTTGAAAGGTATAGTCTTCTGAAGGGTAAATGCTAGGATGGTGCATAGTGTCTGGATCACTGAGTTTGCCCTCCCATAAATGGAAATACTCTGGGCAATCCTCAGATTATACAAGCGATGTCTGATATCACTTAGTATTATTACATATGTCGTGTTCTTGTAGGTAGAGAGTGTTCCAGCTGAAAGCGAAAGAAATTATGACGTCATTATTTTCCACACGTGGTCAGGACAGGGCTATCCATTCGCTCTCCTTCACTGATTTCCCATAATGTGAAGCGATGGACTCTCTTCCCGGAGTAAGCAGCACTGTTTTCAGAGGGTGCGGCCCTTCGCTTAACAGATCGAGCTTTTCCTTCCCAGTGTCTGCAGTGAAGACACCTGCTGACGAGCCTGTCACACAGCGGGAGTGGCCGCTTGGGCTGATGGCAATGATTTTCTGGCGCGGAGCTTGTTTATCCCTTGAAGTTGCCCATAAATCTCTGCGATGGGTCTCTGTTTTTAAATGAGAAGGATGTATTAACTTGTCAGACGAGGGAGGCCCCATAGCGCCCAGTGTGTGTGCTACACTGCACTTGGCACTGTATTCACAGTTCTGCTTCGTGACCCTGAGATACAAAGGAGAAAGTATTTCACGGGCTTCTGCTGGCAGAACAAACAGAGTTTACTTCTGTACACAGACCGTTGCTGAAACAAAATTAGTTTTCTTACATGTAAAAATGTTTTGCAGTTACAAAATATGCTTAACAAGGTTGAAATGCTTAACAAGGTTGGATGTGTCTTTTAAACAGTGTCTAAACTGAACACTAGGAAATCCAATGTTCTTCCCCTTGAAAAAACACCTTGATCACGCCTAATACCAACAATTTACCAATTTTCTTAAGCCCTTGAACAAATAAATTAATGTTGTTTAAATGCTACATTGACCTTGTCTATATACACTGCCCGGCCAAAAAAAAAGTCGCAGTTGCACCAGTCATGCATAGTGCCCACTGTACAAGCCTCTGGAGGCAGTGTTATGTTCTGGGGTTGCTTCAATTGGTCAGGTCTAGGCTCAGCAACGTTATGCAGCAATAAAATGAAGTCAGCTGAGTACCTGAATGTACTGAATGACCAGGTTATCCCATCAATGGGCATATTCCAGGATGACAATGCCAAGATTCATCGGGCTCAAATTGTGAATGAGTGGTTCAGGGAGCATGAGGAATCATTTTCACACATGAATTGGCCACCAGAGTCCTGACCTTAACCCCATTGAAAGTCTTTGGGATGTGCTGGAGAAGACTTCACGGAGTGGTTCGACTCTCCCGTCGTCAATACAAGATCTCGGCCAAAAATGAATGCAAGTCTGGACGGAAATACATGTTGTGACGTTGCATAAGGTTGTCAAAACAATGCCACGACGAATGCGCGCCATAATCAAAGCTAAAGACGGTCCAACAAAATATTACAGTGTGCGACTTTTTTTTTGGCCGGGCAGTGTATCATGAAGCAAATTGATGTATAATATTAAGACATTACACAAGACCTCAGTGTTAGTGCCTCTTCCAGGCATTCATTGATGTTCACCTTCAAAAGATTTCACTATCTGTGTAGTCCATATCAGATCCATTTAAATGCAGTGCAGACATAGATAAAGCAGTGCAGTATAGCTGTAACAGAATTGGGTTAATAACTGAAAGGATCTAGGTTTGAATGCCAGCTGCCATTTCATATTGAGTGAGATGCTCCTTCTGAAGTTGTGCTAGGCGTTGCACATTTCCCAGGATAAGAGTGCCTACACACCACATTAGTGAAAACTTAATATCAGAACTTGGTTTATATGCATTTTGTGTATAACCGCCACTCTTCACTACAACACTGTTGCAATGCAACAAACTGGTTTACATACACGGTTAGTTGTGGTTTTCTCTTCTTGAATGCATGGTGAAGAATAAGGCAACAATAAGCTGACCCTACCCAACTTTCTAGATAACCTCGACTATGTTGGAAACGCTGCATGCATCTATATTTTACAAAAATATATCCTTTCATATTAAATTGATGAAATTTCCCTTCAAAATTCAGATTAGAGAATGTGTGTGTGTGTGTGTGTGTGTGTGTGTGTGTGTGTGTGTGTGTGTGTGTGTGTGTGTGTGTGTGTGTGTGTGTGTGGTGGGGGGTGTGGGGGTTCTACTGATGGTTATAGTGCTTCTTAATGTGTTCTAAATATCTTGATTATTTTTCAAATGCCCTCTTGGAGAAATGGAACCATGAAACTAAACTTTTTCAATTATTTCAAACATTTTGAATTGTGGACTGCATAATAGTCCATGCTCTAGTTCATTTATGCTCAAATATGGCCCTCAAATCCAAATCCAGCCCTCGTTTTCTTTTATCCCAGGTAATTGACTGAACAATTACTGCAACTCATTGGCCAGACTGACTTCACACCTGACTCCTGGGTAAAGGGATGGTGGAAAACCAGCGGTTCTCAGCCGCCGAGGACCGTGATTTGAGTAACAGCGCTCTAGTTGAAGTTTGCAAAGCTGAGAAAATAAGGTAATACTCTGAGGATATTGTGTAGTCGTATAAATGTTCAGTTTCCCATCAATTGTGCCACAGTGAGAGATTAATTGCACTATACATGTTCATCAATAACACAATGAGAGCAAAACCTTTGCTCAGCATCAATACAGTTATAATTGAAATGGTCAAGGACAGCAATCCCAAAGGATTTGTGACTTCTGGACTTTATGGCCCCTGTTCCACATTTTGAACATTGAGTCTCTTAATATCACTACTGGGAGTCATAACTGTGTTTTATAGTAGGCCTTCATTTATAGAAATAAAGTGAACATGCACACGGACAGATAAGCTTGATTTTAGAGTGTTTCAGTGATTCTTTTAACAACCCAAGCAGTCTATCTGGTTATGAATCACTTGTTGATTATACCACACGGACATTTTGTTTGGTTTCAGGTTCACTGAGTTATGCTAATGTATAGTTTAGTTATTGTGGAATGTGTTTCCCAGAATGAGGCTTTCTAAATAAACACACACATATATACGTATACGTATATACAGTGCCCTCCACTATTATTGGCACCCCTGGTAAAGATGAGTAAAAAGGGTTATAAAAAAATCACCGTTTGGTTAATTAGCTTAATCTCACACTGAAAAAAAAAGAGAAAAATCCTAACTTTAATTGCAGTAAATTTATTATGAGAAATTCTTTTTATTTTTAACAAAAACACGTGCCACAATTATTGGCACCCCTGCATTTATATATAGAATAAAGTAATAATTTTTATTTGGTCGCATATCCTTTGCATGCCATGACTTCCTGATGAAAAGACTCTTGATATCTTATTTTCTTGTACTCTTACAAGCGATACAATAACATCTCTGCATTTGAATGGATCTTTATGGGAATTGGGGGGTGGGACTAGATTTAGCTGTAAATTACACTGGAACAGTATGGAAACGCATGGTTGGCTAAATGGCTCTAAGTCATCAAGGGTCTGGCGTATCAAACAAGCCTTAAATCATCACTCTGCTGCCAGAAATACAGTAGATATGGATGGATAACTTGATGGGTTTCTTCTCCTGACTTATCTTTCCATAGAGTTCAATAGGAAAAGCAGGAGAAACAACCCTTAAAGTGATCCATCCATATCTACTGCATATCTGGCAGCAGAGTGATGGTTTGAGGCTTGTTTGATACCTCAGACCCTTGATGACTTACAGCCATTTTACCAATCATGTATTCCATACTTTTCCAGCATAATTTACAGCTAAATCTAGTCCCACCCCCCCAATTCCCATAGAGATCCATTCAAATGCAGAGATGTTATAGTATCACCAGAAAATAACATATCAAGAGTCTTTTGATGTTGTTGGGTCACAGACATCAGGAAGTCATGGCATGCAAATGATATGTGACCAAATATTAAAAATTTTAAGGCACAGTCAACTTAGTGTATGTAAACTTCTGACCCACTGGAATTGTGATAGTGAATTAAAAGTGAAATAATCTGTCTGTAAACAATTGTGGAAAAATTACTTGTGTCATGCACAAAGTAGATGTCCTAACTGACTTGCCAACACTATAGTTTGCTAACATGAAATCTGTGGAGTGGTTAAAAATTAGTTTTAATGACTTCAACCTAAGTGTATGTAAACTTCTGACTTCAACTGTATATACTGTATATATGGCACTCCACCCTGGAGTGCCATATATTCTTGTATATACACTTGCATGGAGTGGTTTATATCTCTTATACCATGGCTACAACTAGAATGCGTGAACAAATTTCAATAAAATGGTATTTTAAAAACTTTTAATCAAACCATTATGTACACATCCGCCACTTGGATAAATATAGTTCCTCTGTTAACGGTAGATGGCACTAGAGTTTGGATTCTAGCGCAACCTTTGAAAACATTTTTAAAAATAAAAAAAATGTATGTAGCACAACCTTTAAAAACATAAATTAATAACTACTGCTATTTAGCTAGCTATAAAAACACGAGAAAAAAAAATCTAACAATTAAAAACAAAGTAACGTTAACGTAACGTTAGCCTACACATTTACTATTGGTAGCTAGGATGCTACTGGCTTCTAACGTTATATCACTAGCTAGCCTAACATTAATTTTGACAAATTTAGCTAACTAATCAGCAAGTTAGGCAGTACATTTTGAATGAAATGGGAAAAAAATGAAAAACTAAAGTAACTTACACTTTAAACCATTGTTGTGAGGATGATATAGCTAGTTTCTTATGTATGTAAATTATAACTAGCTATTACCGTTACTCACTACTTAACGCTAGCTAGCTGGCTGACGTACTGGTAATGTTAGCTACATATCTTCACTTTACAAAATTAAACGGAACATTTCCGTTTATTGTAAACTTTGACATTGAAATGGGAAAATCCATATTGTTGACACTCCAAATTGGTGTTGATGATTGGGCTTTAGGCTGGGGTCTTGCGGGATTGATGTCTTTGCTTGAGGAGGACACAGAAGCGGAAGTATTGTTGACATTAGTAGTAGCCAAAGATGGTCTCTCCTCCGTAGTAGCTAGCGGATAGTATCCAGCTCCAAGTTTTCCTGTTGGTGATAGATGGTGACCAGTAGCTTCGCAAGCTGCTTTCTGACCGATGTCCAGTGACTGACATGATCTCACTCGACTCCAAGCCAGCTTTCGACAGGAGATGAACCGCTATGCTTCGCAAGCTGTGATTTGTGTAGCATTGCGATAGACCTGCCTCTTTGCTAATTTGGTGACGCATTCCACCCAGCATGTTAACTCCCATGGGTTCACGGGAGTACCAGATGCCTTCTTTTTGAGGATCTCCGGGGGACTCCGAAGTGGGTGCAAGTAAAATGCTTTCGCATCGGATGGACATTTTGCTAGATATAGCTTTAGACTCTGTACAGGGCAGTAAGGGTCACCTGGCCTGGCGAACATGAATCCCTGTAAATTTTATTGATCGGGATCAGACACTTGTTTGTGGTTTTTCGTGTCAACATTATGGGCCAGACAGACGTACTCATTCCTTGCTCGTCTGTTTTAATTATAAAAGATGACCGTGCCAGAGTGCGGTTGCCCTCTCGTCCTCGCCTCGCAAGGTTCAGCTGGATGTCAAACCAAACTTTACGGACAAGACCCATTGGTGTACTTGCTGAGAGGACGCGTGACTCTTTCAGGCGGACCAAATCACACTCTCTGATATGGGGATGATGTACACTTTGGTCTTTTCCGGCTTTACGGAACTTTTTGAGGATTGACAAGAATATATCGTTGCATGTTTTGAATGGATCTGAAGTGATGCAAAATCTCTTCCTAAAAAATCTTCGCAACCCTGCTCTCAATGTGAGGTAGCCGGATAATGCATATTCGTTGCCATTAGACATTCTTGCTGTTGCATAAAACTCATGGAGATTTGTGTTCAGATGTTCCTCTTTAATTTCTTGTAAGTTGACGCTAATGCCCTTTTCAGTTAACCAGTCTTTAAAAACATTGACTGCCCATGTTGTTGTTGTTTTTGTGTTTTTTTCTTCTTTATCTGCTTCAGTTTCATTAAGGTTATCCTCATTCAATGCAACGTGTCTTCTTTTGACAGGCAGGTGACATGTATTGGTCACATCACTTACTGGTACTTCTATTTTGCTTTTGACAGTATTGGTTGCGTCTTCAAAGTTATCGTTCACAAAAAAGTGGGTGTCATACCAAGTTTCTGCGTCCATATCTCCTAATAAATTAAAGGAAACACTGATGTCAATGATTTGATTTCTAAGGCGTTAATAATTTCAGTTATTTATAATAGAACTTTAATACAATTTGAAAGTTTTTGCATAGTGATTTAGAACTGTAATAAGTCAAGTACCCGGATGACCGTTCTTTTCAAGCATTTAAACCACGGCTGCCAACCAATCAGAATAGAGTATTTACCCAAGCCATAGTATAAATATATATATATATACAGTATCTATATATATATATATATATATATATATATATATATATATATATATGTAAATCTTGATTATGTTTTTCTGTGTAATATAATAAACCTCTACAGTAACCCATTTTAATTCCATTCGTATTGCCCTTTTTGGTGCTTTGTCTTGTAAAGGTAGATTCCATCAGAATGAGCTGTGCTTTAATGGCGACTTGGTTCAGTCACTAAAGTTTGAATCAATTCTTCTGATACCACTCTCAAAAGCAGTGATTGCTTATGAGTATCATAGGTAACAACCTCATGACTTTGAGCCGAGCCATTAGTTTTGTCCATCTGCCGTTACCGCTCCCATAAAAAAATATGGGCAAACTCACCTGCTACTGAAACACCTGACACTGATCACAGATCAGCAAAACCTCACGTGTACAATAAATAAATAATAACACGTCACATCAGCTTGCATCTAGCTAAACCATTTGGCGTGGTGTAAGCAGTTTGATGGATTACTGGAAGTATTAGTGTGGAAGATGGAATGAGATCAATTTCAATATGAATTTAATTATAACAGGCTCAGTAGAGAATAGCTTAGACCAGCAGCATACCTACAACTGAAAGCAGCAGCCAGAGCCCAGAGTAGCACTACAGCCATTCAGAGAAGCAGCAGAGTCACAACCCATCTCTTTGAGCTTATGTCAAAACCAATCCACATTATACCAGGTATTATAACAGGTATGGAATATTTTTCTTGAGCAACTATTTCGCTAATTTGTTAGCCATCCATCTTTTTCAGCTTATTTCAAAACTTTCTCAAGGACAAATCAACATTAGGGGGGTATGGGAGGTATGGGATATTTTCCTAATTTGGTAGCCACCCATTGACTTTGGACTTAATATACGCCAGGTACAGGGAAAATACCTGAAGCGTGTTAACCATCTGTACAAATTCCCTTGGGAATATTGTTTTTTCACATCTACTGCACTTGATTTATAGTTGTTCAAGATATTGGATTGTATGTTGAGAAGGGACTGTTTATGGATGATAAAAACATATGTTTTTCATATCTTTAAATAACATTTTATGACCCCCGCCTCTTTTCCATTGGCAACAGATTTACAATGAGAGGAACAGCGTATGACAGAGAAAAAATGTGTATTACCATGAGAATTCCAGTTGTACTCTATTTGAAAAAAAATTCCAGAATTGTGCTGTTTATATGCTCATCAAATAATACGTATGTTGATTGCTTATCCATCCATTAATCCATCCATTATCTAACCCACTTCCCAGTCAGGGTCGCGGGGTGGGGGTTATTTCCGTTATGTCCAAATTAATAGACCGGTTTCTCAGCAATGTCACAGTAGAGGGGTGCACGCAACTCTGGGGCAGAATATTCAATATTGCAAAAGAAATCAACATCAACTTTTAATTGTAGAAGCTGAAATGGATGATGAAGGGACACTTATTTGATATGGAATATCTTAGTTACATCAACACTGAGATAGCTAAGCAGTTTGGGGTAAATATGTGTAATATTTGTTCAATTTAGTAAGTGTCCTGAAGTATGTTATACTGGCTCCCATCTCATTGTATAAATTAGGCACTCAATTGAATGAAGAGAGCTTTGACCGTATTGCTGCAGTTTTGAAGCAAATGGAGTAGGTGGCTAGCTATAGCTATCCATGACAGAAAACATACCGTCGGACGATTTTGACCCAAGATCAAAATATACTTTAATACTAAGTAAAGCAAGTGACAGCAAACCTAGCATACCACTGGCTTGCTCTTATGAATGCGGGATTCCCAGCTGGCGAGCAAGCTAATTGGCTAGCTAACAATGTAGAAATGGACGCTTACCATTTTAGCTAGCTGGCCTGAGATATAAAAAGTACCATTAAAAGGTCTTGCTGGTTATTATGTTCATGTCATAAAGATACAGGTTGATATTGATCACCAGGCTGCTGTTACTGTTGACGTTAGTTACTAACGTTATATATCTACAGTTTGGCAGGTAACTTTCCAACAGGCACTGTGCATTCATTAGCCTACTTAGCATGCTAATTGTATTGTGTATAGGTGGTGGACTAACTTTAGTTTGCAAGCGCAGATTCGTATGGTGGGCTACGTCACGTTTTTTGGAATAACCTGCGTTTGTAAAACGGGGGCACGTGATCTGTCTATGTATCATAAGCCCACAAACGTTAACTAGCCACTATAACGTTTCTGTCTTGGTTGAACATTAGTTACACATGAACATTAGTTACATTAGTTAGAACATTTGCTAACGAACCATATTCTATGAGTTCTGGATGACCATTAGGGTCGTCAATATGGATGGCCTTCTGGGGCCAGATGCATCGAGATTTTTATACCAGTATTGTCATGGTACATCACCCCCCGCGTAGTGATGCAATTCCTCCCATAAATGGGGGAGCGTCACTTCGGAGGTCCTCTGAACAATTTTCTCGCCCTTAAAATGTCCTGAGTGACTATGATCCCTAATGATCATCTGGAACTTATAGAACATGGTTACAGTCATAACCGTTCGTTCTATTTCGTTCCTCCGACCATTTGGGTCGTCAATATGGATGACTTATACCCAAAGCCTGTGCAGAGTCGCATTGATCAGCGACTCGGGAGGAAGCATGTATAGCAGGCCATCCGGCCATTCGTGCGCTAATGCGTCTATCTCCAGGGGACTCGAATACGCAGTCAGGGAGAACCGCTGGGGGCAATGAGTAGACTCTTGAGAGGTGAACATGTCTGTTTGAGCAAGACCGAAGCGCTGCCATATGTCCTCCACCACCTCGGGGTAGAGATGCCATTCGCCAGGATGAATCCCCTGGTGAGATGGTACATCTGCTGTGCCATTCCGAATACCTGGTAGGTTAATGGCACGCAGGGAGGTAAATCTGGGAAGTGTCCATGTTAGCAGGTGCTGGGTCACTTCCAACGATAGGCGGGACTTTAGTCCGCCGTGATGATTTATGTGATATACTGCTGAGGCATTGTCCGACCTCAATATAACATGTTTGACCTGTAGTATGGGCTAGAAATGTTTCATACTGCTTGGAGTTTGAGCCCGTTGATATTGCTTGACTGGCAGACAGCCCCCCAACCGCTCAGTAAAGCATCCGTCGTAACGACCATACATTGTGAAGGTGTAACCGCCATGGGCAGAATAGCCGGCAACATTGACACGTTACCCTGACTCGGGTATGTCGGTTCCACCTGGGGTGCAGCGACTTGGCGTTCAACTAGCGTTGAAGTGGCCTAGCTGTCAGGAGTCAGGTACAACTACTGATGCGGCCGAGATTAGGCCCATAAACCTCTGAAAAGTGCGTACAATTGTGCGCATGCGAGTAAGTACACGTGGGGCTAGAGACAAACCGAACGGGAGGGCCTTGAACTCGTATACCCGACCTCGGAATGCTAATCGTAGGAACAATGATGCTCCACCTCGATAGGGATGTAAAAAATACGCATCTTTCAAATCCACAGCCACGAACCAATCTCCTGTTCATACGGCGTGTATAACGTTCAAACGTCCGGAGCATCCTGAAAGCGTATTGTTTTAGATATATATATATTTAGGTCTCTCAGATCCAGTACCGGTGAGAGCCTTCCAATTCACCAACTGGTGTCGGTGGCCTCACTGCCAGATGGACCTATGGGGTTATGTCGTGAGTCCGATACCGGTGTGTGGGCGGACAGATGACGAAGAGTTCCCCTGCCATACGCAGGCTGTGCGTCCCTACTAACCATTAGTTGGGACCAGCGCACACCAAAATGTTGACGGGTCTGTGTCTTAATGCCTCTACAGACCGTTCCAGTGCCTGTCTGGCTGCTTCAGTGAAAACCCAGCCAGAAACAACCGGCAGGTCCCTGATTGTTCTCTTTGTGTTGTCTGGTAGGGGTAACTGAGGCAACCACACTTGATGCCGAATTACCATGAGCAGTGACATTACTCAGCCTAACTCGCGGGTCATAAACGTGAACGCTTGAAGTGACGCATCACTCAAAGAGGTATTAACCTCTGCACTAAGCATTGAATCACGCCTACTTCTGCCTTATAAACCAATCGATGTAGCACCGTTGCTAGCCGATTGGAAAGCCTTACTGATGTGCTGGCAGCAGCCAGTATAGGCTTAGATTCAATCACCGGAGCTGTAGCTCCCGATCAACGGAATTCCATGTGTTAGCAAAAAATAAAGAGCAGCCATGAACATGGCGGTGGTCTTTAGGAGGGAAGTTAAAGCAGATAGTGTCGCGAAGCATGCGCACTCTGCCCCTTAGAATCCATCACCGGAGATGTAGCTCACTGGGGTATACCTTTCATGCCCAGTTTCGATCAACGAAATTTCGTGCTTTAGTACAATAAAGAGCAACTGCAAACGAAAGACCGTGGCATATACGTATATATATATATATATATAAGCAGAAAGTGTAGCGAAGCAGAAAGTGTAAACCAATCACCATCACTAGCCGATTGGAAAGCCTCACTGGTGTGCTCGCACAGCCAGTGCAGACTTAGAATCAATCACCGGCGCTGTAGTTCAATGGTTGTGCGATAACGGATCTTCCACGTTAGCACAGAATAAAGAGCAACCGCAGACAATAGAACATGGCGGTTGTTTTTTAGAGAAGTTGAGGCAGATAGTGTAGCGAAGCACGCATACTCTGCCTTATACACCAATTGATGTAGCACCATCGCTAGCCGATTGGGAAGCCTCACTGGTGTGCTCGCACAGCCAGTGCAGACTTCGAATCAATTACTGGAGCCACAGCTCGCCGATTGTTTGGTAGTCGATCTCACTGGGATATACTTACCACGCCCAGGTTCGATCAATGGAATCTCATGCCTTAGCACAATAAAGAACACCCGCAGATGGTAAAACGTGGTGGTAGTGTTTAGTAGGGGAAGCCCAGGCAGTTAGTGTAGCGAAGCATGCATACTCTGCCTATAATCACAGAAAGATACAAACCTGTATTTTGCTGTATACAAACCTGTTCATCGCGAGACTTGCTCCGCTAGAGTGAACACAGTAACTGCGGTAGCACACGTGGCTACCGCAACAGTATCCAAGAGCCGACTATCCGAACAAGATAGCAAAGCTATTCCCGGATGTCGCTCGCAAGTGCTTACCAGCGCCTTTGGAGGACGATTAGAATCGTAAGAACGAAAAAAAACATAGCCCAGACTGAAGTCACAAGGCTATAGGGGATTCACACAGGATACAAACAGTTTCACGTCTCACTATGCATTGGCGAGGAAATTGAAGAGGACTTCCGCAGTGACGCTCCCCCATTTATGGGTGGAATTGCGTCACTACACGGGGGTCATGTACCATGACAATTCTGGCATAAAAGTCTCGATGCATCTCACCCCAGAAAGCCATCCATATGGACAACCCTAATGGTCGGAGGAACGAAATAGAACTGCTAGATTGCCACTGTTAATCTTTAATTTTGTACAATCTAAAGAAGGCAAACTAACCATCTTAGAGTTAACATTAGCATGACACTCCAAACCTGGCCATCTGCATCCCAAAATTCACTCCTTACCACTACATTTGTTGTGGAAGATATAACCATCCAAATATGCATAATAAAATTGAAATTGAAAAATGATTTTAGGGCAGATTATTTATTTATTTGGCAAGTAGGTGTGAGATAATGTACAGCAAGCCTGTCAGTTGTTTCTAAATAAGTCCCTTCTGGTTTATTTTGAAACAACCGACTCATTCGCTGTACATTATCCCTTATGAGTATATGCATTACCTCTATCAGTGTTCTTTTTTGATACGAGGATTTGGGATAGGCTGTGAATTACAAATGAGAACTTGACAAGTCTAAGGTGTGCCTGTGTGTGTGTGTGTGTGTGTGTGTCTCAATGTGACAAGAACTCAGCTGTTGTGTTTTTTTTTGTCTCTGTGTGTTCTCACAGATGTCGCAACACATTTTAATTTCAACGTTCCTGGTTTGTGTTCTTTTGCAATTAACTTCTGCATGCTACTACAACATATAGGGTTGTACAGCTGTGTTTAAAGATGGTGGATTACTTTTGTATTTGAGACTATACTTGACATGGGAAATATTCCAGCCATGCACAGATGATGGCATCTCTGCATGATAACCCAAATTAACTTTTCTTTGTTCACTTACTTCACTGTTCAGTGACACAACTCTTTATCTAGTTGCACAATCTTTGTCCATCGAATAAATTGAATTTAAAAACATACTTTGCGAACATAGTGTCTACATGCACATGTATCTGGTTTATCCCCATATTTGTGTGGTATAAACTAGCTGGCTGCAAAACAATTAAATTAATTCCATTAAATTCAAAAACAGCACCAGGAATATGCACTGCAAATCATGATGGAACTGCCATTTGAAATATAACATTCAGGCCTGTAGGCTTCTTTAGATGTGTCCCACATTTACCCAAGTAGTCTAACCTTTTTTGCCAACTACCTGCCGTTTTCAAATGTAATTTACCATGTACAAAGATGATTAAAAATGTGAAAAAGTTATAAATAATTTCCCCAACTAAGTTAGAAAAGCAAAAGATGATTAAAATGCATTCACAAGGTTTCCCCAGGAATTGACACCAAATCCCTGTGACACATAATTTGATACTAAAGTCATCCTTTGAAACAATTACAATTTAAATATATTTGTTAATCCTGAAATTTAAATAACATTTATCAAGTGTTCTTCAAGTTGCACTTTTTCATATAATTCAGCTTGTCAAGATTTAGATTTTTTCAAAAATAGCACAGAAAAATGCACCCACATCATTACAGAACTGCCATATGCAATTGGACTTCATACTGTAGTTTTCAGGTAGTTGCTCAAAAGATTTTGCTTGTCAGGGGGCTGCTGGATGGCTCAATCCGCTTAGGCACCACACTGTGGTGCATGGATGAGCCTCACAGCCTCAGATCGAATCCGGACCATGCCAGTGCCTACTGTGGCGGGTAACTCGACTGTGTCGCCCAGGATATGGGTATAGTCGGATGGGGTCCCATGCGCATTGCTCTCTAACGACCCCCACGGGTCGATGGGGTGCCCATAAATTGCAGGAGAACCAAGGGTGTCTTCACTCTCCAGAACTGGCAGTGGGGTTCGCACAATGTATGTGGCTGTGGTCGCAGACGATTGGCCACTCAAAATTGGCATGGAAATTGCAATGAAGGAATGAAAATGTTACGCATATAGAAATGTGCTAATTGAATTGGGAATGGCAAACCTGAATGCAGGAGAACTGAATCTTGCTCTTTGTCTCACCTTTTGTAAGAGCTGAAAATTATTCAGCTTTGGTATTCAACTGTTCCCCTAATTCTGCCACTTTTGTGCTGAAGCAGATATATCCCTGCTAATAGTAAAACCTAATTAATACCGCATGCACAGACATAATTACTTTAAACGAAATTGTCCTGCCATATTTCGGAATACCTTAGGAATGTCATTATGCTCTCAGTCCACTCAGTCAAATCCTTATCCTAACCCCTCCCCCCACCCTTTAGGCGAACATGATGCATAATGAACGCCTGCACAGATTTACTTAAATTCTTCTAATACCTCACCCTGCTCCAAAACAAACAAAGAAAATTACAAAACAACACCACATGAAGTGATAAGAAGAAAAAAAACCTTGAAAAATTGAATGCAGTTTGTGCAATGCCAGAAAAATCTCTATGCATTCCCCTTTGGACAGTGGATTGGAAGCTTCTGAATTTCCTCCTTCCTCCCAGCTGATCCTCATCAGGAACTCAGTCAGGGATGTTTGCTGAACATCTTTCCTGGGCCCTGCCCTCATTTAATGAAAACACTGCAGAAAACACAAAGGGAGCAAAAACCCGCACAGGCGTAACATGTAGCACAGCATGGACACTTAAAGTAAAACTCAAAGTCTAGACGGCTTAGTCCTTCACATAGCTCAAAAAAGTCATTCCTTGGCCCTTGGCAATCAATGTTTCCCATTTGTTTTCACTCTTACCAGTTTGCAGCACATAAATTCTAGTTTACATGCAATTTAACAGTCTCTGACAGAAGATGCATAAAACCCACATAATTTTACATAACTTTTCCATTACTTAAGCAATCTCTGAATTTCCTGCATAATATAAATGTTATAATCCATCAGTTTAGCCCCCATATGCAAACATTATGAAATATTAAATTGAAAGTTTGCTGTTTTGTACTATTTCTGGATCAAAATTAAGTATCAGAGCAGAATTTTGGTTTACCTTGTGTGGGGAAAGTCATTAATCTAGCTATTCATTTAATTTCATTCTGTTCACTCTGCCTCTGAAGGACACAGTAGGAAGACGTTCATGTTCAAATAATAAACTATTTATCATGGCCACTGAAAAAGATGCTTTGAGCACAATAATCAGGCATCTGCCCTGTGCAACATAACTTAATTAGACAGATTTACATGTTTAAACTAAAAAATTGCAAGTTGGATACTGGATTCTGGATACTGAAAGCCCAGATAAATAGCATATATGTGAAAATATGATACTGGGACACATAAACGTGACATAGACACCCAAAAAGAAATTGTTGCAAAAACCAATGCAAACACATTTATTTACATGTTTGACAACTCTCTGACTCTATCAGAAAGAAAGAAGATAGTTCAATAACCGGAATAGTCTTTTCAGGTCATAAAAAATGTACCACAGTAGTGTTAACGTAGGCTATGTAACATGGTGTTTCAATGACACGTGAGTGCAAATGTATAACTTATTTTTTCTAATTCATTAAAGTGTAGATACATACCCCATCCGAGGCGGTCCACAATGAAACTGGACTTTGAAGCAAGAAAAGATTCATTTTAGTTTCATTTCTGCATGCAGAATCCTACCTTTCAATATGCGTGTCAGGTTTTAGGTTAGAAAATAGAGAACCAACCGCGACAGATAAGGATTCAGAAAACGTATCTAAAAGACACGCCACAGAAGCAGAATTAAACCGCAAAAGGGAAACTGATAAGCGGGAGAAAAACTTCCCTAGCTCAAGGCTAACACAAAACAACCTCAAAAGGAGGCGAGGGTTCGCTAGAACAGCGAGAAACAAACAAAAAGAAAGAACCTCACGCACTAATTGATCTGCGTATAACAGAGGTTGAGAAAACTGAAAAGAAACGAACAAAATAGCAAGCCTGTAGCTACAGCTCAGTCGGCTAAGGAGCTGCACAAAGAATAAACAGGCTACAGACAAAAAGAAAAGAATAGAGAGCGATAGGACAGAAAACCAGAGATTCTAATCCTATATCTTATTCTAATAGCTGTGTCTCTGTATTACATAAAACAGAGATACAGAAGCTAGAGACTATACCTATACCTAATACCGGCTTTCTAGTAACTACTCCACAACAATCTAGAAGCACCGGAAAGCGGAAGTGAAGCTCTATTTATAGCCGACGGAAACCAAACACAGGTGTAGAAGATAATGACCCGGAGAGATCCAAACACCGGAACGGAGGAAGAAAAAATCCGATAGAGCCTCAGACGACGTCAAACAGAAAACCATGGTAAAAACAAAAGGAGACAGCCACTAACCATGACAATGCGGACACGATTATAACACGATGGCTGTGTAAATGCTTTGATTTGGCCGATTTTGATAAACTGGTGCGAGGTAAAACGTGAACGGCTTAGGTACGTAACCGCGTGAGGAAGCTTGGACACGCAAAGTTATCAGGCTCCTGTAGCGTCGGCAGCAATTCAAACAAAGCAATTCTTAGTAGCTTCGTACCAGACAGTAATGCTCTTTTTTTTTTAGGTTGACCAATCCACCAGCCATGAAACACGTGGGTAAACGATTCATGCTTATGTACGTAACGATTGGGACACGGAACGAAAGTCAGCACTATATATTCCCCTTGTTTTAAAGTATCGTGGAGTGTATGAATTTGGGCACATATATGTTTTTACTTGGCTTATGCATGACAGAAACAAACAAACATCGATCCGATATATATTTATTTTTCATGATTGCCGACGGTATCTTGTGTACGTAACTCTCAGGACACAACGAATTACGTACATGAGCCTGATTAATTTTGCTCTCCCATATGAATACGAGTGACAACTTTCACTAAGCAAAGTGGGGTTTAGAAAGGCATATCAAACATCTTCAAAAATATTTGGTTGAAAGAAATGTAGGCCGTTAGGATAGGATAGGTATATATCCACATCAATTATGACAGTGTAAAAAATGTCATATTTTCGTGTCATATTAATGGGTAAAAATCGAAAACAAAGTTTAAATTTACAACAGTTCAAGAAAGTCTGGCCCATGAGTTTATGTTATGTATTACATGGCTATATGAAGTACCACATACAAGTAAAACTTTCCCATAAAGTAAACACAAGGCACTTTGGTAAACAAATGAAAATCACTTAAAAAAATCTCTCCAGTATCATATTTTTACATATATATTTACATTTATAGTGTCAATGATAACTTTTTAGCACTAAAAGGTGTTCTGGTCTCTAGTGTAAAATACTGCCAAAGGGGTAAAGCCACTTTTGAAACTGAAAAGCACCTGGATGCTTGCTGCCATTATTATGAGAGGTGCTTATGTCTCCTATGCGTGAAAATACAAATGTAACATCCATAACAATCCTAATTCTCTACACAGTGGTGTATTGCATGTATCTTATTAATAGAATATACAGTAGGCCCTCGTGTTCAACTTATATTTCATGAATAACTCATTTTACATTATTCATTATTAAAAAATGGAGACCATGCTGCAGGCATGAAAGCTGTCTCAGCCAAACATAATGTAAAATGTACAGCGTTAAATAAACTCTTACATTATTTATATGAGTCCACTATGGCCATAGTGTTGAAACTAACCCTGGACATTTTACTGTGTATATTTAAGATCTGAAAGAGCGCATATATATAGTATATAGTGGAAACATACCCAACCAGGACAATGAGCAACAAAATGTGAATAGAATGCCAATGCCATGCTCCACGTTGGTAATTCTACATTAACATAAAAACTTATATATAAATTATATGCCATTTTTACATTTGTGATAGAATCTCTCATTATGTCTCTTGGGCTATCTATATAGAGATGTAGGTGTTCATTCTGCTTTAATAACCTGTGTGAGTTTTTCCAGAACAGTCAAAATGGGGGGACTATGTATAAAAAGGGGTATAATTCCTATATGGTTCACCTGATATAGAGGTAAATACCAAAAAATGAAAGCTGACAATCTGCACTTTAACTTTAACCTCATACGTATGTACTGCACCATATATTTGCAATTTAAAAAGCACAAATGTGTTTCATCACAATTCTCATTTGTACACTGGAGTTTATGTCAAGTGTGACAAGCAGTTTATTTGTATTTGTATTTGTATTTGTATTTGAATGTAATGTAATGTAATTTGTGACGAGATGAGATAAGGGTGCAAATCTGGGGTGGGCAATATGGCAAAAAAAATCATAACATCCTTTTTCAGGTGTTTGGTTGGGCAATACACATCACATATAAAAATGGTTTTTAACATGGTTACTAAACAAAATAATCATGATAATGATTAATAATAAAAGTTAATAGACAAAATAATAATGATAATGATTCATAAGGTTTTTTTTCTAGTTTTTTAATCATGTCACTTTTTCAGTTCAAGTCCTAAGTATTGAATAATTGGCATGATATTTTTTTCATAATAAGAAAAAATGGGGCATGTGATTATGAAGGCGGGGGCTAATATGTGCCTATTTTGTCATGGGTATTTGCAGCCCCTACTGTTTCTGCGGTCGTCTTTATTTTTGGCGTCGTCGGGACATTCTATCGGATTTTTTCCACCTCCATTCTGGTATTTGCGTTTTACCCAACAATTATTCTCTGCACCTGTTTTGCGTTTCCTGTCGGCTCTAAATACCTCAGGACTTCCGCATTTCCGCACTTCGATATTGTCCTTGCTATGTTGACAACGAAGTTGGTAAGGTAAAAGATTTTAGTTTTTTTCTTTCCTTTCTCTCTTTATCCTTTGTACTCTTCTGCCAGTTACCTTTGTTCAGCTCGTTTTCACCTAGAGCTGTAGGTAACAGGTTCTAGTTTCATTTTCATTCTCTCGCCCGTTTATACTGGGTGTTTCTTTTGTTTTGTTTCACTACCTCTTGTTACGCCTAAGTATTTAGTGCGTGAGGTTCTTTTGTTAGTTATTCTTGCTGTTTTTCGAGATCGCCTCAGTTTTTGTAGGTTGCTTTGTTTTGCCTTGTGTTAGAGAAGTTTTGCTCCCGATCTTGTGTTATCCCAGTCCTGGTGTGGCTTCTCCGCGTTTTGTGGCATATCTCTCTTGATACGCTTTTAGAAATCCTTGTCAGTCGCGTTTGGTTCTCCGAACCTTACACTCCCCCTTACATATTTTTGATTAATTCTAATTATTTATAGCAGTGCATTTATGTTACCCATGCATACCATTAAACCATGGTTACTGTGATATTTTTTCAAGACCATTCTGCCATCACAAACCAACACCATGATAAGCCAAGCAGTAAGTAACCATATACTGTAGTTCTACTTCAATATAGTGACCAAATCCAGGCCATTGGTTGAAATATTGAAAATAGTGGCTTGGTCCAGTGATTCTGAAATGAAGTGTGCATTCACATTAACTTCCCTGGAAAAGGGAATGTAATTTTCAGATGCCAGAGCTCGTACCACATTAAACTGAAAAGGCTGTGCCTATGAATTTGTTTGCACTTTATTCAGACACCTCTTACATCGTTAGGTAACAAGCAACTTTTACATTGACATTTATTTTGCTTTTCAACTCCACCAAATACTGAAAAACAATAAGCTGAGATGGCGAATCACAACTGAAGCTCTGGCCTAAGCATGGCTGTGAGCATATTTCTGTAAACATGTAGAACAAATTCATTGTATTTTCAAGTCTGATTTGTGAACTGGTGGGGCCATTTGCAAATATATCTTGTTTGTTTGAGATGTATTTATTATTTGAAAGAAATATGTAAGGTAGGGGAATTTTATAATGTAACATAAAACAAGAGAACTTGCAACTACTTTGATCTTACTAACTTTATCAAAAAAATAGAAAAACAGTCATGGGCTGCTGGGTGGCTCATCCTGTTCAGGTGTGTGGATATTTCCGATAATCTCTAATGAAATCCAGGCTGTGCCAATGCAGGCTGTGGGATGCATAACTGGCTGCAGTGTTGCTTAGGGAGGGAGAAGCCTCAGCCAGGGGGACATCCATATTTCCACCAAATAACCCCTCTGGTCAATAAGGCACCCGCAGCCTGCTTGAATTAGCCCTCCTCACATGTGCAAGTTTAACTGGTGAACTGCGGAGGAAGCAGCTGCTTGACATAATGTATCTTGTAGTATGCGTGCTTGTCTGTCTGTATTCCAAATTTACAGAAGAGGTTGTAGAAATGAACATGAGTACACAAATTAGGCATTTGAAATGGGTGAAATATGGGGGGAAAAAACATGATATGCAATACTATGACAATTATTATTGAATGGCATGTTGGATTTCACTCTATGATGTGCTTAAATATTCTAGATATGCATTTTTGTAAAGAAAAGAAAATAATTAAAATGATTTCTATAGCCCCTTCTAAGAACATAGTTTACAAAGTGCTCTACACAGTGAATATGAAAACAAACACAGTAAAACGCTACAATTAGCATCAATAAAAGAACAAATTCAAATACACCATTCAAATAGTAAAACAAATGATTATGCATGTAGTCCAAATAAAATAAAGTGACTAAAAACTTGAGTGTGAGTAAAAAAATGTGTGGAACATTTACATTGTCTGACCACACCTCAAGCCAGAATCATGGATATAGATTAGAGAGGTTTACACACAAAAACGCCAGTCGAAAAGTGTGTTTTAGAAGTGTCTGAAAGGGTAGAACCGATTTAGCAAGCCTTCCCTTGCCTCCTCAGGTATCTCGTTCCAAAGTTTAGGGGCCCTAATGGCATAGGTACAGTCACCTGAAGGGCTATATTTTAATGATCTTAGTGCATGGTCAAAAGCGCATGGTGCAAGTGCAATTAGGGCATGTCAAAATCCACTTTTGCTAGTTAAACGGCGGATAATTTGAGCGCAAAGTAAGGTGCAAGGTTCAAATGGGCTGAACTTAGTTTCTTAATTAATAATAGGTTAGTCTTGGGCATCGTGTGTCATCTCCCATTCCCTTTAAAAGCCACCTGTCTTGGCACCTTGGTGGATTGCTAATATAGATATATAGATATATATATAGTCTTATAGATATAGACTAGTAATATAGACTTTGAAAAGAGAGATTTATCTCTGACAGACCTGCTCATTCATCAGGTTAAAGCGTGTGAGCAGAGAAAAGATGGATCAATATTATTATCAATATTATTTGGATCAATATTATGACTAACCATTATGACATGTTTTTTTATTATTGTGTATTTGTATATACAAAACAATAATATTTCACATTAGGGTTTAACACCGGGAAACAGGTTCCTGGAAATTCCTAAAACAAACTATTTCCTGTTTCCTGAGAAATACAATAACATTTTTTTTTTTATTAGCTTACACCAGTGCTGTTGTTTTAGAAAACCATTTGGGGTTTAATTTTGCTATAACACCGGCAACAGCTGAGCATAAGCTACCAGAACTGTCTCAGCTTATTATAATGACTTAGAAAACGCCAGATCACTTTAACAAATTGTATTTGTTTATAAAATGAGGAATTGTCAAACATCAATTCCATGAGGCTGTTCTCACAGTGAAGTTCAAGCTTCATCTAAAGTTCATATTACATGCATTCTAATACT
Source organism: Synaphobranchus kaupii (assembly GCA_029718625.1). Taxonomy (NCBI): domain Eukaryota; kingdom Metazoa; phylum Chordata; class Actinopteri; order Anguilliformes; family Synaphobranchidae; genus Synaphobranchus; species Synaphobranchus kaupii. Next base: position 24,511,365 of record CM056379.1, read on the forward strand.
GATTAAAAACAGAAAGAGCGTACTTTTGCGTTAATTATGACACCAAATACACAAAAGCTGTCAGGTTGGGAACCCATAGGGATTCCTGGGGCAATGTGCATCTATTCCTGGGAAAGAAAATGTTTTATTTCTGGAAGTGAAACAACTGCGACATTACTTAAGACCAGGTTTGTGTTTGTTTTAGTGCAAACGCTTTCAGCTGCATCAAAATACCAATATGCCAACAATGCACCTGACCACACCTCATCTTAAGTCCAAGTTAATTTGCTATGTAAACAAGGTGAGAGCTGGACAGTAAAATGACAACTGCATCGCTCTGAAACTAGCAAAGGCACTTTTGTTTGTGTTACCGTTGCTTAGCGCCAAGTGTAAGATAGAGCCCTTAGTCTTAAGTCTGTGGAAAAGATAGAACGGCTTTGTCTGAGGATCTAAGATTGTGCACTGGTTCAGCTCAACATAGGCACGGCAGAAACTCATGGGAAAATTATTTCCATCATTTTTTGTACCAAAATCAAAATGAAAAATATTCAGAATTGTATTTTTTTTCTCTAAATACTGTATATTGCACTTCTATTACTTATATAACTTTAATACTGCCCACTAGAAGACCACATACGCGTACATGTGGAAGTTAAAAGAATACCACATCATCAAGCTTTCACAAGCAGTGTGCCTACATATTGTATATAAATGGCTGCAAAATAATCTTTTTATTAGTTAGGATATCAAGAAAAAAAAGACTTTGAAATGCACCGCTTGTGAAGAGATGTAGCCTTTATAAGTGAAATATTACAGTACATTTCTCAATGGTATGTATCAAAGTAAAGGATCAACTGCCTGCTTTATAAACTGTAGGTCTATCAATTGCTGAACATTTTCAAAAGCGATAAGGTTGCACATACTGCCAGTCTGAGCATTTACACTGGAGATGCGGTACATCACTTATAGCGATAGATAAAAACACCGTTTCATATCGTGAATCTTTTTCGGGAAAATTTTGTGAAAATGCTCAAATTTCAGCTCTCTGAACATTCATGATTCTACGGACATAAAAAGGCTTTGAAATGTAGATTACAGTGGCTGAAGATGTTACCTTTGAAAATAAAATCCTGTATGTCTCTCCTGATTATATGTTGAAAAGCAAGATAAAGAGTTATTTAGCTAATATCGAGGGAAGTATGTGTTTTAGGTCTTCAACAGGATTTATTGACAAATAAACACAGAGTTATAGTAAAACAGAAGGTGAAAACATTACAGAACATAGAAATAGTCTTTCACCAAAAGCAGAAAATGTGTATATTTCAAAGGCGCATTTTCAGAAATGTTTTTATTTTATGTAACCCCTTAACTAGCACCAGCCCATATTCGTGCCGATAGTGGTTTAATTATTTGCATTCATTGTGTTTTTTATGGTGAAGTTTTCAATCAATCTGGTCACACGATATAGTTTCTAACTCTATGAAGTATTTTTACGACCCCACTGTTGCAGCGACAATGATTCCTTATTTTGTAACATGACACAAAACAGGCTCAATCAAAACGACAACTCTAACGTATGTGTCCTGGAAATCCACAGGCAGCACAAATCATGGTAAAATCTGTATCCTTATCCCGGCAAAAAAAACTCACATTTACACTGTGTTTGAGCTTCTGTTATTTTGTTTCAGTAATACTTGCAAAACAAATTTATAATTGTTACCTTAAAGAACACACTATAATTAGGTTTATGCTTGTAGTCAAAGGGGTTCAAGAACAGTAACCATTTTATTTTTGGGCTTGTGTTCAAAAAAGGTGGTGCTTTCTGTGTTTAATAAATGCATTCTGTGTTTAAGATTTATTTTTCATAGTTTATACTCACTTGTACATATGACACATATCTGATACCTGCCTTTACACAGAATCACAAGAACATGGATGCATTCAGGATGAGGGAAATTGCAAACTGTTTTATGAAGTTAAATGGCACTGCACTCTACTGATTGATTGATTACAAAGTGCTGTTACTGTGCCTGAAAATTAATTATACAATGTACAGTTTGACCAGAAGCATCACTCCCTGTTCTGGCAGGATATCGGTGTTGCAAAATGTGGAAAACTATTTAGAGTAAACCCAATATTCAAGGTGAATTACAGCAAAGTGGTTTCCATACCGGACCCACTCCAGCGAGTCAAGTCAAGCCCATTTTTATTACCTCAAAGCAAAGTTCTTTGTGCAGCCAGGATGAATAAAAACAATAATTGTGACACTTATAATGTAATAGTCTTACATGGGAAATAAGACTAGATAAGATTCAGCTCTCACACACTACAATACATACAGTAGTTATTATCCATACATTATGATCAAAATGATCACACCCTACTTATTTTAATTACACAAGTTGCATGCTGAATATTACATTTTATTATTAGAACCCAGTACAACATTCAAACGTGATATGAATAAGAATTCAGAAGGTCAAATTCCTTTTTGATTTACAATCAATCCAAACTGTATCATACTGTATGCCAAAAAATAAAATACAAATTGGGTCACATGAAACTGGCTGTGTAAATGAAGTTTCTGTCTTCCAAGTTCACAGGTTTTAAAAAGCTTGTGGCCATACACCACTATGTCAACAAAGAGGTGTGGCATTTTAGTGCAGTGATTTTGTCCAGTGGGTATTCCTGCCTCTCGCCCGGTGCATGCTGGGATAAGCTCCAGCCTATACCCCACCACTCCCCGAGGCCCTGACCAGGCACAGGCGTGTTAGATAATGGATGGATGGGCATCTACGGTCAACTGCAGTGTGCTTAGCTAAACCACAGAACTGTATTACAACTAGAAATATGTGGAAAAAAGGATTAGCTGTTCCAGTTTTAATGCAGTCCTGTGGTCTAGGGGCTTAAACTTGAGGTTTAAAGCTAAAGCACACTGCAGTTGGCCCCTATTGATTAGTAAGGTACCATGTCTAGAAACAGCAATCATCTTGAAGCTGAAGTTTCTGTGTAATGTATTTCCGCCGTACAGTTCCTCACAAAGACATTAGGAACCTATCAAGAATAGCTCCATATTACATTTCTTTCTCAGGTGTCTGAGAATAACTCTTTCAATAAGCAGAGAATGAAACGGCGTGTAAAACTGTGGGCTTCTGTAACCCTGAAGAAGAAGTAGTGTAACAAATGAATCCCTCTTTTCTTCCCAGCTGGTGGAGCACAGCAGTGAGGAATACTTACACCTGAGGCCAGAATCCAGGCTTCCTCCCGTTCCCAGAAGGGCACCGCTCTCAAGGATTATAAATAAGCGTTCTCTGCTGGAAATATGCAGGCTTTGGCCTCAAATAAATCACCTCGAAATATCTTTTCACTTACAATGGAAGTGTTGACGGTAATGCACATTAGGATCAGTCCAGTTACACTACGGTGACATATTCTATTGTAGGATTAAGTGGAAATATGATATCGCCATGAAATAGCTGCTACAACGGGCCTAGAACGTTATCGCTATGTTCTGTCATTGTTTGTTTAACAGACGCCCTTCTTCAGGGTGACTTTGCCAAGCGTGCGCATGCATTACTACCCGTCTGGTACATTACACACATGACACTGCATTACTCCTTGTGTTTCTCTCAAAGCAGACTTATCTATTTCAGATGACTGATAATATACATTATGTATTTGATCTTTTTCCGCATGGAAATTGTTTTGATAAACGAGCGTTGTTAACACCCCATCTGTAATCAAGCTATTTGTTTAGAGATCCATCAACTCTATGCTTTGCTGTGTATATTTCAATTGATCTTATTCCTATGATTTGCTTATTTTCCTTTCTGCCATATGTTAATATTCATCAAAAAGACACTGTCCCTAGGTAAGGCACGGCTGTGGTTACTTTAAATGTATTATAGCTGCTGTGGAGCATATTTTTTTAAATAATTTCTGGAGCAAGGTTTCTAAGACTCACTTCTGGGGTCTCAGAGCACAGATTTTGCTCATTCCCCGTGGCATTTTCTATAAAGACGTCTTCTTTCAGTTAACATGGGTCTGCATTTACATCATAAAAGATTGTAATGTAATTGCCTTAGTCTACCAATGACAAAATAAACACACAAAAGTTTTTTTATAAGTGCAGAGGACATTACAGACTGTGCTGTACTAATTTGTCAAATATAATCATACAATTGATTAGCAAGCCTAGAAATGGCCATTATTTCTCTGTAGCACAGAAGGTAGATCATTGTGATTGGCTAATGAAAAATACAGGGTAGGAGTTAACCCCATGAACTTTAGGGCATATGCAAATCAATCAAATCTAAATAAATCCAGCATCATCTCTTAAAATAGTCTGCTTTGCTCACTGTATAAAGTTATTGCCATTGAAAATTTTTGTCAGGTGCTACAAAACAAACATTATTATTATTATTAATAAGTTATTGATGCATTGGGCTGCATTCGGTTAATGAGGAAACAGTAAACATAAGCATCTTTACATCCTAACTGCATTGGAAATTTCTAGCATTCTGTATCCAGCAATGTTAATTCTCCACTGTGCATAGATATCACACTGTGGGAAATTAGATTGTTGCAACTTCAAAGTAACGTTCTACCATACTGGTAATGTAATAAAAATAAATGAGTTATGAATTCATTAAGGAATAACAAGACACTTTGTGAATCTGTTCTTCTCTGTGTGTTGCATTACAGCTATTTACTTCATGAGTAAGATGGTAATTTTATGTGAATTAAACCATTTGGTAATTACACAAAAAATAGCTAGGACAGGGTTAACTACATTAAAAATACAACATAAAGCTTAAAGGCATATACAGTATTTGGATTTTGTTTCTGGACCTTGTGTGATCTTCATCTGGTTTCTTTCATGCCTGCAACTACACCTGACAAGATATTCTGACTATAACTAATGTGTACAAGGACCGATGAGATGTTGATTTAGAGATTCACAATTACAATGCATAAATAGACGATAGACATATTGTAAGGGGGCGTGACGTGTGAGGTGGGAGGAGCCAAACGCAGCAAGGGGATTCATAAAGCCCTTAGGCCACTAAGGCTGGATACCTGCAGATAAGGGAGGAGACAAGACAAGGAACAACAAACACCAAACCAGACGCTACTAACCGGCTCACTGTCAAATGCCAAGTAACTAGAGCGCTAGGACAGGGATCTGAACAGCCAGAAATAAATACGCGCCCTGTCTCGGTAACGAGACAAATCAGAACGGGCGAGTAGCGTAAAGGCACAAACAAATACAGTCAACAATTAAAGAATAATATGATTTAATAAGAGAGGAGAAAGAACAGATAAAAAGTTACGTGGCTAATTCCATAAGCTAGCATTAACAGTCATCTGCAGAACCTAAAGGAGGGTAAACGCCCAATCTCCCAGGGGGAAGAAACATTTTACAGGCGAGCCGACGGAGAACCGCAGTCCCATAACCTTACCAGCAAAATGACCAAGCTTAAAAACAGAACCACGCCCTAACCTCTCAGACAGGAGATGAAACGAGGCAAAGGAACAGATAATTAATGTTCCAAGGCATAGTTTGAGGCTCGCAGTCACACGCAAACATGTCCACAACATCGTCCGGTCTCCACATGAGACGACATGCACCGAGGGGCGAACAGAACTACAGTTCTGAACAGAATCGCCCAAATCTCCATACCCGGAGAAAAAGCACAAAAGACGAATGGACAGCTGCACCGAAACTATCGGCTATTTGACTAACACAAGCACAAGCACAAACACAAATACAAGCCCTGCCTCTCAATAAGGGGAAATGTAACGAGGCGAACAGGAACAGAGATTTAACGTTCCGCGGCTAGTTTAATAAGTTAGCAGTCTAATGCAGAAAACAAGAGGTAAACACCCGATCTCCCAGGAGGGAGAAACATTTTACAGGTGAGCCGACGGAGCACCGTCGTCCCATAACTTTCCTATCCAAATAGACTAACGCACGCTTAATATAAAACAACCGCCCTAGCCTCTCAGTAAAAGAATGTATGTAACGAGGCGAAATGGAACAGAGAGCTAACGTTCCGAGGCTATTATAAGAAACACGCAGTCAAACACAAACACGTCCACAACATCGCCCAAGCTCCACATAAGGAGACAACACACCCGGAGAACGAAACAGAGCAACAGTTCACAACAAAATCGTCTCGCAGGCAGAAAGGGCGAACAGGACAGCTGCAACAAAAGACCAATGCAAAATAGCACAACAGCCTCAATATAAATAAAAACCCTGACTCACAACAAAGGGGAACGTAGTCCACAAGAAGGAGACAACAGGGAATAAACGTACCGAAGCTACTTACTGACTCACAGTAACACGGAATTGAGTAGAAGCAAAACGCCAGGTCTCTCAGTAAGAAAACCAAATAACAGGCGAAGGGGAACAAAGAACAGCTACTCTACACTTCTACAAGCTAAGCAACCTAGCAGAAGCGAAAACGCCCGATCTCCCATGAGACGACATGCACCGAGGGGCGAACAGAACTACAGTTCTGAACAGAATCGCCCAAATCTCCATACACGGAGAAAAAGCACATTATGGCAAAATAGAGCAGAGATTTACGGTCCCAAAACTTCTACGAGATAATTAACCACCTAAGCCAGCAAGAAATAAGCCCTGCCTCTACAAAGAGACGCTAAAAATGGGCGAGTAGCCAAAATGGTACGAGAACTCACAGCCTACAATACACCACAATACAACACAAGAAACAATTAACAATGAACAATTAATGTCGAAGCCCCGAAGGAAGGAAACGGTAGGCTTATATATCTCTCCGGTGACTACGCACAGGTGTAAACGCATTAACAGAAGCTCCGCCAACTCAGCAGGGCGGAGCAAGCATCTACCAAAAGGGCAGCGCCCTCGCGTGGCCACCGAGGAAAACGACCGCATCGGGAAACAGGGTAGAAAACCATGACACATATAGATCATTTATTTAGTTTTTTTACCTGCTGCAATATTTTTTATGTTTGTATGGAGAGACACTGGCATGCACAGGGAGTGCTACCCTTTTTAGCCCAAGAACTTAGGTACCTTTAAGAGGAAGACCGTATTGAGAAATGAGTTACCGTCATCATAAAACACAAAAAATGCCTTGGAATAAATTATATCCTCACTGTGAACACCTTCTAGCCATAATTTAAATAGATAAATGAGTAATTAAATGGCTCTGTTTATTGGAGTGAAATAACTATTTATTACAGTGAAATAACACTGGACTGAAGTACATATCCCTTGTTCCATGTGTCTAAGGTGCATGGGGGAACATGTTTAGGTTTGGGCTTGGTTGAGAGTTCAGATGGGAAGAGTGAAGGGAAATCAGTTGATCCACTTACGTATATTATGCTATATAAAAATGAATGGGCTTGTTTTTCAGTTGTCTTCTTTTTTCTTTTGTATTTGTCCTTTTCTTGGGCAACTTTTGTCGTTGCTTCATATGACCATGATTTGATGCACTTGAAGGTTTAATATGGATATCCTCACAGAACACGGTGAAGCCGCCAGTTAAGTCAAGCATTTCATTATTTGCAACCCCCAGCTAAAATGACCAAAGGTACATTGTGAATTGGTTAAAAACATCATCCTCTTTGTGTCAGCCACATTTATTTTGCATTACACATCTGCAATAAATAAATGCTACTGAGTTCCCAACTTGAATGTGCCAATTATGTCATAAATATTGTGCCATAGGGTCATGAGTATGTATTGAATAGTCGTCCTCCACTGTATTTAGATTTTCCACCCGGAGATGCTAGTCTTTCTCTACAATTTTCTATAACCTCTTTTCAATGATCCTACTGCCTTGGATTTCATCATTTGATAAAGCTCAACTGAGATTTGAGATAACTCTTACTGTACTTGGAACATTTCTTAGAAATTGTATTCTGTTGAGCAATGTGTGAAGAAATATTGATTGAGGTTCAAATTAAAAGTTAAAATTAAAATTAGGTGGGATACATTGGATCAGGATGCTCTTGATCACACGATATTCAAAACAGTGTCCATTACTTAAGCTTGTCCACATAAAAAGATAAAGGTTTATTAGTGGTTGCAGTGATTCTGCTGATTCATAAATGCACTCTTGAACTCTTTTGCATATCCTGCTAATATGAGTTATTGTTCATTAAGTAGTAATAAATAATTTGTTGCATTAACTTACAACAACCTTTTACAAGGTAATGCTTAAAATGATCAGATAATGATATGTGGGAAATAATAAGGGTAAATAAGGGTCAACATCACTATTCTGGCACAAAGCTATTAAAACCATCTCTCTTTCAAGCTTCAAATGCAAACAGTGTGAGATAGGAATTAAATATTGTAAGTGGACTAACATTTTCCTGCTTCAACCTACTTTTATGTGCTGCTAATGCTGAAAGCCATTTAATGCATGGCAGTATGACACCATCACACCCCTTGAACACCACGTTATATACAGTGCTCTCAAAAATTATTCACAGTCCCTCATAAAGATGAGAAAAAAAGGCTGTATGAAAAAACAATACAGGTAATGACCTATATTGTATGCTCAGAAATGAGAAAAGTGTGTCTTTTTTATAGTTGATCAAATTTTACATTACAAAACAATACACACACGGTCTCATATAATCTCTTTTTTACTGTGCATAATAATAATCCCTTAACCATTTTATGATTGATTATGAGGTATGCCTGGGATCATTCTCTTGCTGAAAGATCCATTTTGTGGCCAAATGTGGCAAAATGGTATTTTCTGGTGGATAAATTGATGAAAAACAATGTCATTACTTATATAGTATAGTTTAATCTTGAAATGTGTGGTCTGCATGTTTAGCCGCAGGGCAATAACATGTCCACAAGAAAGAAACTTCCTTTCCTTTTAAAGAATGTTTTGTATTTTTGTGGAGTTTAAGTTCCTTCATTGTTGATCTGGTGTACTGCTATTATTGTCCAATAGCAATGCCACTTTTAATCACAAAATCTTACCTGATATCACAAAATCCTTTAAATGCACATATTTCTTAGCACCTTTGAGTTTCCATCTTTGGTCATGTTTTTCAGATGACACAATGAGAAAATATTGACTGACAGAAAGCCTAGATTGAAGTGTGAAGACATGCTGTTCGCACTCCCCATGGGGTATTTTTGACGACAACTTTGTTGAATGAGGACATCACAGAATAATTCTCCATCCTTTAATGTAGGATTTTCTTAATTTTTCAGGATGTGATTTTATGACCACAGACAGGCGAGCGGGTATGAAAATGATGAAAGATTCACTTAACTGACAACCCTGACACTATGCTGAGTTCAATGCAGATTGTTTTTTGATTACTCCGAAGTGCAAGTGGGGGTGGGTCCCCAACAAGGCTGGCTCCATTTCAGTGCAACTGCAGTGAGTTGGCTCACCCATTCTTGTCATTCAAGACTTAATGTGATCAGCAGATAAAATGCAGGATAAATGTACCCGTTAACTTTCTATTCACAGCTGCAGTAGACATCTATTTTCCTCTTTCCACAATGAAAATATGATCTAATCAGGGAATGAATGAGTAAAAGGAAACATCTCATGAAACAATAATTATGAGACCTATAGCTTCCCTCAGTTTAGCACACCTTTGCATACAGCAATACACTGAACTCAATATAACAGAACAGAAGGACATCATTTTTATGACTCAACCTCAAAACGTTTATCTGAGGCATATATTTTTTTTCTTTTTCTCTCTCAGGAAATGTTTAAGGTAGCCGCAGACAGAGATGGAAGCACTGCTTATCCACTTTCACTCGTACGAGGGCAATTTATTTATTTGTTTGTTTGCATGAGGGTGTTGACAGACGTATACATATCACATACATGTCATAGATAATTATATCAAATGAAATTATGAATATTTGAGGACAGAGCAGGATTTAATTATTCTGGCTTTACCCTGCTCCAAATGCTGCGTCCTTGACTCAGTAAATGATGAGATGGTGCAAACTTAAAATGTCTTGCAGCTCTGGGCATTGTGACAATGTGACATATTGTGTGAAAAGGAAATTAGATTTCAATGAGATAAATATACATATATCTTTTACAAATCACCTGGTTTTAACCTGTAAGATCACAAATATGTGTTCTTAACAGAAAATTCTAAAGCTAATGCAACGATCACTACTCAGCAATGCAGTTCTAGAACGCTGACTTAGAATATTGAAAAATAAACATTACAAAAAAACCAAAGGGTTAAACGTGCAAGTTATTCCTATTTATTTTCTTATTATTTGTGAATATGTGTACATTATTATTTTATACTACAATGTATTAATTTCAGACATACAGAAACGGTGCCAACCCCAGACATTGACATCCCAGCCCTTACCTTACCAGTGACCTCTTTCCACTCCAACATGTCATGGTGTTTCAGTTATACTTACCTAAATGCCATTATACACTTTTCCTCATTTATTTGCACCCACAGACAGGAATGTAGCTAGAGGATAATTTTTCAAAGGTTACCGCTGGTGCACGTCACATTAATTATATGGTCACCTGGTCACCGTGACAGCCATAATTATCATATGATGAATGTTACAAGCAAAAGGTTTGAGCCCATGTAAAAAAAAGAAAAGGATACCATAAATGCTGCACCCATAGCTACATGTATTTATAATGAATTTAGTGAGCAGTCAGCGAGAAGGAAATGGCAAATTACCAACATTTTGTGAGCTTAGAATTAGAAGGTTCTATCTGCGTTAGGCATAGTTTTGAGATATTGAGCATCAAAGTTTTCACTCCCCACATCTCAAAAATGTTTCATAGTGTATTATTCTGTTATTGCTTATTTTGTCCCTCATCGTAGGTGTACTTCAAATGCAAAGTATGAAAATGTTGTGAAATTTTCAGGCAGTAGCTGATTTAAGCTTTGCATACTACCATGTAGTACTCCCTGGTTGCGTCCCAATATTCGTCAGTCCTCTCCTCCTTTCCTCCTTTCCTCCACTCCCCCACTACCACTTGTCTCCTACCCGGAAGTATGCAAAACTGCCGGAACATTCTGAGTACAAGTAGTTGCATGTACAGTATACAATGTACCTAACATTGCGGTTTGCGTCGAGACATTAATCAATTTGTAACCATTTCTTATAAAATATTACGGTTTTTTTCTGTTTGTCCTTCTTACCATGCTTAGTTTATTAGTGACTTTGCTTTGCATTGCTTTGCTCATCAGTGTCAGGCATAAAACAAATTTCGAATTACGAATAAAACGTTCTCTAATTGGCTACTTTGTTTATAATCAGGTCTGTGATTGGACTGCAGATAGAACCTTATAACGCCAAGTGCAGAGGGGGATGTGCAGATAGAACTTTCTGTTTTTGTATATTTTGACCAAAAAAATTAATAAATCATGAATAATGATTAACACATGTATGAAGAACCACTTAAATATAACTTTTATGTAATTAACTCATTTTTGATAAAAAATGTCAGATAGAACCTTCTAATTCTCAGCTCACGATTTACTCTTTTTTTCCATGTCAGTCATTTCTGACATAGTAGCTATAAAATATATAAAAAAGAAAAATACTAATGTTCCTTACATGCATAAAATCATCTTGCATTGGTGCCTTATTGCCCATAATTATTTCCAATAGTTTTGCTATTTGAATTCAAACATTTAATATATAAATGTTTGTTCAGCTACGTTGGTGAAATATGTTTGTTTATTTATTTGTTGAATTTCATGAAAAAATATGCATTAATATTAAATGAGAAGAAGCTAGCTATGTTGTTGGGCTAGCAACACATAATTCAACTGCTAGTATTAATACCAATCTGCTCCTGTTCTGTATCCTTGAATGAGGACCCAGTAACAAAATTGTCTAAAATATTAAATTCCATTTAAATAATAACAAGCTCCAACTGTTGATTGAACACAGGTCTTATCCAAGTGCCATGTATTTGATTTATCTAAATATTTGTTTTACAATGACTGAAGGTCAAAAAAGGTTGCTGACTGGAGCATTACAGTGTGTTACCCACATTCATCCTCCACCTCCACATTATACAGGACATGTACGGTACAATATGAAGAAAATTGATTTATTGCAAACAGGGAACATTAGCATCTCTCTGCTTCAATTGTTTACTTTTACCTTTAAAACGTTTGAGTGGACTGAGTGGGAATCTCTGGCACTGGTACCCCCCAGATTGTCTGAATGTAGCTACTGCTGAATCCCTGCTGTCTCATGCAAGTACAGAAGCAAGGAAGTATTTATGAAAGCCAAGATTATAGAAAACAAGTTGAAAGGGGGAAATAAAACCACAATTGAAATTTCTTCAACGTGGTGTCAAGCTATCTATTGTTTTCATTTTGCATTTCAATGCAAATAAACACTTTTTTCACACTAGAAATGATGCAGTGATGCACAAATTATGAATTTATTTACCTCCCACTGAGGGGATTGATCTTGGGGGTATTTTACAAAGCAAGATTATGTAGTTGGATAACTGGATAACTGTAAAATCCAGAACCCTCCCAAATATGGAAGATGGTCTGTTCCGGGTTTAACTCAGTGCAGTTATCCAGATAACATGAAATACCCCCCTGATAGTATTTTTTATTTATTTTTATTTGTGCACATAGCATCCAGAGGACACAGGGGAACAAGATGGATTCAGCTGAGCCGCTGAGTCAAAATGGCCCTGAGGTAATTCCAGGGCTCTGCTTCACCAACCAAGCTGGAATGGAGGGTACGGCTCTGCAAAACATAATTTGATAACTTTATACTGGTATTTCCAGGATAAATACAAATGGTGATGTATTGAAATGTTTGAAATGGTCCTGTAAATTTGCACTGAAAAAAAAATGCACTGCATTTTGCATAATTTCCATATTTTTCAAAATTAGCTGAATTTGCAAATCACAGATCGTGTGCTAAAACATTTTACTATTTAAACTTTCATTCCTTACTTGGTTATTTTTATTATTGTTTAAGTTCAATGCGATGTTATACTTTATATCAGCACGGCTGTGATTCGGTCGAAGATAATCACAGCCGTGTTGTTATACAGTATAACATCACAACCTGTGTGATATTGCTTTTATACAACAGTTCTACAGGCCTATAAAATATTTATCAAGTAATGATTGAGACGACAATTATGATAGGTCAATTCCAGATTTGAGTGCAGGGCCATATTTTATCTTAGGTAAAAGGCAAAGGAAGGAACCACAGTCATATTACCAAACTTAAAATGGCCATGCAGTAGCTGAGATGTAAAGGTCTTCTTTTATTTTAAAGTCGCCAAAAAAACTTTGAATATTTACAAAGTGAAAAGTGAAGGACAATATGATGGGCTTCTTGCACTAAAAATGCCATTTCAGCAGTCAGCATCCAAAACTCCACTGATATAAAGAGTATGTGGTAAAATGCCACAGCAATTGATTTAAATTGAGTCGTTTTTTGTAAATGTAAATATATACTCCAATCCAGCTAATAGTGACACTGGTTGGTTTCAGCATTGAAATAAAGCCCCTAAAATATGTCATTGTAATTTACAGCCACTTCTATGTTGAAAAAAGCAAAAATACCACTCAGGTTGATGTGACCTGGGACCTTGTGAAAGCCTCAGAGAAATACTCCTATGCCAAGAGAGCTTGTAAAATAGAGAATGATATAAAACTGCACAAAGTAACTTTTAACAAGGAGTCAGACCAATTATTTTGAGTGGCTTTTAGATTAACTTTAGATGGACTTTGAGACTGGCTGAAAATTACAGTAAAAACTATAGGCCTACTTGAGGGTCTACCAGTTTACGCATTTTGAGAATAAACATATTGCAGGCTCATAATAATAATAATACAAATTATTATTATTATTAGTATTATTATTGCAGAAAGCCTATGTGAAAATGTGAGCTTCTAGAAACTGTTTCCAGTGTATAATTGCATTTTAGAATTTCATATACCCAAGGCTGAAGCCATGGCTAAATAGGATAGCTGTATCATAACTATTTTGTACCTCTGCCATACTTTGGAGGTGCAAATAAATCTGGAAGAATCCTCATTCTAAACATATTTGGTTTGATTGCAGCGTACCTTCAAGTTAGAGACGAGAACAGGATTTTCCAGAGACATTTCATATTCCCCAATTGTAGATCAAGATTTAGGCTGTGTCTGAATCAGAGCTCTATCTACTGCTTCCTGTGTACTGTGTGCTAGCAGACTGTGTACAGTTTACTGTACAGTGTTTAGTAAGAAACATGCAGATTACTAAAAATTCCTCCATACTATTACCAGCGAAATCCCAGAAATATCATCCAAGTATTTTAAGTACACTACATTCAGAGAACAATTCGCCTCATCCAGTGTACTGAGCAAGCATGTATGCTCAATAGTACGTAAGGGCCCAAGACCAAATAGTCCCGATTGCAACTCGTTAGTATAGCCCCATACTCATCCCAATTGGATGCTGCAATCAATACTTGTCAATCAATACGCAGCAAATCCGGTATTAGTATCGTACTTTGGAAACCTGTGTTAATATGTTGCTGCAAACTATAAACTGAAGGCATGCTGCAATTGACCCAATATGATTCCAATCATTTATGCACAAGCACATCTAGACATCGCAGAATTGCTCACTCTGTAATGTGCAGCCTGCTGTTTGTTACCCTTACCACTTTCCTGAGAAGTCTTTCGGTTTTATTCATGTCAGTTGGGTTTATTAAGGAACCTGATACAAGCAGCCATTTTGTTAGTTGATTTATGTATTTACTTTTCTTATAAAATAAATGCAAGTCTTTCAGCACCTCTGGAAAAGGTTATGTTTTGGATTTAGGCAAGCATTTTTATGGATGAACCTAGTGACATTACAAAGCAATAAGGGTTTGGTACAGAACATGTATTTGAAAATGTATGCGATCCATGTCCTCCTCCTACCATTTGAAATCAATTTGCAGATAATGGTCAGAATGTCACGTATTTCTTCACTGGATTGATTCACATGGAATAACAAAGCCATGATATCCATGGAATAGCTCGGTGTTGAGGGAAATGGACACAGAACACAGCATTGGCCTTTTTTTTTACAGAGCATCAATTAAACATGCATCATTCTAATGATTTCTCTCAGGCTCTGGGTGCAAAGAATACAATAAAAGAATGATCCTCCTTCCTCTGTGGAACAAAGTGCCCGAATTCATTATCCTGTCATTTGACCAAATCATCATAAATTAGTTCCTTTTGTATGTGAACCCTTAATTGCCTTGCATATTGAATTAATTTTGTCTAATAGTTGTATTGATTTAAAATAGTGAGGCAGGGTTGAGCAGATAAACAAAGCAAAATTACTTTTCATCTGACACCTATCAATATGATCAGTTTCATAAGCATAACATTTGTGATATTAGTATTAACCTGGGAGGTTTTGCATGATGCTTTCTCAGCAAGACGGCAAATATAATGAATGCTTTGATTTTTTAACAACAGGAGTGTCACGCTGTGAATGATGCCCTCTGGAGCATATCATTTTGAAGTATAATTGATTGGTTCCTAAAACTGCTCTGCCGTGCTAGGGTTGTGACCCCTATTCAGTTCGAGGCTTAGTTGATGTACAGGCCAGCACAGACGTCTTTTTTAAAATGACAATATGGCAATATCTTATGGATCCCTCAACGTCCTTATAATATTAAAAGAATGAATACATAACATGACCTGAGACGTTCAATGTTTGTTTGCTAAACTAGCTCGTTAATGTGGATAGGCGATAATTAATTTCAATGGGCCTACTTCATCTGAGTGTTATCACTCATTGTTGTTTATTATTTGCCTCTGCTCATGCTACAGCATAATATGCACACAGCACACAAATACTTGTGAATCATGCAGAATATTTTGTTTACCTTCAGTCAGAATGCTGTGATGCTTAACACTGATTTATTTTTTGTCTGTGCGTTTGCTTTTTAAAAGTTTTTGTGCCATGAATAGCAATGCTTTTCATGGGTGCTTTTGATTTTGTTGAGTCCTGATGTAGCCTTTTTGGCTGAAATGGCCCAAAATAACTGCTGATCTGATATTTGGGATACAGCTTGCAGTGTTTTGCAAGTAAGTTAATATGAACCTGTTACAAATAGTGTTCTTAAAGAACTGCCAGTTTCTAAGCAAACTGACCTCATTCTGCAGCCTTTTCTCCATAAAATATCTGTTTAAAACTTGCTTATACTGATTCATTACATAATAAAGCAACAGAGCGCTGAGTGGGCCTCCCTGCAATTTGCAGTGTTACAAATCTGTAGTTTATTTGTGACAGGAAATAATGAGAATACATTTAGGAAAAATCAACATGAGATAATGAATGTGCAACATCAGCAGCTAGGTGGTTCTATGCCACAAATTAATGAATTACAAAGACACTGTATAAACATACTGTGGAGAGACCTGGGCGGGGGGATGTACTACAAAGTGAGATTAAGGGGACAGCGAACTAACTTAAGGTTGAACCCAGGGTTTTCTCTATCACAAAGCCAACTCACTTTTAATCGGGGTATATTGCCATGGGAACTTGCGCAGCACTGCCAACTTGTTCCAGGGAAGGTTTTGTTCAGGCTATCAGATTGAAGAATATAAAAGCACCGCCCTTTGACCAATCAACTCCTTGGCTTTGGAAAAAGGCGTCACCATTCATCTTGGATCCCATAGAGATATGTGCGGATAGTGAGGGGGTCTTATTGAGTAAGGGCAGATTATTGAGTTCCGCAAAAAGTTCCAGAGTTCCAGAAAAGGTTTCTGCCAAACTATGACAGTTTCCACAAAAACGGGGGAAATACGGACATTAATTTAGGAAAACACAACCCTTCATTTATCTACTTTTGGTATCGTGTCCCTACTCAGAACGGTGACAGACGCAGCATTGTTTTCCTCACTGACTCCGCCTACGTGCCACTTGACGCTACTGTAGTTTTTAGTTTTTCAAAAACTAGTATGGGTAGAGGTGTATGTCATTATGACATATACCTCTACCAAAATTGTATCTTTATCTGCAGTTATCTTATCTTATCTGTCTAGTACGGAAGTACGCATGCGGGATTTTAGTATAAACTTTAGTTTTGCATACTTGCAATTCGGAATGCACTAATGACAAAAGTTTGGTGCTATGTGTACTAAGTAGTATGCAAGTATACATAGCCTAATGGAACACAGCGACAGTTTGGATCTGCCCTGCTGATTGGCAAATAAATCAGTGGCTCCCAGGATAATGAGGCATGCCCGCGATGGATTAACTCCTAAAGTTAACGGCACCGCATGAAAATTCACTAGTGTCACACGGTTTTTAGCCAGCTTAAGTGTTTCTGACCATGGCTTGTAAACCCCCCCATTTGCCCTGTAGGATTGCCAGCCACAGTCAGAATTCAGTCCTAGCCTAGCAATACATGCACTAGAATAGTGCAATAATATTTTATTTAGTTTCAGAGAAGCATGTTCTATTTACGGAGCTCACTTGTTGCGTAAAAAAGACTTTAATATCTGGAGACTTTCGTATCAACAATTTAAAATGGAGAGGTTGCTTGAATAGCTATAATGAAATTCCTTTGGAGCATTTTAAAATCATTGATGCACTATATGTTTACAATTAAAGTTGATATAACGACACACATCTTGACATATTACAATGTCTGTAGTTCAACTGTTCAAAATGAAAAAAACTATTCATTAAAAAACATTTCAAGGGGGGTTCATACTTGCAGTGGTTTAACTACAATTCAATATATAACTTGATATGACAGTGTGATTACCTGTAGCCAATTAAATGCTGCAAGTAGCAAATGCTGGTTACTTCACAAATGACAAATGATCAACTGGTTTTTAGACAAAAAGTGGCCATTGATATGTTTTTGCCTTTTTTATTTCTGCATGAGACTCACGGGTGACATGTCACTTCACATTCTGCTCTCCTGTACCCATGGGTGTGCATATTCCATTCCACATTATATAGCCACAAGCTTGTTGCATTTTAGCTCTTACCATTTTGATGATGAAAATCTACCTACAGTATTTAGTGAGATATATAAAGTTTTTAGTTTATGTGCTAACCGCATTTAACTGCATGAGTGGTGCTACAAATTGCAGTCGCAAGAATAGCACTCTTTCCATAGATACTCCTATCATAATAAGAGGGGGTGCCAGTTAACCAGTGCAACTCTTGAGAATGAATACTTACCATATAAAGGTTTCAAATGTTTAATGTTATAATTCTATTTAAAATGCAGGACACGATCTGCATTGGGTATGCAGGAATAAAGGTCAAAATGTGGACCTGTCACAAACTTGCCTAAAATGTTTATCTTGCTCCTGCTCAGACTGGGCAGGATGATACATTCGTCAATGTGCTCTACTTTTTGACAGTGCTGTGCGAAGAGATGTTGTTTAAAGAATGCAAAGCAAGCATCTTATATAGTTGGTACTGGTCTGGGGTCCTCATCACCCTGCTTCTTGGGCTGCTGTACACATGATGCGTTCAGCTGATGTAACATTGGCAATGCTGCACATGTGAAATGGCCGTGTTTTATAAACATTCTCTGGCAGAATAATGGTATTGAAAAATAATACCACAGTACCAATTTCATAAAAGTTTTCACCTTTATTTATTGTATCACTTTATCAAAAGCATTCATTCATTCCCCTGTCAATCTGCTGAACAAACACAGAACTGTGTAATCCAAGCCAATATCGCATTGCTAACTACAGTGTAAACTACGGTGGTGTGGACTGGACACTAAAGTGACATCTTATCATCGTTCACTGCTGTTTGCTCTGTTGTGTGTTGTATTGCCCCATAGCCTAGGCTACTTCTTGTTATTGTAAACAGCTGCTTTCTAGCTATGTATGTCCGAAGCAAATTTTCCCATGGGGACAATAACGTTTATCTTAATTTATCTTATCTTAATACCACTGCATTAAAGCAATTCCGATATGCTGCCCAGTCCTGCATTGTACCTAAAGATATAAAATTTTCAAACTAAATTTTCACTTTTTACATCCAACACCTTACACAGCTTGCATTACATACCATTGATTCCATCTCAGATTCAGATAAATCCCGATGGTGATATAACCTTGTAGTGCATGTCTAGTGGGAATCAAACCGCATTTATGTGACCCTGGACTGCATTTCCAAAAGACTACGTGTACCGGCATGCGACAGTCATGTGATCCCGGGCAGTCATGTGATCCTTGACCAATCAGGATTGAGTCCCCCCGTTCTAGAAAACTTTGAGCAAGCTTCTTGTTCTTCCTGTTCACCACTTCTTATCATTTTCACTTGTTGGGAGAATCGTCTCCTGTCCATCTTCCCGGCTGGGAAGGAACACGCGGAGAGAACCCTCTCTCCCTCGGGTTATGCGGCCACAAAGACCGCTTTTTCACCCAGCTCTCAGTTAGTGTGTTCGCGAAAGCCACTAAAACGAGCTACCATCATAAGTGACAGCCAGAGAAACGTGTGTAGCCTACGTTACCACCAACCGCAAACCGCAAAGGAACCCAAGGAAACCACTTGTTGAACTGACAGAAGGACTCCGACGGCAAGTTTCCAGCAATGACTCACCTAGAAGCAAGCAAGCTGCTCTACCCCCAAGGAAACCGAGAAAAAATCCAGTCCAGACGCTGCCAAATTAAATAACTTTTCGAACATCAAGCCATGGACTCGCCTGTAGCAAGTTCAATACAGTAAGACTGACATGAACATCTGGGCAATAGTTAGGAAAACTTTTGTGTAATGTTTATTGTCAATGTAATTGCATATTTGATTGTATCCATTGTATGTATTTAGAGTAACGTTAATTTATAGCTCAACACATGGCTTGCAGGCTATCAACAGCCAATTAGCCTCGCATAAGCTAAACTTACAGAGCCTACTCTAACTTACTCTAAAACTAATTTACAATCTGTCTCCCTTTAAATTTGAGATCGGTGCATGCAATCTTTCTACTAATACCTAACCCATCAGATATAGGATAGGGGCCTGGGATTTAGCTAGACGTAGCTAAATTTCTATAGCCTCCACACACGCCATGTTTCAGGACACGTTAGCTTCATGCTAAAGCTAGATTCGTATTCCCCTCCTCGAGATTGTCTTGTGATCTGAACACCACGTGTCTGGAGCACATACAGAAATAGAACTGTGACCTATAGGCCTCATTCTTTGTCTACACTTCATTTCGCTTTCCATATCATTCACTGTTTTTAGGATGTTAGTTTAGATGTGTTTGTTGTTTAATAAATTGTATTTTATCAAACCTGGTCGTCGGTCTGATTGTTGTTTGGATAAACATTTGAGCCTATCCTCCAAAAGAACTTACGCCTTCAGATTAAGTTATTGATTATTATTTTAATAGTTAACATTGAAATTCCTAATCATGATTTAAGAATTAATTTTATGATACTGATTAATTATACTTTTGCACCTAGTGTGAAGCAATATATAAATATATATACAGATCCTTTCCAAAAAATTTGAATATCATGGAAAAGTTTTTTTTTTCCCATAATTCCATTCAAAAAGTGAAACTTTCATAGATTATAGATTCATTACACACAAAGTAAATGCTGATTTTCGACACACTATTCTAATTTCTTGAAATACTGTTTTGGGGGTTTTCTGGAGCTGTAAGCCAAAACTATGAAAAATGAAACAAATAAAGCCTAGACATATTTCACTTTGTGTGTAATGAATCTATAATCTATGAAAGTTTCACTTTTTGAATGGAATTATGGAAAAAAACCATGATATTCTAATTTTTTGGAAAGGATCTGTATATATATATATATATATATATATATATATATATATATATATATATATATATATTCTGCACATTCATTGGTGCTTCCATGTGATGACTTTAAGACGTTTTAACTGTCTGTCTTCACTGCCAAATTATTAATGTACCTAACAAAACTACAACCTCAATAGACTGCAAACATATATAATGTCAGTACTGTACATATGCAGTGATATACATTTGATATGCAAAGTTCAGCCCTATAGTTTAGTATTTAAACCTAAAATACTAAGTAGAAAAGTGTATCATTCACAATTTCCATAGCAAATCTTAAGGGGCCACCACTGACACTAATCAGTATTCTTGAACTAATATATTCTACCCTTGAAACAATGATGTTTACCCTCATATTTATGATATGTACTCCTGAACCAGACCCTCAGTTTAGTAAAGCAGATCCTGATTAGTAATTATTACCTTGGAATTAATAAAAAAGTACACTCCAATTTGATGATTAAGCAATCAGTATAAGTATCAGTATAAGTCATATAGTATAATAATAATAGTGTAATTTCTATAATGCCTATTTTACTCTAGGTTCTAGCAATTATGCCAGTCTTTTTCAGCCATAATTACTGAATAGTGGTTTTTATATGTATCATGATGAATATGAGATTTTCCTTGAATGAATAATAAAAGCCGTATTGTATATTCTAACGAATATTCTCAGTTTTTTTTTTTTTTTAATGTTTTTTTAAACATGTCTGTGATTTCCAAATTCAAAATAAATGAAAATAAAAATTAACCCACAAAATAGTGCTTCAAATACATTAATGAAAAGCTGTAAAAAATGTCTGCAATTACACAAGACATGCTTGAAACTCAAAGTTAAAAAAATAATGCAATTTATTTAGAAGGAAAGGGAAAAAAACTAGAGTTAGGGAACCTGCAGATAAATAACACACAATTTCACAAAAGCCAAAAATGTAGTTAGGACACATTAAAAATACATTTACTGCCACCTGGAGGTGCAATGACTAAGCCTGGGGACAGTGGGGAGGTGGGCTGGCTGCACGGAGAAATTAGATATAAGATGGTCATGCATTTACTTACCACATGTGCTCATGCTCTGCAGTACAAGCACACAGCAGTGAAATAATTGTGCTTATACAGTCATGTATACTAGTATTACAATTATCACACAATATACAGTGATTAACAACCATAATTATACTCCCCTCAAATACAGACCCACAACTCTCCAGCTACATTAGTTGCATAAACGCATAGTAGCTACAATAGTTTTTGGTACAATTCAAAGATAGACAAACATCTAAAAGAAATGCCGCCAATAAAATGCACAAGTTGGTTGATGAACATGAACTGTAATGTTGTTCTGCACAAGCTGAACCACCCCTATGCACAAATGGGGCATGGTACCAAGCAACTACTAGTGCTGTTTGTAGTTAGTATACACCAAAGCCATAAATTATAGCAGCCATATATTAAAGCTATATTCATATATTATAATGGCAACCAGATAAGGCAAGAAAGTGCTAATGTAGACTACATGCAAATTGTACTCTAAGCAAAACAGCAGCTAACAATATTCAGAAAAGATTAATCATTGCTTTAATTTCATTTTGCACAGCATAGCCTTTGGAAAACATTACCTCGGCACTCAAATACTCCCTACAGATACTCATTAACTTCAAGGAATCTCATGCCAGACCAAGACCTGCTGAATCAACGCCAAACCTGCCAATAAGACAGCAATGTAACATGTAGGATAATATTAGGCATGTTAAAATATACAGTACCAGTCAAATGTTTTGACACACCTACTCATAGAAGGGTTATTCTTTATTTTGACTATTTTCCACATTTTAGTGGAAAGACATCAAAACTATGAAATAACACAAATGGAATTAAGCAGCAACCGAAAATAGTGTTAAACAAATCATATATTTTTGATTCTTCAAAGTAGCCACCCTTTTCCTTGAAAACAGCTTTGCACACTCTTGGCATTCTCTCAACCAACTTGTGAAGTAGCCACCTAGGATGCTTTTCCAACAGTCCTGAAGGAGTTCTCACATATGCTGAGCACTTGGCTGCTTTTCCTTCACTCTCCAGTCCGACTCATCCCAAACCATCTCTATTGGGTTTAGGTCGGGCAACTGTGGACTCAGAGGCCAGGTCATCTGATGAAGCACTCCATTACTCTTCTTCTTTGTCAAGTAGCTATTAGACAGCCTGGAGGTGTGATTTAGGTCATTGCCCTGTTGAAAAAAAAATGATGCCCCAACTAAGCGCAAACCAGATGGGATGTCGTGTTGCTGCAGAATGCTGTGGTAGCCATGCTGGTTAAGTGTGCCTTCAATTCTAAATAAATCGCTGACAGTGTCACCAGCAAAGCACCCCCACATCATCACACCCCCATGCTTCAAGGTGAGATCGGTGAAGTTCCAAATGAAAACTACTTGCATTTCATTTTTAAAAAAATTTTATTAAAATTTTTGTAGGCATTGGCATCAACATTTTGTACACATTTGTATACATAGGCATCAACTTCACTATTTGTATTTGTCTAAGCATAAAAATTCAGGCATTTAAGCATAAGCCCTTAGATCAAAATATCTTTAAGATAATGAAAAATAAACATTCAATCAGGTGTGCCCAAACTTTTGACTGGTACTGTAGATACAAAACACTTGCTTCACAATGCACTCCAGGGAAACTGCCAGTCAAAATCAAAACACCAGGAAACAAACAAAAGAAGAGGCCTGCCAAAAACATTGGAATTCCCGTATATATAAACACTTCTTAATTGGTAAGAATAATTATCACCATCCCCAAGATATGCCTCAGTCATACGATCTGGGACCTGGAAGAATGCACGTGGAAGAGTGCACACGGTGAATTTTGAGAGAGAGAAGGAAATGCACACCAAAAAATTGATATGTGGAAATTCCTTGCACTGCCATGTAAAAAGGATATCTGTAGCATCACACAGTAAATACTAAAATCAATGTGCAGTAATCGATCAATTAATGTGACTCGTTTGTTGACAAACTGGGGGATGTTTAAGTATTATTCTTAATATAATATATGTACAGTTGAAGAAGTAATATTCTTCTTCAAACAGTAAGTTGAAGAATAATATTGTTATCTTGTTACTGTGCACACCTCATTGTCGTTCCCTCTTAGCTATTAAGATTCTGTGACATTAGAATCCTGCTGCTGATACATTTTAACATTTAAGGGTAGTTCACCTTGTCAGTGGCAGGGGGCTTGTCCGGCCTTTACATATCCTGCCAGGCACCTGTGCTATGACAGCTGGGGCAAAAGGCTGTGCAGATGCTGAAGACATTGGCTTGGCTGGATTTTCAGTTTCACTATGCTGATAAGGCAATGCAGCAAGGGAATGAAATCAAGGATATGGGCCATTATATCTCTTCCTGTCAGGTTCTTAGCAACCCCTAGCAACAGAAATGTTTTTTTTAATAGCAGTCTTAGCTGAAGATTCACATCAAATCATTAACGTGGTGGAGTTGTGAACCAGACTTGCCCTACAAATATAGACACTGCAGGCATTCATGGCTAAAACTGAGAGTTGGCACATTCTGATTGCTTTGGTGTTTAATCATACGAGCACCATCCCAGCAAGCTGGTAAACCTCGGTGTTGCTTTACCAATAATGCTTTATTAGTCTTTATTAACAACACTACTGTTCCCAGATCATAATCAGTAAAGCAACCCTGTACAGAAATATGAAAGGTCCCAGAACAGACATATAGCATGTATAGCACTTAAGACTTAAACATAACTCCATGACTGCGTCTTGTGCTTTTATCTGGAGTTTACAGCAAACCCTAGACAAAAATTAGAATATTAATCTTATTTTAGTTGCAGCCTTGTAGCAATTCCACAATTATTTGTAACGTGTGTGCATGCATACATAACACTGCATAGGACAGACAGATCTTTCAGCATAGCCAGAAAAAATAACTTGTATTTTTGATGGTTGTCAGGCAAATACTGTAGATAGGGTGTGTTCAAATCCACATAAACACTCCATATAAGATAACAGTGAGAAGCAATCAACAAAGGCTAGGGAGGATAAGTAGGGAATAAGCGTGACATTAGGGCCACCCCAAATGGTACCTTTTCCCCTGAATATTCATTATCAAACAAAGCTTTGAATGTGATACAAGACCTAAATGTGTTGTGCTAAGTTGTATGCATGCAACTGTGTAACACCAAACAGAAAAAGGTTTACAGATTATGCCTTTAATATAGATTTATATATATATATATATATATATATATATATATATATATATATATATATATATATATATATATATCTATATTTAACTTGTGAGTATACCAATTAGCTTCATAGTATAGCTTTATTGTAAGGGGATTTCCTTATCATCTTTTCCTTGCCATCACTACATGTATATCTTTGAGTGGGCAGAGACTGACAATTTGACAAAGTTCCATCAGGCAAAGTACACATTGAGAAGATGATTCATTTGTAGCTATATCACCAAACCTATACATAGTCTGCAGGCTATTAAGTATAATTATTTAAATGTGAAAATAAATATATTTCCAAACTAAACAGAAGTTAAGGTGAAATATCTTTCCAAACTAAAGAGCTCAAAGCAAAGACACAATGCACAAACAGTATATACTGTATATCCATCGTATCCCCCTATATTACTGGAGTCTATGAGTAATCAGAGAATTTTGAAGGGTTTTGTATTTCTCTGGCCACTCTCGTGGAAATCTCTGGGAAACCTACACACATTAATTGCAGAATTGCAAAATTATTTACAAGGGTCACACGATGCTAATCTGAATGTTTAAGTGTACGTGGGAGTACTTGACAGACACATCATTAAAAATTTCAACTTTAAAAACATACTATTTTAGATTTTATGGCAAGGGTTTTAAATGAAAACATATTTTTCTACACAATTTCTTCATTACTGAGGATGTAGTGGCTGTTCCTCTGTTTTCCAGCAAGTAAAAGTAAAACAAATCTTGTATCGCATTCAGATTAACATTTTATTGTCGCAACTAATTCTGATACAACACTGACAACATATTCCTCCTTGCAAGTGTCAACAAGTGCATGTTTTGTATACATTTAGGCAGTTTTTTTTCACGTATTTTACTGCACTCAACCATAAAAGATCATTTTATGCATGGTAATTTTTAAGACTGACTGCATCATCCTTTTCATTCTGATGTCAAGAAACAGGAATTTTTGCCTTTTGTGTTCTGTCCCCTTGGCTGTCTAATGAAATTATTTGATGGAATTAAAAAACTGAAGAAAGAATCTTCTCCAAAAGTGGGTAACATGACAGTGGGTAACATGGTATGTACAGTACATTCTGCCATTGTGAAAACACAATGGCAAAATCATCCCTTCTGGTAATCAGTTCCTTTCTGATTACCATACTCTCTTCCTGCAGATTTTATTCTGTTTATGCTGTGTTTATTATTAATAGTTCTCAGTAGGCGGAATGAATTCTGTAGGTCAGCTGCAGAAATATTACCCCTTTGATATTTGATGAATTGTTCCCTGATTTGGTGCTGAAATTGCCTTTATTTACTAAGGTTAAATACATGTACTCATACACAGTCATTAGTGGGCCATGCTGCCCACCTATTTATGTGGCTGAAAGTGATATGATTGCAGGATTTGTGTGTGTAAGCGCTAAAATTCAGAAGGCAGCTTCATGGAGCAAAGAAACTGGGGCACACATATGAAAGCTAGTTCTATTTGTCCTCCTTTGGTGTTGTGTGTCTGTCCAATTATACATGAATACAGTTTTTTAATGAGTTCATCAGTAATCTGGATTGCAATGGCTTTTGCCAGATATTTTCTTTCATTGAACAACTTTGAGTTTGAGGGCACATTTTCCTTAAAAAAATCTATCTGCAAGTTACTTTTTAAACCGAGTCTGTATGTGAGAGATTCTCCAAAAAGCCTTTGCAGAGTCAAGGTCTTCATTTGTGATGTGTCCCTTTTTTAGGATGAACATAAGACCAAGATCAGCTCTATCAAATGAACATTTTCTGCTTCGGTGGTAGGTTGTGTGACAACCTATACCACTGCCAGTGACAGCTCTGTGCTTAAATTCCAAGCCCCCCCTACCTGGAGAGCATACAAAGAGCCAAGAAGAACTTCCCGGTACCTATAGGTCTCTGGATTTCTCTTGCCGTTATTCACGAGAGGAGGTATTCCTTCATGCTTGACTGGAAAATGAAAGAAATATACAGCAGGTGAAGCATGTGGTCATGGGAAGCATTTGTGAGAGTTGAATTAGTGTCTCGCTGACCGTTCTTTACAACATAGCGCTAAATCAAAAGTGCTGATGAATTTTAATGCTGGCAATCAATACAGGAAAGTACAGTATAAAATACAGTCACTAACTGAAGTGATTTTAGTTTGTAATGTGGCCGGCCAAAGAAGCCATGCAATGATCAATACCTTTGTTATTATAACTTATCTGGCCAAGAGGAATGAAAAATGCAATTTGCCGTGTATGTTTCATGGCCACATTCATTAGAGTGTTACCAGAGACCACATAAAATGCTTGTATTGATTTGGGGGCAGCATATAGAAGGTTGTATATTCTGAAGCATGGGTATTTGACATTATCGGATGAATAATTCTTGTCACACCTGCAGCCAGATTTTCATCATGGTGCAATGTGTAAACACATGGGAAAACAGGGGTTTCTCTTTCACCTTAACTTCTGTTAAATGATAATGATTCCTTCCTGACCAAGTATATTTACAACTTGCATTGCTTTTCTCAGAAATGAAGATAAGTCACATTATTTATTCATTTAGCAGAGAAAATGACAGCATTTATCATTGCTTCCACAGACATCCAGTTCCAAATGTGTTTTACAGACAGGGGTCCAGATGGATAAACACAAAAGAGAGTGCTATGGGATTGGTTCGACTTCATTCCTAAAATTGTGGTAATGTGCAACAAAATAAATCTCTGAATGAGAAATCTCGCGTTCCATGTTTTGCTTTAATCAGTCAAGTTTCATTTTGTAAAGCACCACTCACAACAGAATTGCTGTCATCACTTTGGTATAGTCATAGAGGGCTCTATCTTGGTGATCTTAGCGCTTGGTCTACATGCATGGCGTTAAGTGCATTTAGGGCGTGTCCAGGTCCACTTTTGCTATTTATACAGTGTGTTGAACTTAGTCTCTTCATTAATTATAGGTGTGTCATGGGCGTAACATTCAATAAACCAATCAAAATGTCATATCCCATTAACTTTAAAAGTGTAACGTTCCGTTCCCTTCCTGTCCGTTTTCCGGGGTTTTCCTGTTTTCCCTCCGTGTCATGTTGGATTCCTTTGTCCGTGTTTTCCCTGCTGCTGCAGTCTGGGCGTCTTCCTCTGTCTTGTTCGTTTTATTGTCACTTTTGTTTCCGCCTATCGCTCTCCCTACTCGTTGCATGCATTCCTCACCTCTGTGTTTTGCAATCACTCCCGGTTAATTATCACACCTGTTTCTCATTCACTCTTTCATTCCCTGCACTATTTAAACCCCTGGCTGGTTGCTAGTCGGCGCCAGTTCGTTAACTAACCTACCTTGTCTATGTCTTGTCACGCTTCTGGTCCGGAGTTTTTTGCATTCCGCTGTGTTTAATCTGTTCACCTGTTCTGCGGTTGGTAGCTATCTTCCCGTAACATTCGCTGTTGCATGCTACTTACTTGTCTCCCTTCAAATCTCCAGACGCCGTGGTTCCAGCCTCCCTGTAGCAGTGTTTGTCTTCCCTTTATGTTATGTGAGTGTGTTGCGGTACTCCCACCTCCAGCTCGGGTATAGATCCGCTGTCTAATCTGCCTGGCTATCTCTCGCTGTTGTTCCTGTCCGGCCGTAGCTACCTCCTGTACTTCGGTTACGGTTCCAGGATCCCTGGAGTTCAGCCGGCTCCGACGAGATCTACCCAAGCTACACCTCACCTCCCAGCTCCGTCGGGTTTTCGCCAGCTTACCCTGGCTGTCGACTTAACCTTCATTGAAACCTCCCAGTCGTTACCCTGTCTGTAGAACCCTGCTGCTAACCTCTGCTTTGTACCCTCTAACTCAAGTTGTTAACCCGGTCCAGTTCCTGTTCAGTCCCGGAGTGAGATACTCCGCCAAAGTAAAGTCCAGTTTCGGCTTGGAACATTCGCGCCGTTCCAGAACCTGCACCAGAGTGAATTCTCCCGGTCCAGTTCCAGTCCAGTCCCGGTGTATAGCCCACCATTCCGTTAAAGTCCAGTTCCGGCTTGGAACGTATTCCGTTCCAGCACCCGTTTCCTGAGTGGACCTCCCGGTCCAGTTCCAGTCCAGTTCCTGTCCAGTTCCGGCTTGGAACGTATTCCGTTCCAGCACCCGTTTCCTGAGTGGACCTCCCGGTCCAGTTCCAGTCCAGTTCCTGTCCAGTTCCAGTCCAGTTCCAGTCCAGTCCCTGTTTCCAGTTCCGGCTTGGAACAGTAGGGCACTCCCTGCAGCTAGTGGACTTCCAGTCCTGCACTCCTTTCGGTTCCGGCTTGGAACCCACCTTGTTTTCAAGTCCAGCTCCGGCTTGGAGCAGTCCGTGTAGGACTTTATTTATGTTCTGTGTATTAACCTTGTTTTCCTTTCTGTACAGCTTTGGGACTACCCCAACGCTTAATAAATATTCCTTTTATTTGAATCTGCCTCCTGGTCGTTGCACTTGGGTTCGTCCCGTATCAGGATCGTAACAAAAAGACTGCTTTTCCACCTTGGCGGATTGCTTATATGATGGCGAAACAGACATGCTCGTGCGGGTTTAGTGCGATCAAACAATAGGCTATATGGATCAATAGTATGATTAATATTATTCGGACTAACCATTATGAGTTCCCGGTAATTCCCGACAGTGCTGTTACAAAATATATGTGGTTAAATTGTGTTAAAAGCACCTGCAACAGTTGCGAATAAGCTACCAATGGCTTCCGTCTTACCTTAGAAAACGCCAAATTAACCTGCTTGTTTACTGAATTTCGTTTGATTATGCAATGAAACATTGTCAAACATCAATTCCATGAGGCTGTTCTCATGGAGTTCTCGAAGTTCAAGCTTCACCCGAAGTTCATTACCTGCATTCTAATATTGATTAATAACATATACCCTTATTTTGCCTTAATGATGACACTAAATACAATAAAGCTGTCAGGTTGGCAACCCAGAGGTCCACGCATATTTTCCCTTGTTTTATAATGTCCCACTTATGGAAATGTGACCAACACGTTTTACTAGCAGCTTAATGCTTTAAAAACAAGTCCACTTTCCCGGGAAGACCGTGAAAATTGCAATTTAAAGCAGGTGAAACCTGCTCCTACATGAAGTTAAAGCGCACATGCAGAGAATGGCATTAAAATAAATTGTGAATTTATTGTTCTCTTTAAAATTGTTTTGTTTAGTTATGGTATAACATTTCACATTGTAATCTTGATATTTTTAGTCATGCTTGTGCGTAACAGACAGAGGCGCGTTGTGCACACGCCTATGTAGAAGCACTTATATGCGCTGTTAAAATAACATGACTTTATGCAGCATGACTTTAGACCATGTTTGCGGTGGTTTTAGCGCAAGCGCTTTCTGCTGGCTCAAGATAGCAATACGCCAACAATAATCCTGGCCACTCCTCATTTTAAGACCAGCCCGCCCAGTTCACTTACTATGGGCGCAAAATCACTTGGTATTTAAACGATGTGAGCGCTAGGGGCTATAATGAACCCGGCACCGGCTGTAAGATAGCAAAGACACTTGCGTTTGGGATAGCGCCGGGTGTAAGGTAGGGCCCAGAATGATATAATCATTTAGGTATTTTGTAATTGTATTATTTAAAATCAGTTAAAATCACTATCTATTAATCAAAATAGAACTA
The DNA here is from genome assembly GCA_029718625.1 of Synaphobranchus kaupii. NCBI lineage: Eukaryota > Metazoa > Chordata > Actinopteri > Anguilliformes > Synaphobranchidae > Synaphobranchus > Synaphobranchus kaupii. The sequence continues at coordinate 24,542,068 of CM056379.1, forward strand.
TGCAAATCAGTTAAAAAGAAGCAATTCTCCAAACAGAATGTCATAATGAGAGCAGTAAAAAGGTCACACAGATAAAAATGATCGCACAAGACAAGTCATGTTTTTTTGCTCTTTATCTCATGACAAGCAGTGCATGCCAAGTAAGAACATATGGAATGCCAGGGGTGGTGATTGTACTATGCTGAAAGCCACGGACTGTTAACCTCACCTGAAGTGTCATATATTCTTGTATATGCACTAGCATGGAGTGGTTTATATCTCTCATACCATGGCTACTAACATGCATGCAATCATTTAAATATAATAGTACTTTAATAAACATTTAATCAAGTAAAAATCTCAAACAATTCTGTACAGATCTGTAGTTCCAGTGGTTGGTTGCCACTAGTTTTTGGATTTTACCAAGTTACAGTGCTGGCAAGTTGTCTTAGTCCTTAGATTGTTAGCACAACATTGTGAAATGACATAGGTAGTTAGCTAGCTAGTGTAGGGACCAACAGTGTAGCTGACAGTCCTTAAACAAACAGTTACTGTCACTTTAAAAACATGGAACATCATGACATCATCTGTGTGTGCGACGTTTAAAACCCTCATGACACAGTCAACAGGTGTGAAGCCCTCACCCCCACCAAGTTTTAAAACTGAGTGACACCCATCGCTCATTCTCTTTTTCACCCTCTCATGTGACGGACTCTGTGCCATTTTCCATGGAGCTCCCACATCTCCAGAGTTCCCAGAACTCTATGGAACTTTCCTAATTCTGGGGCTCACAGAACATCTAGGATTGCCGCTACTGCTGAAGATACTTATCTGAAAACACTTATCTTTGCTCTCCACAGCAAAGGTGCTGTTGACTTAGCTCGCCTTGCGGTGACTAAGTCTACCTGTTATCCCACATGGAAACTAGCGTACGGCCAGTGCTGTGCTAGCCGACCACAGGAAACAGCAACTTTCCAAAACAGCAAAAGGGACATCTTTAGATGACTGGACGAGACGAGCCATCATCACCGCCCATGCAGCAAAAAGCACACCAGCTTGCGTGCATTGCCGCTGGAAAACCTCCACGTTTGCAGTAATTGGAAGTCCCTCCTGATAAGAGTGTCAGCTAAATGCTTAAAATGTAATGTATATGTTGCTAGAGTAAAAGTACGTACTGGTTTGCTTTTTACAAAATCTGATATTGACAGATACACAGTCATTAAGGTTATTAAGGCCAATTGATTTTAGTCAAAATGATTACAAACAGTTAATTTAGTGATAAAAGCTCTGTTGACAAGATTTTTTTCAATTGCACATTATGGTGTATGTTCCTGAAATAACAATTATTTTTTATGTATTATGGTGCGTTCCTGAACTGCAACCATCAGTTATTTTAACTTTTAATAACTTAAAATAAAACAGTTTAAGCCTGCAAAACGTCCTTCCTCTTCTTTACTAAATGTCTCAGTGCAAGACAAGATGGTAACCACATCCTTGTCCTACTCTTAATCTCTTAGTTGGTTCCTCTTCTCCTTGCCCTTTGCACATCCACAATGCATAAATATAATAGACTATACATTTTTAATGTTACAAAATGTTATTCTGTGGCCAAGGAAAAAGTCACACATACCTTGCTGGGTAAAAAGGAGAAAAGTTATTTAACAAGTTTGCTAATGACAAAATACTCCACTTTTAATGCATTTATGAATAAAACACGCATTCGTCACCTCAAGAAACCCACGCATCTGAAGGTTGCCCATAAACAAAATATTTTTTTCCCAGCAAGCCCCATAATTTAAAATAGCTGTAGGCATTCACCACAGATGCCTTTGAATTACCTAAAGGAAATTTATATTAGCTAACTTAAATTGACTAGAGTCAAATCTATCTAAAAAACTGCATTAATGTCAAACTGCATTAATGTCATGTGTAAGCATTGTACTTATGGTACATCTACTGCGGTTGTCAATTTCTAAGGCAGCATAATATGTGTGACAGACAGAAGCAGGGTTAAAATAAAAATGTAGGTGTCATACAAAAATAATAATTTCTACAGAGATTGTGATTTAAGTTGATATAGGCCAACGTGACAGGCTACATAGTCGCCAAATCCAGGATTACAAATGCACCCTTTAGGAACGATACCTCAAGTGCCCCTGGAAATAAACCCGTGTTTACAGTAGATCCCCATTCAGCAGAAGAGAAAGGAAGATACCTCAGAGCGAGCAGGATTTTGAAATGGTGCCCACCCTCTTTGTGCCAGTAATTAATCCACAGCCCACATCCCACTGTCACCTGGAGGCGATTATTTCAAACTGCATAGTCATGAGTGTAAAAAGAGACAGTTCAATATGCATGGGATTCCAGATGGAGGTCATCATGTGACATAATATATTGGCATTCATTAAAAAGTTGACAAAAAATAACATTTTAATGTCGCACATTTTTACGTCACCTTTTCGAAAAATCTTGCTTTCACATATTTATTATAGCGTGTGGTACCCAAGATGGGGAAATTGCTTCTTTGTACAAAGCCATGGAGTGTATAACCATGGGACATTGATAGTGTTTAACAGTACAGGGAAATTGGGCATACCTTTTTGTTAGCCACACTGTATGACATTGAGCAGCAGGACTATGTTCTAATTTCAATGAACCAATGAATAAAAAAGCATAACTAAAAAAAAAAAGAGAGAGAGGTTTAAGCAATTAAAACACAGTCCATGATGTTTGTTGTGTATTTATTAATGCAGATACTCTTGCCCAGAGGTTAAAATGCAATTTGGGCCCAATATTGTGCATATTGTAGGAGCTGTTTGCCTTGTTATGTAAAGGCATGTTGGACACAGTTTATAGTCAAGTCAATTCAATTGTCATGCACATATTGTTATGTATTTTTTGAATACATTTGGGAGGAAAATGCATAAATATATATATATATATTTTTTTTTTTTTGTGTGGTATGAAGGGCTTGGGCTTTAAGTGGAGTGTGCTTTTGACAAAGACTGGCTAATCAGGTTGTGAAAGCACACTGCCTTCAAGTGCTCCACTGAGTTGAGTGATTGACAGGTCAGTGAGGAATATACAGGCATATATTCCTGAGACTGAAGAAGCATTGTGCCAAGCTTGTAGTTCAGCTGAAATAACTCTCACATACTTTAGAGGCAGCTATTGCTAGGGCTGCTGTCTTCACCCCTCCCACTCAAAATAAGACTGCAGCTTCAAAAAGAAATTGGCAACTGATGAAATACATCTGCCCATTGCTTTGACCCAAAAGTAAATTTAATTTGATTACTTAAATTTCCTGTCATTTAAATTATATATCCTGCACCATCACAGGAAGACAACAAAGAACAATGAAACAACTTTATGAGGAGCAGAAAGTGTAATAGTCCTTCACTCACATCCCCTGAATCATCTGTTTGAGATCCTGCCATCAGGAAGAAGGAAACGAGGAGAAAACTCAACAGCTTTGTGCCGACATCTGTTCACCTCATCAGTGACACAGCACACCTTACCTTTAACAATCAATAGAATTTTCTGATATGGTGTAGTCCGAAATGTATTTTAGTGTTCAGGAATAAACAGAGCTCAGAGACATTAATGCTGGATCATTCAGAGTACAGTAGAAATATGTTGAAATAGACCATATCAGAAGAAATAAATGAAATATATTTATGGTATATTGCCATTTAGTGCATTGTAATTTTTTTTATGATTGACAGGAAATCTCTTGTTCATTCAATTCTACAGTAAATGTAAGATACAAAATAAAAATACTGCTTTGCCTTGAAGCACTTGATGTGGTTTAAATCGGTAAAATTATGGGAACTATGGTGGGAATGGTACAGGCCTGGTGCCAAAATCAGACTGAGCAGAAGTAGGCGTTTTGTGAAACGAGGAAATTCTTATTTTCTTTGGCACACCCTGGCACAGCGCTCAATTATTCTTCTCTGACTGGGTTAGAAAGCACAGAGGACCTTAAAATCTATCTGTATTCATGTGCAGCAGGTAGAGGAGCTAATTCAAGCAGCTACTCAATTGGTTTGCAGCTACGGGTCTGCAGAAGCAGAACAGGGAAGTAGGTACATGCAGCAGGAAAATTCTGTGCATGCTCCCACTGCTAGGGATTCATTAAAAACATTGATGCTACTAATGGCAATACATGCTATTTACCTCTCAGCTGTTTATTAACAGCTGGAGTATAGGGGCAATTGGGCCTGGAGTAAATAACCTGGAGTGGATCCAAGGCCAATTACTTCAAAAGTAGACAAAAAAAACAAGCTAATGTAGTATATAGGTCAGAAATAAATCAATGTTTGTCCCTGAGTCTGAGATGCTAAATACTGTACATGCGATTATTATTGAAATCGTTCATACTGAAAGCATGTACTAGGTTCAACAACTAGATTGTGCAAAAAAAGAAACAAAGGGGCCATAGAACAGTAATGATAAAATAAAGATTGTGTGCTTAAAAATGACAAACTGGACAGAAGCAGAAGTTGAATTTATAGATCTCGGGTATGAGCAGATAAGTTTATAAAATTTGCATGCAAACAGCTATGACTGTAACACTATAGCATTTTAAGTGAGAAGAAATAGCGGGGAAGGCTTTTCTGGGATTATAAAATAAATTCTAAGTTGGGGCAACAACCCCCTTCCCCGAACCACTCTTCAGCCTGTCGCCCACAGGTCCGGTCTGTTGCCCACATATCCGGTCTTTTGCCCACATGTCCATTCCCCCACCACATCCCAGCACAGCTACCTCCGTATGCTTCATACAACCTGTGAGCTGATCAGATGAACTGATAATTGACCTGACTATGTTTCTTTACCTTGTTCCTGTGAATCCACACCCTGAGCTGCATCACACTACTGAGTCTAGTTCCTTCAAAGGTTTCCTCCTACATTCTATCCATGATTTTTCCTTGCCATTGTCACCTCTGGGTTCTTGTGTGGGCTTCTTGTCCAGGGCATACTGTGCATGTGTACTGTGAAAAATTATTTATAAAATGTGTTCTATAATACTAGGTTGATTGAATAATTTAATTTATGTTTGCTAGCTACCTAGCTACATGTATTGTACAACTAGTAGGACAAAAAAGATATATTTTTGAACAATTTATTATAAATTGAAATCCAGGCATTTTTCTAGCTATGAAAAAAATACTTTACATATGTGTGCAATTTTGTGAGCAATAGCAAGCTTGCATTGATAAAATTAAGATATTTACTTGGCTTATCATACATAGTTTTTGAGGTCAAATACTCAAATTAGCATTTGCATTAATTGTAATCAGAATTAAGGGGAACCCCTGTCTCCAGTGGAAAAGCCATCCCAATCACCAATTTAAGCAAGATGCAGTAGACAACCTCTTGGCTTGTTGGTTATTCGAGACTCCCATTCAAAGCAGCCTGAAGCTGTGTCATTTATCTCCTTTGTAACAGTAGCAATTACTTACAGTTGACAACCTTTTTGGGCAGTGGGGCCTGCCAAGCACAATCACAGCCTTGACAATGGACCATAGCACGCAAAGTCTGAGTTCAATCCATCAAATACACAAGGACAGTCGTGTAAAGTACAGTAGACTCCTTTTCTATTCACACCCTTGATAAAAACTATACATACTAAAGTATACAAGTATTGAGGTATATTTTACGCTCAAAAAATAAGAATATGCTTGGAATTTTTATTAATAATGCATTGGCACAAACCACAGTGGAACAGTTCACACGTTCCAGAAAAATCTAGAATCACAAATAGTCACACCCCTGTAATCATTACCTTGTGCTTCCCCCCTTAGCCATTACAACAGCAATTAGTCATCTTCTTTAGTGTCAAATTAGTTTATGGAACTTCTTGGGGGGCATCCTCAACCATTCCTCCATTCAGAATTGTTCTTGTTCCTTCTGCTTCTTGGGTTGACGTCTGTGGGTTTCATTTTTGAGTCAAAACCACAAATGTTCAATTGGATTCAGGTCTGAAGACTGAGATGGAAACTTCAGGACATTGATCTTGTGTTCTGTCAACCATTTCTTAGATGCATGTTTGGGATCGTTGTCCTGTTGGAAGGTCTTTATGTGGCCAAGGTGTAGCTCCCTGGTGGAGGGAGCAAGGTTTTTGGATAAAATGTCTTGATACATGCTGGAGTTCATGATTCATCTATTTAGCAAGGGATGCAAAACAACCCCAACGCATTAAACATACACCACCGTCCATGCTTTACTGTAGAATTACTTGCATTCTTTGGATGCCAACACTGATGTGCATGTTCAAAAAGCTCAATTTTTGTTTCATTTGGCCAAAAGTCACTATACCAATTGTAGTTTGGTAAATTTAATACAATGTTTTGTTGAATTGTCTTTAAAGAGGCTTTTCTTCTTGCAACTCTGCCATAAAGGCCATTTTCATTTAGGTATCGTTGAATGGTAGCTCTTGTAACCCCAAGATGGCAGGTTGTTTTGGAGATCTTTAACTGTGCCCCTTGGACTTCTTTTGGCCTTTTGAACCATCCGTCAAACTACACGTGGGGACAAGATAGACGTGCATCCCCTAATCTTCCAATGAGCTTCAAATAAATTGTATATTTATGAAGATTTGTTTTTGTTGGATTGTATTTAGGGGTGTGATCAATTGGAATCCAGGTGTTTTCTGGAAGACAAATATTAATAAAAATAAAAAGGTTTTTCTAAACCATTGTATTCATATTGTAGGTTTGTAATTTCACCTATACCTCAGTATTTGATTTCACTTTGGCTTCCTGGTGGACAAGCGGACAAACAGACACAGACTCTTTCTCACTCTCTCTTTGTGCATGCTTCCAGTCTCAGCCCCGTACCGTGGAGAGGAGCACACCTTTAGGCACCTGGGCTAATTAGTTGCTAAAACCACGGAGCATGTGCTCCCCACCAGTAGATGTGGCTGAGACTACTCCTACTCTCCACCGGATCGAATGCCACAATACAGTTTGTTTTTTTCTTCATCATTTTCAAGGTTTTGAATTTAAAAAAATGGCAATACATGTGAATTAATTGCTTAAAACGAAGCTGAAATTGGATTCTGATCTAGCGAGAAGCATGCAGTTCAACACAACCTTACTGTTAAACTGTTCGGCATCTCGCTCACTAAGGCCCACACTCATCGCTTCAGTATCAATAAATCAATCAATACATCTTTATTGTCCTTGATGGGAAATTCATTGCACAGTTAAAACTCACCAATATAAAATGGTCAATGATCACATAAAAAAGAATCACATGAAAAGCATATCGGGAGCATTGGAACCAGGGCCATAGCTGTAATTCGCACAAGGATTTCACTGAAGAGTATCAACTGTTGCCACATGGCGTGCAGGTGTGGTGAGTTACAAAAAGGTTAAAGGAAACATTTCACTTTTATTTCTATTGGACAGGTCCATTGATACTAGGAAATAAGAAATGCCACCACATACCAATCTGAGGCTTGTAGAAAATGTGTGCTTCAACTGAATTATATTCCTTTGCCACTGTTTCGCCAGTCCCCTCCTGCAAGCTCTACATCTTATATCGATTAAATCAGTTCCTTTATATGCCATTGCAGGAACAACACTGCTCTGCAGCACTTTCTTTTGAACTAATCGATGAAGCAGATGAGGGACTCTGCATGTACATGATAAGAGTTCCTACTGGACTTTACTAATTGTACAGTACATGTGTAGTACTATTGATTTAAGGTAAAAGAAAATAAGTCAGTGCGGCTGTATAGTGCATGCATTTGTTTTTAAGTGAATGCATATTGAACCTAAAGTAAAATGGTACGACGCTCAGGGCCAGATGTACCTAGCCTTCTGTAACTAGTTTCAGACGCATACTGTATATACGAGTATGATGCATGCTGCTCCAGAAACATGCGCGCTACGTGTCTAACAGGCGCACGGGACTGTAATCGCAGTTTGCCTGTCTACAGGAGTCACCGCAAGTCGTGATTCTCTCCTTAATGCAAATGCATTTCAGAGAGGATCGCGCAAATAACGGGCAGAGATATTATAATTGCGGCCGATTATGCATTCCGTTGGTTGAGCTAAAGTTCACGCAATTAACCCGGGTCGATTTATGCACAAAATGTCTCCACCTGTAAAGGACAGCCATACATTATCAGAGGCCTATAAAAGGAATGACTTTTTCAAACAATGGCTGCATTAATTGTAGCAAGGTGGAGACACAGGTATAGGCCTCGACGACGCGCTGAGAGAATCTTTGCAACAAGAATCACACTAAGAAAAACTCACATGAAAAACTCTCTGAAAAGTAAATATTAGGTTTAAATTAGATATAGCACTGAAAAATGATGTGAACAGTAATGGTTGCCATGCTACAGAGCACATGAAGAGCATAGTTAAAGAGATTTATGGAACTAATTTTCAGTATTGAAATAATGCAGTACAGCATGCAGGTGAAAATACACACTATACATAGTGAAGAGGGCAATAACCATATTCCACAAGTACTGTTAGTGAATAAGACCCGCCTCTCTCATCTCCTACTGTCCCTGGTGCTCACACACAAACCTGCCATTTAAATCAGTTTTTCTCAGCCCTGGTCACGGGGACCCACTGCTGGTTTTTATTCCAACCATAATAACAAGCTTTGTATTGTAATGACCTGCTAATTGTTCATAACACTTTTTAGACACTTTTGCAGTCTGTTGAAGGGTGATTTACCCTCTTAAAGCCACAATATTCCAGAAATAGCTATGTATGCCCTAAAAATGTCCATATTCATATCTCAGGAATTTCAATCGGCCAGCCCAACTTATGCTTTCATTTACTGTGCAATATGGCAAATAATTCCAATTGAAAGGGGTTCTATTTTTAATTGATTCAATTAGAAATTGACAGGTGAAATCAGTTGGGTCCTGACAGTTGAGTTTACTGACAGCAAATGGCAACAAGCCAAACCTGCATTGTGTTAAAATAAGTTCAATCACACAATTATGGTAGAGTTGAGTTCCCAGTCGGAAATTCAACTGGAATGCCCCCTGAAGTCAAATTTCCGACTCGGAAAGTCGGGGTACTTTCATCAACCCCGACCTCAAAATCAAGATCGCTGCTCCGCACATCAACATAAGTGAAAGCTGTAGTAATATATTGTTTATTAGCACTTCTGTCTTATTTGTGTCTCATTAAATCAGTCGTACACACAGAACTGTCCAACTTCTATCTGTGGACATGTTGCTACGGTGTTTGTATGCGCAAAATACTGCATAGTGCGTTGTTATCAACTGGCATTGCTAACAATGGCTAACCTGGCTAGAACTGGTAGGCTATTGCTAACAATGAGATCAGCTAGGTTTTTCCACTTGTTGTACTGGAACGCGGTTAACTCGGGTGTGACGTCATTCCCAGCTCCGACTTCCGACTTCCGAGGCAAATGGAACGCAGCCTTATATTCAACCATCCTTTTCCACATTATCATTGGTTAACCACACTGAAAAACTGCTCATTATTGGATTGGATAAAGAACAATCTGATTAAGAATAGTCAATTATCCCTCATATAGGGCAAATATATTTTCTTTGTATCATCTAAAACTGAAATGGGAACATAAATTAGATATAACTTGAGACAAAGGCTGATAAATTGAGACCAAATTATTTAAAATATAGGACTATATTCAAAATAACTTTTATTTTAATGCAATTTCAAAAATGCAGAAAAGATGTCATGCCCAATCAAAAGGAGCCAAGTAATTCCACAATATGAGAGAAAGGTGATCTCCGCACACTACAAAAGACAAGTACTTTGTTACGATCCCGGATATGGACTGGACTCAAATGCACGACTCGAACACAGGGAATGCCAATACTCAATTATTTTATTGCTTCGACCAGAGTCCCTCCTGAAGCATAGGGAGAATAAGCAAAGGCAGTTATCGTTCCAAGCCTGAACTGGATTCAAATAGACAGACAATATAGAGAGCGCTAAGGTCTAATAAATGATTGCTTCAACCAGAATTCCTCCTGAAGCATAGGGGGACATAAAAGACTAACAGTCCGGGTATGGGTACAGCAGGGGAACAGCAGGAGCAGGAGAGGCCGGGGGCTGGTGATGGTGACAGGAAACCAGGCAAGCTGAGCAGAGGAGGAGCGGGGAGCGGAGACAGGGAACCAAGGCAGAGCAGAGTGGCAGGAGCAGTGCAGGTTAGTGGAGCGGGGTGTGTACGCAGCAACAGGACAGCAGCGGCAGCAGCACAGGCAGGAGGCGGGCACCGCCGCAGAGTGGAAGAGCTGGGGCCCCGACTGCATGCACACACGGCAGATGGTTTGGCAGGAAACAGCAACACAGGCAGGGAATGCAAACAACTGCAGGTTGGTAGACTCAAAGCAGACACGGTTAGTACAGCGAGGCAGGACAGACCGAACGGCGAGAAGCGCCGTTCCTGGCGAGAGCTAGACGGAAACCTGACGGAGTGGAAAGGCGAGTTAACGCCGGTAGCAAGACAAAAGGTTTTAATTACAAGACTAGACTAGATACCAAGTATCACCAAGACAAGACCAGAGGTTCACACAAGGAGAGTTAACGAACTGGCACAGGACAAAGAACACCGGGTGACTAAATACAAACATTAACGAGTATCAATTAGGTGCTGCGTGCGAATGTATGAGAGAGTGATTAACGGAGCAGAGAGTGTGTGGAATGCATGCGAAACGGAGTGGGATAGGCGGTTGAAGAGTAGTGGGACAGAGTGACATGAAAGGGAAAAAACCACGCCCAACCTGCAGCACAAGGGAAACAAACTAGGGAGAGACAAACATGAAACGAAGGGAGAAGGAAAACACGGGAAACAAGAGGACGGGAGTGAGAACATCACATATTTACTACTTTGGTCCTCACAAATTGAAGAGTGCAGACTAGTATGCCTGTAGCAATAATTGTTATCATGAATATTATTAGTGATTGAATTGAAAGAATAGTAGTACAACCTTTTCAGATATAAACATTGAGACACGCTGCCCCAGATCAGAACACAACAAGACTGTTCAATAAACATCCAATTAGTTGAATTGTATTTGTCCTTGTATTTCAAAAGTTCTGATTGAAGAATAATTAATTTTGTGCATTTTCTAACTTGAGTCTATACTGTAAATTAAATGATGTAATTACAATGCATCTTCTTTGAAGTGATACAACATAAATTGAACTTTCCAGCTGTACATGTGGCAGTGTCTGTATTTTCTGGAATTATCATAAAAAATTTGATTATAACACACAGGAGATCACAGCGTAATCTATATTTAATATAAATGCATGAACCTAGTAAATGTATGCACAAGAATGATTTTGGAACACCGTATGAGGTTTGTTGATAGTGCATGACTTTTGAAGAGAAATTACTTCAATCATATAATACACAGTACACAATAAAATCTCTGTTTACTGCCTTAATGTCATTTTGATGCAAAATATACTGCAAATGACAATAAGGAAAAAAGCGAAAGTGGTTGGAGTACTTCCACAAAACTGTAGTTTAATTTTGAGAAGGCAAATAAAGCTTATATTGGAAAAGGTAAATTCATTTATATGCTTTAATTCTGTTCCAGGTACGGCTAATATATCCATATAAAAATGTTCTATAGTAGTTTTTTCTTTGTTTTGGAATGCACTTTCTTCGTAGGACACAGAATTTTATTCACCAGTGAAGGCAACAAAAATCAGCAAGAAAAACCATAAAAATAGAGAAAAGGATAGTGGGTTATATATAAACTTGGAAACATATGCACATGGTGATTCCTCGGGTTCTGCTAATTTTATTGGTAACTCTAATCAGCAAATATGTCCTCCATGTTCTCGGGTTAAAAATCAAATCATCTGCCCTAAGTATTTAATCTGAAAAAATGTGAGGCATCGACTAATGCCACCGTGCATGATTTATCATGGAGAAATGGGTCAATGTCATTTACCTGCATAACCTGTCCCAGTATTTACAAAGCCATTTCTTGCTAGTCCATTAGACGGAATTATGTTTTGCCATATTTTTATTCTTTTATCCCCCAGTCTAGGTTTTTGATGTAATTAATAAATGAATGACTATGGACATTTAATTAAGTATAATTTATTATTAGATTATTAAGATCAAAAAAATAGTATTTCATTATCATCAAATTATGGCACACACACACACACACACACACACACACAAACACAACACACACACACACACACACACACACACACACACACACAATAGTAGCTGATAGCACAAAGTACATTGTGGTTCATGCAAATGTACATATCTTGTCCACAGTGGCCAACTGGTGTGTGGGTGGGTGTTTGGTAAGATGTGTATTTACGTAGGTGTTGCATTACCCTGATATCAAAAAGCCTGAGGAGTCCTGCTGGGTGAGCAACTTCTGCAAGGAATGAAGAGACCCGTTTCCAATGTACACCTGAACTGCAATGAAATGAGTGTCGGCAGCCAAAGATATCCCATACATTTGATGTTAAACAGTACATTGATCTGCTAAAATAGTCCTTAATGAAGCCTCATAAACAGTATGTAACTTTGCATGCGTTTAACCAAAGTACATATGTGATCAATTTGCTTCAAACTGAAAAATAATGAAACGCGCTGCAAACCATTCAAACCTGCCTGGAGCATATTATGGACCTGCTGGACATATCCTTCACCCTGGATGTCACCACAGTGTCACCCTATGCATCTGCTGGGAATCTCGTGGTACTGGACAACAAACTGTTCATCTTCAAGAACATCATGGCAGTTTGGGCATGCAGATTAGTTGTATAGTACGTCCAGAGATTCTGCATCTTCCTCACCACCTGCACAACTCTTAGTCCAGGCGCTGGCTATCTCCCGTCTGGGCTACTGCAACTCCCTCCTTGCCGGTCTCCCTGCCTCCCCCATCAGACCTCATCCATAGTGCTGCTGCCCATCTGATCGACAACCTCCCCAGAATCAGCCATGTCACTCCTCTTTTCATCTCCCTCCACTGGCCGCCTATAACAGCTTGCATCAAATTCACCTTTTTGTTCTGGCCTACAGGGCAGCTATAGGGACAGCTTTGTTATCAGCAGAAATAAAAAAAGATAATTAGATCCTACACACCTACTGTACCAGACATCTCCATTCTGCTACACCTGGGTGTCAGGCCTTTCCCTGAAGTATGTTTGTACTTCCAGGTCACATCTCCTGTCTGTTCTGGCCCCCCTGTGGTGGAATGAGCTTCCCACTGCAGTCAGAACAGCGGGAAACCCTGCCCGTCTTCTGACACAGACTGAAGACTCACGTCTTCAGATTGCACCATGGCTCCGCTGACCCCCTTTAAAATGTTCTTTTTGGCTTTCTTTCTGTGGATTTCCATTTGGATAATGTTATAGGTATAGTTCTGTAACGATAGGTCATCTGTCTTGTGGTACTTTCTTTTGTTACAATACAAATTCTTGTTTGATAGGTTAATATTACATTTATTGATTAAAAATTGAACTCTTTCTTGATGATATCGCACTTTTGTATTCATGAGAGTAACTCTGATGTTCTCCATTACTGTACATCGCTCTGGATAAGAGCATCTGGAAAGTGATTGTAATGTAATTGAATTATGGAACGGACAACTCAAAGATGGCTGGTTGAATAAAAGCTAGGCATCTGTCATCTATCCTGCACTCACAGAGATAATTTACATGTCATCATTTTCAGACAGTGAAATGCACCTAAAATCATATCAAACACTGATCATTAATCAAAAAGCACAGAATAGCCTTTGACTGTGACAAAATGCTTTACATCGAAGTGGAACATGTTGTACTGTTGGTACACAGACATACACATACTGTATGAGTCTGACTAAAAAATAAAAAACCCAGTTGCATTGACTTTAATAATTATGGATTATGTGTTGATTTTAGTAAATAAATAAATAAATAAAGATAGATAGACAGATTTGTTTTCTTTCATAATTTTTAAGATTCTTCTTATATAAACCTCAGATTTGAAGCCTCACACAGCACCATAGCTGGGAAAAGGGCCATCTCTGATTTTCTTTTCATTGTCAGTGAAGTGAAGATAATGCTCAGATCGTTTCTAACGCTGTTCTTCTCAGCAGGCCTCCCCAAAATGCTACTGAACTGTTTAAATCAGGGGAGGTATACACCAGGGTTGCCAGATAAGATTTTACTTCACTCCCTGTCAATCAGTCTGCATGATATTAACATGTAATGTTGCTGCAAATAGTTTTGCACTTTGGTCACGTGTTTGTCTTGTTTGAGCCCTTTTTACTGAATTCTACTAAAACTCCTGAAATGAGTGGATTTATTAAAAAGGTATTACAGGCAAGATGAGTTGCATTTACTTTCTCTTGAGGCACTTATACTGATGGAAACAGTTCTCACCCTTCAACAACAAAATTGAGAGTGTATGAAACTGAATGGTTTTCAGAAACATATGGAATACAAATTACTACACCACATCTAGAGAGAGACAGGAATGTTAAAGTAAGATTACAGCTTATCTGATATATTATGAGATTCTCTGGTAATTCACTTCTTTTTAAAACATCACAGGAACACCAGAGGTTACCTTGAATAACACTTTAAAGTTAAAGATGAATAGGTTGGGCAAAGCAGAACTGCCTTCATGATTAGAGATCAGCAAAAAGTGATTGTGCCAAAGCCAGTCAGAACATAATTGAGAAAGCACATGCTCTCACTTCAATTACAACTGACCTAAAATATCTACATAAAACAAATGAGCCATTTGTGTAGATGAAACAATTCACATTAGCGCTGTTAATCTGATAACCGTGAGGTAAAGAGTGTATTTTTAACCCCAGTGCCATTTGTTGATTGTCAGACAAATCACCAGAGTATATCATGAATACTTTAGATAAGGATAAAACATTGCATTAAATCTAATCTATAACATACAGTACAGTTCCACATAGTACATGTACGCAGAGTTTAAGCATATAGAACAGTGTGATAAGGCTTTGATATAGCCAGGCAGAAAGATAATATAGTGTTTACATAGAATCACCCGCATTAGTCATTACTGTTAGGGGAGCACTGATATGCTTTTGATATACAGTGCAGTGCATACATATTTGGACACTGACACAATTTTTTCGTTGTTTTGGCTTTGTACCCCAGCACATTGGAAACGTCAGCTTTAATCTGAGGGCATTTACATCCATATTGGGTCCTTGTAGGAATTACAGCCCTTTTTATACATAGTCCCCCCATTTTAGGGGACGAAAAGTAAATTGGACAAAGTAACATAATCTGAAATGAACTTGTGATGTTCCCCCTGGTGATGTTCTGCCAGGCCTGTACTGCAGCCATCTTAAGTTCATGTTTGTTTCTCTGGCGTTTTTCCTTCAGTCTTGTTTTTAGCAAGTGAGCCGCACATTCAGTTGGATTCAGGTCGGGTGATTGGCCAGTAAAGAACATTCCACTTTTTGGCCCTGAAAAACTACTTGGTTGCTTTTGCAACCAGTATGTGACGGTGAGGGTTCTTTGGGTCATGAGCAGTTCCTTTCTTACTCCACACTTTCCTTTTCCATCACTACAGGTTAATACTCATCTCATCTGTCCATAAGACTTCTAGAACTCTACAGTTACAACTGTAACCTGGCTGTTCTGTTCTTGATAAGTGGTAAGTGGTAAGCCTCATCTTGCAATGAACCCTCTAAGGTCATGCTGGTGTAGTCTTCTCTTTAGTCTTTGACACATCTATGCCTACATCCTGGAGAGTGTTCTTGATCTATTCGGCAGTTGAAAAGGGTTTTTTCTTCACAATTAAAAGTATTATTCTGTTATCCACATCCATGCTCTACCAGGCTTTTTGCAATTGGCTGAGCTCACCAATGAATCTCTCATCAATTTATTCAGATTTTTCAGCCTCATGGCCTGCTTTACTGGCATTGGCACTTATTTGGTCCTCATGTTGAGATACAACAGCAACAGGCTCCAAATGCAGATTACCCACATATAATCAAGTCTAGACCTTCTGTTAGCTTTCTTGTGCATGAACTAATGATGCAAAGAAACAGCGATGCAGCCAATTGTCTAATTACTTTTGCTCCCATAAAATGTGGGGACTATGTATAAAAAGGGTTATAATTCCTACACGGATCACCTGATATGGATGTGAGTGCCCTGAAATTAAAGCAGACAGTCTGCACTTTAGCATCTTATTCATTGTTTTATTTCAAGTCCAATGTGCTGGAGTACAGAGCCACAACAACAAAAATGCTGTCATGTCCAAATACTTAAGCACTGCACTTTATATCCCAGCCTCGTAATGATTTTTGATTTTATTTATACTGACAAATATGCACACAGAAATTCTGATTTGTGAGCATTATCTTGAGTTGCATAGACACTGCAAGACCTCGGTATTAAATAAAATAAAAAAACTTCTGTGGAAATCTGTAAATCTGTAAATGTCATTTGTTTCATTGGTGCAAGTTATTTCTACAATGAATTTGATCAGAGAAAGTTCGAAAGGATTCAGACTGTAAAATCCCAGCGCGGTTATTATAAATTCTTAATAGCCTTTTACAATTAATATATAAGTGAACAGGAGCTAACCTGACCTCTAAATGGTATACAGTTAAACATGAAACATTTCTTCAAATTTTAAAGCAAATGATTTAAATTTTTTACAGTTTCAAAATAATAGAAAAAGGAAAAAGGCTCTGTGCAAAAGTTTGGGAACCGTTTTGGATTATTCTTTGTTCTGTTACTTTTTAAAAAGATGATTACTAAGGCCCAGGTGATTTACTCGTTAGGACTTCAGTGGGTCAGGTGAATGTAATTCCAGGGCTGAACTATTTATTCTGAAGTAACTCCAGGGCTGTGTCCAAATCAGCTTCCAAACGAAGCTTCACGTCATATTTATTCAACCAAAATGTTTGAGTACTTCATGAAAAGTGTGCTCCCAAATGTGCTCCCAAATGTACTCAGCGTAACCCCGGAAGTAAGTGTGTCATCCGGTGTTTCAAGTATACTGCAATTTGAAAAAACTTTGCCTACTCAACGACTTTCTCATCCTATCTACTCACTAAGGCTACTCAATAGTGTGGAAGAGTGCTGATTCGGACACAGCCCATACCTTCTAAAGCATCCGACTGCGGTGGCTGTTCTGTCTGGTGTTAACAACCATGGGTTCCCCTAAACAGTTGTCAGAATCAAGATAGTTCACTTCCACCAACAAGGAGAAGGCTAAAAAAAAACTCTCAACATTTCAAACTACCTATTTCCATTGTCAGAAAATGGAAGATAAATGGAACAGTTTTAGTCAAGGCAAGATTTGGAAGACCAAGAACAATTTCAGATAGAATGGCCCGAGACCTGGTGAAAAATGCTCAGAACAACCCACACATCACTGCAAACAAGCTGCAAAAAAGAGTAGCAGACGCAGGTCTAGTTGTTCACAGGACAACAGTACAACATACTTTAAACAACAAAGACCTACATGGCAGAGTTGCCAGAAAGAAGCCTTCCCTAATGGAAATGTAATATACAGCAGTATATTTTAAATACGTATATTGCGAAGATAATTTTGATATAGTTACAATATACTGCAGTGTATTCTTTTTCCATAGGGGTTAAAGCATCTGAAGTATGCAAAAGAAAACCTTGAGAAGCCTGAAGCATTTTGGAACATATGTGCTTTGAACTGACAAAGCTAAAATGGCCACCACAGTCCCCAGACTTCAATACTACTGAAAATCTGTGGAGATATCTTAAACATGCCGTGCATGCAAGGAGGCCAAAGAATATTTTTGAGCTAGAGGCGTTCTGCCAGGAAGAATGGGGAAAAATTCCAAAAGCAAGAATAGAAAGACTCTTAGCTAGCTACAGGAAGCGTTTGCAAGCTGTTATAGGAGGAGGAGTTACAAAGTACTAACTGACAGGGTTCCCAAACTTTCACACAGGGCCGTTTTCCTTTTTTTATTTATTATGAAAATGTAAAAAATAAAAATAAAAAGTAATCTTGCTTTAAAATGTGAAGAATTGTGTATGTTTAACTTTGTACCATTTAGAGGTCAGGTTAGCTTCTGTTCACTTAGATATTAGTTGTAAAAGGCATTTTGCCCAAGTCTTTGCACCCCACTGTATTTACCAATACAGTTTGAGGAAACATGAACCTGAATATGTACAAATGGTTTTAAAACAAAATAGTTCCTCAAACCTTTTTTTATTTTATTTTTAAGAACTGACCTTACCCATCGTAAAAAACGACACCGCCGACTTGTTCAAACTGTAGCTTTCATATTTACAATCAAGTTTAATAAACATTACCAATAGTTAATAGAGGAATAGAAGATATTCATTACAAAATATAATCTTTGTTATGCAAGCTGTCGCTTATTAATTGAGTAAAAGACAAAATGTGTCACAGTGGACCCCTTTTTCGGATTTTTTCTTTAATTATTCCTGTTGCGGTAGTAGCCTAAACATCCAAATTATAGAGGCTGTGTGAAATGCTTGCATGAAGAAAACATCACCAGTGATATCTATTGGGTGTTGATAAGACAAACAATCGGCAGCAAGGTCACACAGCTTCCATGTGATCATGTGATTTGTTTTTGTCAGTCATATTGCTGCTGATTGGCGGTCTTAATTATAAACACCCCACAGAGTGTTACAGAGATGAAGGGCTCTATTTTCAAACCAGCGCAAGGGGACGGTATAGTCAAACGCAAGCTTGTTGACAGCATCAACGTCTTAAAACTGGCGCTGGTGTTTCTCAGCAATACCGCTAGGATCAACAAATTCTCAACATAACATCCTTTCGCTTGCGCTGCAGTGGGATGGGTGGCGCTGTCTGGGGTGTGTTCTAAAATACTTTCGGCTCAGTGACAATTTGAACCAACGAAAACCCATTGCGTTATGATCTGCTGGAACCACCTCTTAGTGGCAACGCAATAGACTCTGGCAATTTGGCAACTTGTTAGTCATGTAGTTCTATGTAGTGTCTATAGGTGATGCCAACATTACACTTCCATTTAATGAACAAATAGCCTATAATTATTATTAACTAATTAATTTTAATTTAAACTACTAGAATAAAACAGGACAGCTTACAAGAAACTTGCGATCATGTAGGCCAATAGCCTATAATATATAAATTACACATTGACACAGTTGAATCATAAGCCTACCATTTGAATCATAATTATGCCTACATCACCTCATGTAGGCTAATTAATGCATTCGCCACCTCCTCCCGTGCCTTCCGAACTTTTGGGAGACGAGGTGGTGTGGATTGTGATCCATAAATTACTAGTCCTAGCCTGTACTTCTGTTGCAAGTATGTCTGATTCTTGTGCGGAAAATCGCTCTTGTCGTTGACGGTCCAGTGCGTTTAGGTTGCTCATTATGAAATTGCATGGAGCGATTGCGTTCCAACTGGCTTTTTTTAAAGCATGAGAACAACTATTTGATTGGCTACCATAGAGACACACCTTGGACATTTAAACCCAGCCTTTTAGCAATACCGCCATCAGATGCGCCAAGATTGCCGTCATGAAATTACCAAATTTCTCGCCGACACGCCCTCAGAGCGATACCGCCAAGCGATTACTCTTGCGTTCACCATTGCGTTTGGTTTATTAAAATAGAGCCCGAAGTCTGTTTGTAGGCCAACCAGACGTTTATTGGGTTCCCTTGATTTCCAATGCAAGGGTTTTGGATAAATTAAGAAAATAATCTGTCACAAACAAAAGCTTATGATATTCACATACTTTGTTCAACAAGATGACCTCCACAAATCACACTTTTTTTTAACCACACATAAGTTATATAAGTAGAAAGTTAACGTTAGATTAAAGTGTACTCCAACAAGTCATCACCACGCAAGTTTCATACTAGACCGCCCCAGTCCTGCCGGTTCAACTAGCTAGTGTTTTCGCTGTATTAGCTATCTCTGCTATAACTCTGGCGGTCATGTTTCAATAGCTTAGTATAACATCGTCTTCTAAAGACAACCAAAAGAGTGTCGTGAAAGATGAAAACCACTACAAATCTGGTCATGTACAGTAGTGCAGCCTAGATGCCGGTCTCACAACCAGTGTTATCTGAGCTTGACATGTAATTATTCCTACAACCACTGTAGATTGAACATAGCAACTTTTTAGCAGCTTACTTTTTTAAAGCATATACCACCTTCAAACTTCACAGTTGACATATTATTTTATGTAATTTATGTCATCGAACAAAACATGGCTTATATTAACCACAGACCTTATTTTATCCATATCGATATTGGAAAAGCATTGGAAATCTGGCGAAGTAACCCATGGCTCAAAAATGCTAACTCACTTCCGGTTTTTATGACTACAAACTGTAACACACTATGGGTATCGATGGTGACGTTTTTTCCCCGGGAACATTTCACATGGCCTCTGAAGTTTGAATGTTAATAGAGCTGGGTATTGTTTGAAATCTTTCGATAACTGTTCCGGAAAGACAGTGAAAATGAAAAGCATGGCAATACACCACACGGTGACGATGATCATTATTGCATTCGATAATTGCCGTTGCGGTATATCACGCAGACCTACTCAATAGTATTAAGAAAAGGTAGTAAATTAAATAATGTACTGGGATTTTAAGGCTACGTGTCTGTGTGTGGGGGGCCATTACTTGTTTTTCCCCAACATGATATGGTATGAATAATAAAATAATGACTTTTTAAGTCTTTTGTTTTTCAATACTATTCTAAGACATCCCGATACCATCTAACACAACACAGCTCTTCAGCTCTTATCTGGAAAAAAATCAATAGTTTCCAGTCACCTTATCATTTAATAAGTATATTTAGTTGGAGACTGAAATCAATTTTTAGTTTTCTGGGAAAAGTCCAATAAGTGCTTGAAAATGAACCCCTGGGTATAGTGCTAAGTTGTCCCTCCCGCACACCACATCAATAGCCCTTACAAGGCTGATACATACTGTAAATGCATGGTACATTTGACCAAACACTTTCTCTGGGTCTCATAAACCCACCCTGGGTGCCTTTTAAACAAGAACTGATAAAACGAGAGATAAAATGAAAACAGCATATTTTCCTCACTTTCTGAATTCACTCTGCAACAGTAAATATTAAAAGAAAAAGCAAACATGCCCACAAGCACTGTTGGATGGGGGCCAGGTACAAGCCCAGGCCCAAAATGATCAGAAAATGTTTTCTAGGGATGTGATTTTTTGCCTAGTTCAGTTAGTGGGACCGGTTCTTCAAAAATGATAATCTTCGTTCAATAAAGTTGATCTATATGCAAAACAGAATTTGATTAATGTAATAGTTCATCACAGTTGATGCGTGATCTATCCTAACGTAGATTAATGGGTTGGTAATACAGCTGTAGCCTATGCAATACATTTATTTATATATTTACTGGATATATAAGAGCTTTGCAAGTTAGACATGTTAGCTGCTTTGTGCCAAATTTAAATGGCAGCACCATAAATCTGACACAACGTATACTTTTTTGAAAATTGGCATTTCTTTTTAGTGGGTACTTATTTTTTAATGTGATTAAGCATAGTTCCAGTGCTGCTGTATGAAAATGCTAACTCTACATTAAAAGCCTTCTCTCCCTTTATTCAGGTATTGAGGCAAGCACGTTGACTGTTCCACTGATATGACTGTAACTGTACCTCTCCCTAGCTATGTGTGTTGACCATGTGAGATGCCCTTATGGAAGCTTGTTTGGCCTAAAAGATGTCTGCAAAATGATTAAATTGCAAAATGTGAATTAAATAGAAAAAATTGTTTTGAAGGTTAAAAATATTTTTTTAAACAATGGCAGCTCCTATAGTAACGTATAAAACCAAAACAATTCTACAGTTTATGGCGGCTTGGTATCTTTTCATAGCTGTATTTTGTGCATCTCCAAATAAAGGATCTGTACCAGGACCAGTTACAGGTCAGTTGTTAACAAATAGCTTGCTATAAGTAAAAGAAAAGTTTATGAGCAACGGAATACACAAATAAACCTATGTCTTTGAGCTGTGATCAACTTGAGGATATTTTTGTAACAAGTGCAAGTGGAGCTGACTTTGTCCTGAAAATGGACTCAAATGAACAGAAAATCAATTAACTCCTTAATCATTTTATTGGATTACCAAGATGGTTGACATTCGACTTGTAGCTGCAATAGTCTATTTTCCCATACTTTAATATCCTTCTGTTCTATGGAGAACTGAATTAAGCATGCTTAAAAATATGTGACCCAAACAGAGCTATTAGTATGAAAAGGCAGGTATTTTAAAAGGTCATATGACCAATCAATTGTAACCATGGGTGTCAGTCTCTCCACAAAATCTAATTTCCATTTGTCGGAACCTCCTACTTCCAGTTGCCATATTGATATGCATGCAAAGTAGTTGACTCTGGCCCAATGTCTGTGTGAGCTTAAATGATGGACTGGAGATTGAATGGAGTCGCGTGTCATCACCCTCGGCCATATGTCCACGTACTCTGCTCCTGCCGAATAGCCGAAGCTAAGCAGGTGTGGGCTCGGTTGGTGCTTGAATGGAAGACCTCCTGGGAAAGCTAAATTGCTGCTAGAAGTACTGTTGTTGAGCCAGTAGGGGATGATCTTTCTGCGGGATAAATAAAACCGTGGTTCTGTGATGCGGACACTGTGCTGTCGGATGCAGCTGTCTTTTCAATGAGATGTTAAATCAAGGTCCTGATTTTCTGTGATCATTAAAGATTCTGTGACAGTTATCGTAAAGAGTCGGGGCTTCCCTGTTGTCCTGGCTAAATGCTCATTATTATCACGTTTCAGAAGAGAGTAAGTGCTTGTCTATTCTTTCCAGAATTGACAGAGGAGGATGCGCAAAATGAACACACACACAAAAGATTACGCATTCCAAATTGCGAAAATTTCGTTTCCATATTGGATTTGTGAATTTTCATTCTATTTGTCCTCAGTAGCCTACATGGAGCTCATTATCCTCTACAAATCTATTAGTTTCCAAGAACCTGTGTGGATCTAGTAGACATATTTTAAAATGGCCAAAATGTCAGCTTAATAACAGTTGTTGTGTTGGGCTCCATACCTGGCCCTCTAGTAATAAAGGGGTTCTAGGAGTGTGTACAGCAGGTTAGTGTACACAGTACTGGCAATATATAATCTCCAACATACAATGCCTGTAGTCTACTCCACTGAGCAAATGAGACATTGTGCCTGTCACTGCACAGCTGGATCACAGAACACCTGTTTTTCCCCCTCTGTAGACCATATTAAATATTATGCCTGCACTCACATTTTGGTGACTATTTTTGCAATTGTGTTATTGTGTGTAGTTTGCATTTTAGAAGTTCACAAGAACATCTGACAAATTATTTAAATAAATTTTAATACCAGTAATATGAGCATGTTTTAAAACAGACTGACTGAGGAAATATCCACATCATGCAGGTGGCATGGTATTGGTTGATGATATACAAGTCTCTCTGAGAACCTTTTCATTGACAAAAAATCATGTGGTGGGAGCACCACACTTTATCAAAGTAACTGTGACAGAGTGTGAAGCCTGGAAGATAAAGTAAAATGGTCATGTAATTATAAATATGATTGAATGTAAGTTTCATGAGTTAATTCTGAAAGGAAAATAAATGTGAATGCCCTTTAGCACTGACTTGAGGAAGTACAAAAATGAATACGTGCTTACCATGCTTATGGTTCGTTTATATTCATTGTTCTCTTTCAACCCCAAGCAGATGTATTTCACATTTTAAAGCCATTAATTATTGTTCCTTTGTTTGTTTGTTGTGCTTGAAAATAACATGACCTTGAACATTCTCTGAACACTACTAATCGAAAATTATTAATTTATCCTAATTGTACTGTATAAAGTCTTAGAGAAGGCTGGATTATCCGCTTTGCTTGGCATTCTCTCTGCACTGTCCATCTGTTTCTGCAAAGGGAAAGTCATTTAAAAATATCAAATCATTTGCCCGTCCATTGCCTAATGTGTTTTGATTTTTATATTAGCAAGCCAGTCATTCTTTCTTACTGGCATGATTGTAATTAGTATCTTTCATCTGCATAATTTTGGCAGCTGAACTGCAGGCGCATTGATCCGGCACCATATAGGTGTACCTACCCAGTATTAAAAGGTAATGACTGATTTGTGCTGAGAGGGGGAAGGGGTATATTAATCAGGGCAAATTAAATCTGTCGGTGTTGCGTGTCAGCTTCCATTTGTTGAGTTCACGTATCGCTATGTCAGAGCGGGCCCCGTGCAAAAGCCCTGTCATCCGTCCAGCCCCGGAGACTGACGTGTAAATTAAGGTTGACTTACAATCGATCGTCGGTATTATTTTGCCCGGGCCGCGTGGGCGGACACAGAAGCAGTGAACCCAACCACCTGCAGCTGCGCAACTGCGGAACCCAGAATGAAATCCAGGTGCTCCGCCCCGCACCTGTGACCTTGCAGAGAGCTACGGCGGCTGACGATCTCTTTTCATATGCAAATGGCCATCCTCAGGAACTCATTTCCCCTTCAAGCATCCAGCCAGAGCTTCACTTTAGGACAGCCTGAGGATCAGCCTTAACCACTCTGTCTGAACCCCGTGCAGGTTTTGTCTCTTCGAGGCAGCATTGCCCAATCGACTGTAGCATGCGGAGTAAAGTGGTAATAATCAAATTTAATAAAATACATTTTTTTTGCAGCTGACCAAGTACAAGTGCTGTCATTCCTGTCACCTGTATAGGGCTATTTTTTACCAGATTCAAGATGATTGGACCCAAATAAATTATTAGAAGAAAATTGCAAGGCTGTATTGGGTGAGTGTAGCCTCAGCCAACCATCTAGCCATACCAGTATAACCTATTAATCTGACGTAAGCTATTAAAATAAAATAACACCTTTCATCTATTGAAACCTTTCCTTCCTGCAATAGCCTAGAAATACTCGCAGAGCAGTAATTTATGCTTTTTCAAACCACAGGGTGACAGCGCAAGGGGAAAATGCCTTAACGGTAATAACGGTAAGTCTTTTGTAAAACTACAGTTTCTGAAGTCTAAAATTTAAATGACCTTTAGCAGAACATTTACCATTATAATATATTATGATTTTTTAAAGGTGGATAAGTGACACCTGAGGTAAATGTGGAAAAGCACACACTGATCAGGGCACACTGGCAAGTGGGAATTTGGTTTTAAAAGTCAAAAATAGTTTAAGAAAGGATGGCAGCAACTATTACGTATATAGTCTTTAAACTGTGGAAGATTTAAACATTAGGCTATATTTGTAACAAACCCATGGAGAGTTGGCATTGTTCTGGCAATGTTTCACAGAATTCAATTAAATATTACTTAATTAACTTTGTCAGTGGTATTTTTTTTATTATTTTTTTTACATTACCAGTAATTAATACTCAGACACATTAGCAAAGTTTATCTTGGTGCTGATCTCTGGCCAAATCTGGGCTAGGCTTCCGACGCTCCCTAAAGCCCAGAATAGGCCAAACAGACAGGGTCATAACATACAGTAGATTGAGCTGTACTGACAGCACATTTGTGGGTACTTTACTATTTAAGAGATAGATTTTAAGGTGTGTGCTGTTGAAATCATGGATTGTATTTTTCTGGTGTTCATCCCCTTCCCATCAGCTTGTTGTGGCTTGAAGACATTGAAAGCTTTAGCAGTCCGGATGAATAGTGACCATAGTAGCTTTAGCATTCATACTGCAACACAGTATTTCTGAATGCAATTCTAAGCAAGGATTCAAGACAATATTTTGCAACCCTGTCTATCTATTCCTATGACCATAACGATGTAATGAGCACCAAACTTTTAATTTGTATAGGGTTGAGAAAGGGCTTGAATCCTCGTGCAAAAGAGTCATGTCAGCCCTTTCATTAAGCCCAAGACAAAAAAACATCCAGACCGTACCTTTTTTTTCACCTCTGTTGTAAAGCTGTTTACAATGAATAACTAAAATGGTTGTCTGTTTTGTGGAAATTTTTCTATTGAATTGCAGTGCATATTTAGTTAAATTTCAATAATGCACAGAAGAACATTGCTGAACATTTCTAATTACATGGCAGTGTTATCTTCAGAGGTGGAAAGTCCAGGGGTCAGAAAGTAAAAATTCTTCCACCCATGAACTCAGTCATGTCACTAATCTACCTCCTGGCTGAAGAAGTATGCTAATTAGCAAATCCAGGTGATTGGAACAAAACACTGGGGAGGACTTTTACTTTCTGAACCTGGATTTTCCACCTCTTATCTTACTGAATATAATCCAGTGACTGGTAGAATGGATTTGTAGTTTCCATGGATTTTCCAGCATGAAAAGCAAGCCTACTATTTCCATTATTTTTCTGTTCTCTTGAAATGAAACCAGTAACACGTATTGTTCCTTTTCACTTTAAACTTTAGACTTTAAAACGTTTAGACCTGTCTCAAAATTTTCTGGAATCTCTGGCATCTGTAACGTAAATAATATATCTTAGCCTAAGCATGACATCTTTGACATTTTAGGTTGTAGATCTTCCTTAATTTTGCCTATGAATTTGAAGAACATGGAAAATGATGTACTTTCATTACCCAATCATGTGTTTGAAAATAACACAATTTTGTAGGAACCTATACAACACTATGTTTTACTACAGCAACACAGTCTTTAAAGTAATGAAAGGATTGTCACATTCTATCCACTGTCTTCAGGACTCTCAGGTTAAGGATGGTGAAAAAACAATCTTAAGAACAAATCTTTACAGAAAACATATTTAAAAACAACACACAGGCACATGCACATGCAGACACACATGCACATACATATACACACATATCATAAAGGAAAAAGTGAGTTTCAAGCAATATTTTTTAAAGGAGTCAAAGGCTTAAAAAGAATCATCCCATTCAATGTATCTTTCTTAGCATGTGAATTTGAATTGAGTACATAAATGGGTCTACTCAGGGGAACAGTTTCATTATGCAGTAAACACAACAAATTAATGATTAATCCTGTTCCAAAAACCAGACAAAAATGTATTGTGGAATTTGGAAAATGTCTGTCTTTAATGCATTCATTGCTTACTTGCTATAGGTTTCTCAAAGCAGTGGCTGTCTGTGCCCAAAGAGGGTTTACTGAGGATGGACATGTGGAAATGCAGTAGACTACAAAAGACCAGTTTCAGGATTTCAAAGTGCTGGGGGAAAACATTTAGTTTCAAAATAAATATAATAAACATAATAAGACTTTCAAATGCACACAAAAACCACGTAATCCCTGCAGTTTGTATTATTTTGTGTAATCTTATGTTTCACTGAGAACTAGCTACATTAGTCCAAAGGTTTAGTGCAAATTATCCATTTTATTCCTTAATTACTTCTGCTAATAACACATTAGTAAATAATGGATGATTCTGGACATTGTTCCAGAGAACACATAAGCCTTTAAGGAAACACAGGATTTTTTTAGTCCAAAAGAATAGAATGAAAGGAAGTGTTTACATGGTTTAACACTAAAAGTTTAAACAAAAACTAAGAACTCATGCAGTGGATCACATTTTAGACATACACCTTAAAAAATATATAGTTCTGCAGCATGAGGAAAAACTTCAAGCAAAAGAAGAGTTGTGTCCAGTAACAGTAGATGTGATCCATTTCGACATTTTGTTGCCTTTTAACTGACCTCCCTGATTGCAATCCTCTGTAATTGATTGTTTATTTGTGTAATTCCTCTATCAATGGTTTGCCTAAAGACCCAGCATGCTTAATTGGTGCTTCTCACAGCATCTAAGAGAAGAGGAAAGACCAAGGGAATCTGTGGAGCAAACACATTCGTCAACGGCCCAGTAAAATCTGTACTGTCAGAATAAAGCCTTAAAAATGCTTAGATAACAGAACTCTGTTACAAGTGTATGAACAAATGTGTCTTATCAAAATAATTTACAGTATTCTTTGTTTCAGCAGTTAGTTTTAACTGCAGTATTGATCAAGATATGCCAAAACAGCCCACATATCTGTGTTACATCACATCTCCTGTTCTCAAAGGAAATTGAAAAAGGCGCACCTGAACGAAAAGAGACTATATAAACTTCTCAACTTTAATAAATTGCATTATATACTGTATACAATATTTACAAGATGTGAAACTTTTTGCAGGGTATGAAATAATACAATTTTAGGGATGGAGAGAAGGATTGTCAGTTGTCACATATAAACAGTTTAAAGCCAATTTGTTAGTGCGATTCACCAACAAATAGGTAAACTACAAGATTATTTCAATTTTCGCTGAACAGCTACATTGACTGTGTGAATACCATTTACTCACATACGTAGCCAATTTACTCACATACGTATGTAGAGCATATAATCTATAGATCTGTAAAAGCACAAATTCTAAGACTGCCTGCATACTAAATTATTCATATCAAAATGACAGATAGTTGCAACTTTCACCAAAATGTTTCACAGAAACCACACAAACACTATTCCAGGGCAATGCTATCTATCTTTCCTAAATTCATTCAAGTAACTTGGCCCCGTGCTTCTTCATCTTGCCATCTCAAGAGAGTGCTCTTTGTGTGTAATCAATGTGTGCAATCTTGGAGAGTGTCAGCAGGACATCTGGGATGAAGGTCTGGTGGAGTGCTTGTGGTAAGGTATAAAAATGTTTTCAAGTTATACACTGTGTTTATTTAAACTCACAAATCTTCTGCATTTCTCGTCATAGAGTATATACGATATGTTTGGGTTTATATGAAAATAGAAAGTAGGTGCACTTATCCAAAAGTACTATATATTCATATTGGATTAGTTTAGTAATATTAGATATGTTAGTATATATAAAAGCAATTATGAATAATAATGGCAGATCAAGTAGATCCATACAATATTTAAGTTATTAGTTTAACCCTAACCTAACCTTCTCTAGCACCACCATTTTTGAACATAAGCCTGAAAATAAAATTGTTACTGTTCTTGAACCTCTTTAACTACAGTCACAATCCTGGTCTCTTCTGTAAGGTACCCTTTAGGGGCTTCAGTATTACCTACAGTCAGAATTGCTGTATGTAACACTGAAATAAAGGAACAAAGGTGTTACGACCCCGGATATGGACTGGACCCAAATGCACGACTCGAACACAGGAATGCCAATACTCAATTATTTTATTGCTTGACCAGGGTTCACTCCTGAAGCATGGGGAGAAAGGCAAAGGCAGACAGACAGACAGAGCGCGTAGCTCTTAATAAATTATGCTTCGACCAATACTCCTGAAGCATAGGGAGAACATATAAGACGGACAGTCCGGGTAATGGGAGCAGCAGGAACAGGAGAGGCCAGGGGCTGGAGATGGAGATGGATAACCAGGCAGGCTGAGCAGAGGTAGAGCGGGAGCGGGAACAGGGCTGAGTGGAGTGGCAGGAGAAGTGCAGGAGAGTGGAGCGGAGTCCGGGCAGGACGTGGGCACAGCGGCAGGGCAGCAGCAGTAGCAGCAGCGACAGCAGCAACAACAGCAGCAGCACATCAGCAGCAGCACATCAGCAGCAGCAGCAGCACAGGCAGGAGGCGGGGACCGCCGCAGAGTGGAGGAGCAGGAGCCCCGGCTGCATGCACACACGTCAGATGGATGGCAGGAAAACAGCAACACAGGCAGGGGTAGCAAACAACTGCAGGTTGGCAGACTCAAGCAGACAGAGTTAGTACAGCGAGGCAGGAATAATGAACAGCGGGAAATGCCGTTCCAGACGAGAGCTAGACAGGGACCTTAGACGGAGTAGAGAGGCAAATTAACGCCGGTACAAGACAAGACTTTCAATAGCAAGACTAGACTGGATACTAGGAATCAAGACAAGACCAGAGGTTTCAGACAAAGAGAGTTAACGAACTGGCACAGGACAGAGAATACAAACAGGTGACTAAATACAAACATTAATTGATATCAATTAGGTGCCGCGTGCGAATGTATGCGAGGGTGATTAACAGAGCGGAGAGTGTGGAATGCATGCAAAACGGGGGAATGGGATAGGCTGAGAGAAGAGGAGTGAGACAGAGTGACACGAAAGGAAAAACCATGCCCAACCTGCAGCTCGGGGAAACGAACTAGGGAGAGACGAACATGAAACAGGGGGAGAAGGAAAACACGGGAAACGAGAGGACGGGAGTGAGAACATTACAAAAGGCTCAAACACAGTGGAAGTTTTTTCTCGCCTAAAAGAGTATTTATTTATTCCATGGTCCTGGAAGTTCAGATATTGTCCTGTATTTAATTAAGAAAAGGTGTAATGATGTGTAATGCTTGCATTTTCTTTTAAGTCAAAATTAAATATAATGTTGACTGAAGTATGCAATCATACTGTATGTATGCAAATCTCATATGTATAGCATTATATGTAATGTCTCAGAAGGTAGTCATGACAATTAGCATAATCTGCACAAGCTTTATGGAATGTATGGTTTCCAAGTTATGACAGTCATACATATTATTTTATATATTCTTAAAGTTTTTTTCTGATTTGGCTTTCTAGATCTCCACACGAATAACTGTTTGGTTTAACAGCAGAAACAAACCCTATTAGTCAAAATAGCACCATTATGTCCAAAAACATTATGTGAACTTTATGTCCCTCAATTTGCTACCATGGAGAGGTGTTGTTATTGGCTGATGCTGTTGGCAGTTGGTGTGGTGTGTAACGGGTAGAAGGAATGATTGTGCGGCTGGACAATTTCTGATGATGTAATTGGTAAAAAAAAGAAAAAAGCAGAAAGATTGTAAGATGCAGAAGATGAAGACCCAAAAGAAGAAGAAATAAAATAATCCTACACCAGGCTTTATTTTTGTGGCTGTGGGAATTTGCAACAGAATTATATGTATTTCAATCATGCTGGAAGGTGCAAAAATGTTTGCACTGGGTGGAGGTCCATTGTCATCCTAGTTACAGTATTTCTGTGGAAACTATGAGATTTGCCAGAATCTTGGTACTGTATAGGTAAGGATTATGCCCTGCATTTGGTTAATAATATAGGACTAGCAGGGCATTTAAGATATTAATTTAATTTCAGTCCCTTAGAAGCTAGCTTCTGATTGACTGTTAAATGCATAATCAATAAAGTTCAAATTGCACTTAATAATGTGAAGATCTGACTCATTACACCTTCTGTAACATAGTGACATTGTTTAGCGCAAGCATCTCATCAAACCTGGCATTATGCTGACATAGTTTTTGCACTAAGATGCGGCCTTAGCACAATACTTGATTAAGGAGGCCCTCATCTGCCCTTAGCAATAGCTTCATGTGTGCTAGCCCAGCCGTGTCAGCAGTAACCCGTGTTCATCTCATTAGCAAAAACATTCCACAATCTCCTGAGATGGGACAAATGTTTTGAACAAGGCCCATGATGGAATTTATATTTATTCTCATCATCAAGTCTCTTCATGCAGTAGACAGACTACTCAATAGAATCTTCCTCTTGTTATCAGGTCAGGTTTTCACTCTGTTTATTAATCTGCGCAGTGAGAGAATTGATCATCTCAGACTATCTTAGACTATTCATCATCACAGAATAGGAAATACTGTGTGAGAGTTTGTTCAATTTGCTTCAAGACTTCCAGCTAGATATATTTTTTTTTTTTTGTTCACAAACAAAGCATGAACAAGGATGGAAATTCTGCAGTATTTGTTATCTACATGGAGAGTGCCAGCATGATGTTTTATCAAAGGACAGAAAGACACGCAAGCATTGTTCTCTGATCATTTTATTTTTCAAATTTGCATTTGAAAGTCCATGGTCATGTGAGAAAAAGTTCTTAATTATGCAGAGTTTTTATCTATATATAATCACCAGACAAACATCACAAAGTGAAACTAATAAGATTGACCTCCCCATAAAAGAGATTTTGTCTATTGGGCATTGATTGCATTTGACAGAACAATGTTGCCGTTCCCTGAGACCTCTTATCATACACTTGAAATATAACACCGCCTGTACGAAATATCAATTCGTCCAAGATTAGCATGGATAATATTTACAAGTGCTTAAACATATGTTCAAACATATACTTTGATGCACTGGTATCATGGGTATCAAAGCTCCCAAGACTTCCCAATATTAATGTAAACCTCACTTCTGAAAGCACATCATTGTAATAGGCAAAATGATCAGACTGAATTGAATTGTGACTTTAACTTAAGAGCTGCATGCCAACTAAGCCACTAAAGGTACACAACACATACATGAGATCCCTCTTTATGGGCCCTATTTTGGTGATGGTAGTGCAAGAGCACTTGGGCGCAAGCAGAATTGCTCATTTTGTCCTGTGCAAGCTCCGCCTAGTTTAGCAATTCTGTGATCTGCAGAAAACTGCCTTAGTCAATATAGCTTGGGTGGCATTATGGGGGGTGTGAATAATGAGCTATATTCTATTTTAACAAACCCACTGGTGAATTGTGCTGTTAGTACTCTTACCTTTACCAATGAGCACATATGAACGGTGAACGTGCAAACAGTTTGGTTTTATTCTGATTGTTCTTTTCATTCTCAAGCAGTTTATTAGTAGCACCGAGTCTTAAGGTACGCTACCAAGCAGGATTACACAGTGATGCACTCAAATGTGCCCAAAAGAAAGAAAATAATAATACCCAGATGCCCATATGCACATAAAAGAGAGTAGAGGCATGTTTTCAACCATTGCAGGTTTTCCTCAGGCAAACACATCCTTCTCCCTGAAAAGTGCTCTGTTTTATGTGTTGATAAGCATCTGGGTAATTATTTATGTGTTTTTCTGCTGCATAGATTTGAGCAAGTGTACTGTTGAGACAATGCTAGGTGGTTAATAAACTGCAACTGTATTCTTTAACAATGGTGCTGAGACATACTCTTTTGTCGAATTGTATCTTGTCCCAGTATTTAGTTTTCTTATAAGTGGAAAATGATTTGCATTGCTTTGTTGCTCTCCTTTTTGTATCAAAGCTTTATTACTCCATATGCTACTTTGGGCTGCTTATGGGTTTGGGTGGCTACGATGGACCTCTTGGCCGTGGAACATCATAAGTGCATCAATAAAACAAACATTGAAGTGGAGAATATGTACTGTGTCTTAAATAGTCTTGTGAACTCAAAAAGTATACCGCCTATAAACAAGTATCATGATTAAATTCACAATAAAAAGGGTAAAAAATAAATCAATAACTTAGGTTGATATCCAGCTAAGACATTTACAGCCACTCTTGGCAACAGAATTTGCTTTCTAAGATGCCACAAAAGCAGATAGCGCCTCTGGATTTCCCAGACAAGTATATTAAACAATGCAAAACTGCCATTTTGCTTAAGGCCTCAATGCAGTATTAAATGGAATATTAAAGGGAAAGGAAGCAGACAATCTGATTGGCCATCCGCAGTGAATCCAAGCCTCCAGCACACCCACAAGTAATGTATTTATCTTAAACCAACCACTTGCACAACTGTGCTGCAGGTGCGCTTCAGCCTCTAGCCACAAAATTACAGAAATTGTGTTGGACATGCTTTAATTCACCAGCATCCTGCATTACCGCTAGAGGTTGACAGTTGTGCCTTGACTGTAAAAATAAGGCCCTGTGGGTTGGATTCCACTTAAACTTGGATACAGATTTCTTAACTTTATCCTATAAATTAAGTATACATTAAGTATTAATCTTTTCCCCCTCGCTAACACAGTTTGTATAGTTAAATCTGGCTATGCTGAATTAGTCTAATACAACTACATTACTGCGGTAAAGAAAGACCGTGTAATTAAGGACAAGTGTCGGTTGAATCCAGGCCTGTGTGTCCTCATGTTTTTTTTTTTTTCCTTTCATTATCAGACACAAATACGATTGTAGTAGTAGCCTTAAACAAAACCAAACAAAAAAAAAACAAACATTATTTTCTGAAGACTTTTGGCAAACGTCAAAGCATTGGGAAACCAGTTTCAGGCTGTACTACTAAGCCCTACACTAATTCCACACAGATTTCTAATTCAAGATATGACAGTGGCTTTATAGTCTCTCCCTGTGTGACCTGCATACAGCAATCAGGCAATCAGCATGCCCTAACCTGAATGTGTGATTTAGAATACCAAATGAAAAGACAAATCTGTATTGAATAATGTATTTTCTAAAGGCAAATAGACCTGTTCAGCTGTAGTTTATTTCATGTCTTTATCTAAAATCACTTCTGTTTAATTGGTTGGCATGTCCTCCAAGGTTGGAGTTGCTTTGTGACCAGAAACTTCCTTTTTTTATTATCCCAAAGCAATGAATAAATATCAATTCAAATACACAAAAATCTAGAGGGGAAGGAACACATCAGAAGACAAGATTGAATTAACTTGCATTTATCTCAAACTCGCAACATAATGATGAAAATGATAATGTCTGTTGACAAATGTTAGTATAATAACTTCATGTATTATGTATACAGTTGAACTTATAAACTGTCTGTATTACAGTGCAGGGCATATGATGGGTTTATTTAGTCTATAGCTGTGAAAATCTGTTTCTGATTCCCTTTGTCAAAAACCGGTATCATATAGTTTTATAGCTTTGCGATTGAATCTGCAAAATTTTTATCTGTTAAAGTTTAACAACAAATGAGGAGCATACTCTCTTATTGTTGAACAAATTGCAGTAGTTTGGCAGCACAACACATGACGTTAGGCACTGCTTCTTTTCACTCCACAGTCCACCAGCTAAGCTTGCACAGACATTCAGGGGCAGAGGAGGATACTTCATGTGCAGCTTGTGCAGGCAAACTGTGTGCACCTGATTGGGAGCTGTTATAACACCGATGTACTGCAAACCTCCCTCCCTGGCTGATGCTATAGGGAGGGAAGTTAGCAGGACTTCAACTGATGTGCCTCTCTGCAGTTATTAGCCACAGCTGATACTAAAATTTTGAATCTGAGGAAGGAGAATGAAGAGCTTAGTGTAGTGGATCTTAATATTAAACCATCCAAGCCATTTTATCCTACTTTTATCACTGTTCTTTTTTAACCTTTTTTAAAAAGTTTGCCATGATGAATTCCTGGCTGTTGACTATATTTTACCCAAAAAACAAAAAGTTGAATTTTTGTTTTGGGATGTACAGTACCTTTATTCTAGTGCATGATGCATTCGGTAATTAAAAACAGCTTGAGGTATTTCAAATTAATCTGCATATCCCAACAGTTTCGGTGGTCTAGAATTGCACATAATTAGGGGTGCAACGGATCACAAAACTCACGGTTTGGATCGTATCACGGTTTTGAGTCACGGATCGGATCATTTTTCGGATCAGCAAAAAAAAAAAAGGGAGACAAGTATATCTTTGCTTTCCATTTATTCTGTAAAACACTTAAAGCAAGGAACTTTTTCCCATGGTCTTAAATGAAAACAACATTCAATTCTATTTCTCGTTACTAGTTCTATTTTGTCCGTAGTTATGCAAAAACCTCTCGTTGGTAGTTCTGAAAACAATTGATTCTATATGGAAGCAAATAGTTCCTTCTCAACTTTATACCATAAAATTGGCAGCAATTTTGGTTATTTTTGTCATTAGTTAGATTATTTAAGAAAATTGCATGAAACCGCAACTCAATTTACCCATCTCTCTCCGTCTTGCGTTTTAAAAATGCTTTGGTCACGCAGCCTATTTTAAACAGCCCAGGCTAAGGAAATTGCATTTCACGATCTGCATCATGAGATGGGAACATCTGAAAAAAATAGCCTACTGTAGATACAGAGTTTGTTACTGTTAGATGTAACGTGTCATATCTAAGACATTTCGCTGGATAAAATGTTTTTTTTAATATACAGATTAATGTGCTTTGTGAAGTAACTTGTTCGCATTCGCAACCAGCGTTGCTCACGTTAGCGTTACCTTACATTAGGTAAAGCCCTACTATGTTACGTTCATATTTCCAAACTGAATAAATACTGCACCTCTAACCACAAAACGTCTTTGCTAGATTAAAGTTGTTGTAACTAAGATATTTGGCGAAGACAAACTTTTCAAATCAGTGGATTTAGCGTTATTTGCCGGCTTTATTAATCAGCTGTTGGTGTTGCTATGGATACCATTCATATAAGGGTCGACTCTAATGGCGCTGGCAGCAGATAACGTAGACGGCGTATTAATTTAGAACGGTGATTAAAATGTTGCCAGCGCTACTTCATTGCCGGGCGGTTTAACAAAATAAATGCCCACCCTCCAGCCAATCAGAATCGAGTATTTATCCAAGCCATGGTATAATACTTTTAAAAGTACCAGCGGCAGTAAAACTGTAATTCACTATGATGGTTAAATTTTGCAATTAATCCGCGGTTCACATGCGTGCCGAACCGTGGGGGGCGATCCGTACGGATCACGGATCAACTACGTTCCGTTACACCACTACACATAATCATGGATGCACTATTTGGGGATATTTTTTTAATATGAAGAAAATGTGACCTGTCCTACATGTGAGCGTGAGCTCATGCATACTTGTTTGCATGTAACTCCACCTTTAAGTTCTAAGCATCTTATTATTAAAAATGTTTTATGACACAACTTTCTTGGAAATTATTGTTCAGGGGCCGCTACAGATCATCCAGGCCTCAATGATTGTGCGGAGTGGATAAGTGGCAGAATGCTAGAAGTGTTCGGGTCTACAAAACAGGAAATCTTATTCAGTGTTAAGTGAAGCAACATAAATAAATTACTCATAAATATGCAAATCATGATGTATAACATACATATATATCATGCTCTGAGTGAACACATTTTAATTGTTAGTTCAAAATCTCAATGCCATTTTTTCAATCAACTGGGAATGTGTTTTGAAACACATTCACATTCTCAGTAGGAATATAGTGTTTCAATCCCCCTAAACTGGTTTCAGCTTAGTTGCCATGGTCTAGGGGTTTCAAAACAATGCATTTTAGCTGTACAGAAGAAGAACTTACATTTGTGTTTCATGTCAATTATTTGTCCTTTTGTATTTGCTATATATATTGCAGTCTTAGAAAAATAAATGTATTTCTTGGACCTGTTTCACTGCAGTAGACTCTTTAAGTGGCTGTACTTCACAGTTGAAAGTGTTGTCTATGTAGTATAATATATGTAGTATTTCAAGGAAGCATCAATTAATAAAGAATTAACAGTGCTTCTTTGATTTGTGGACATACAGTATACTTCTTATATGGTTGGGTTATTTTTCAGTTGAAGCAGATATGTAATTAGCTGATTTTCATTTTCCAGATTGAAAACAAGGTTATTTACAGTAATGCTTCTAAATATGATGATTCATAGAAGACTTCACCATATGCTGGTGGGAGGGCACATAAATTATTAGAAGGTGTGAATTCCAGCTATTTTAGCCATGGACAGATGGTGCTTAACATTCTATCTTAATCCATGTGAATTGCCTGTTTTCAATTTGCAGTTGAACTTCATTAAAATAAAATGGATAACCATATCTATAACCCCCCCCCCCCCCCCCCCCAAAATAATAATAATTAAAATAAAAAAATAAGGGGTAAATCTTAATTACAGGAATATAGGAAGCTGTTATTCAGTGAATCAGGCAATCATTACAATGTAGGTTTTTGCTTACATTGTGAAGTTCTGGAACCATATTCATAAAATTCAGCTTCTCTGTAATTCTTAAGAGGTTTTGAATATTCACAAAGGTCTTCCAGGTCTGAGCAGCTCATCACACTAAAGCACTTACTGAGCAGTGTGTCTTGTTAAAGAATTGGTTCTGTGCAGAAATGCGCCCTATAGTGTGATACTGGGCCAGAGCCCATGATTGCTAGCAGACCCATAGGGTGCTGCATAATTAGTCATAGTATCACCAAGATTGGGAGAGTTATGTTGTCAGCATTGTCCCATTTCTGGCCAACAGTGCACTGAATGTACGCCCTCTATGCAAAGACTCTGTGGCTCAGCTTGTGGACTGCAGGGGGAAAATGTGCAGCAGTGAGCAGCACATGCTTCAGAAGAGAACGTATGCTTGACAAGAGGACATTTCAGGAATGTGATGGAACATGCTGTAAAGAAAACTATGACTAGACTATGACTATGACTAGTATGAGGACCTGACTTGTACAGTGCCTTTTGCTCTGGACTTTGACTATAAGCGAGCCCAATATATCTTATCGAGCATAGCGTCAGTTCAGGCAGGTCACGAGAGTGAAACCCGGCCATAGTTAATCAGCTGACAGCTCAGCTGAGTAGTGACGTTTCACCCATCAGTCCATTCACATAACAAGGCGGTCTATTTAACCGCCTCGCCCTACCATGGTGGATCCCCTGTCAGCACACCCGCTGCACACAAAACCCCCCCCCCCCCTCCACCCCAGCTCCATCTCCCATTGCGCACATACACCTAGCCTATATCACTCCTGCATGAATCACTAACATTTTTCGAGTGCCTACTGATTTCTTTTCCTCTCTCCTTCCCGCTTCGGCATCCGCCGGAGCGGTAGCTATAGATCAACAAACATCGTTCTCCAGAAGCAGACGGTCAGCTCCAGCTCCATGCATGTACCCAGCTATGATGCACCTGCCGGGCTTCAATCAGTCTTCCTCACCGGCTCCTTATACATTGACTTTTTCATATGTTCGGTCTACAAATTTCTATTCTGTAATCAGCATTTAGTAACCGGTGCCAGTCAGCGGCGGATGGACTTCCCCCTCAGAGTCAGGTTCTGCCCAAGGTTTCTTCCTGCTAACAGCAGGGAGTTTTTCCTTGCCACTGTCGCCTTAGGCATGCTCTACGGGGCTTCAGGCCCGGTTCCTTGTAAATTGTTGTGATAATGTCACTTAAAAGTGCCATTTATATATATATATATAACTGACTGAATGGAATCTGTAAAAAAACATTCTCAGTGCTGCGGTTCTGTTCTAGCGTAACCCTAATGGGGGTTGTGCAGCTGCCCTCGCCGCCATACCCATGCTTGCTCGCGTGGATGGGCGGGAGGGCTTGGTGAACAGAACCATACCGCCAAACCTAAAATGTATTGTTTCATAATGTCAATAAAGTTATTTGAACAACAGTGGCCTGACTGAAATACAATTTAGGTCAATCATTTAACGACCCAGTGAACAGAGGTGACAGTCTAAAAAGTACAAGTAGTCTCAGGGAGGTAGAATTTTCTTTTCAATTCAGAATTTGCTTATTGGATTTGTCTATGTGTCCCTAAACACCAATAAAAATGCCAATGCATTCGCTGGCTCAAATATTACTGCCCAAACATACATTTGTGTATGCATCCATTCACCCTTATTACTATTCAACTTCCTGGAGCTTCAGACTGACTCTCTGTTCTGCTGTTGCACTATATCAGGCATGCATAACTTCCTGGAGCGTCAGACTGACTGCCTGTCCTGCTGTTGCACTATATCAGGCAAGCATAACTCCCGGAGTGCCAGACTGACTGCCTGTTCTGCTGTTGCACTATATCAGGCATGCATAACTTCCTGGAGCGTCAGGCTGACTGCCTGTTCTGCTGTTGCACTATATCAGGCATGCATAATGCCTGGAGCGTCAGACTGACTGCCTGTTCTGCTGTTGCACTATATCAGGCATGCATAACTTCCTGGAGCATCAGGCTGACTGCCTGTCCTGCTGTTGCACTATATCAGGCATGCATAACTCCTGGAGCATCAGGCTGACTGCCTGTCCTGCTGTTGCACTATATCATTCATGCATAACTCCTGGAGCGTCAGACTGACTGCCTGTTCTGCTGTTGCACTATATAAGGCATGCATAACTCCTGGAGCACCAGACTGACTGCCTGTCCTGCTGTTGCACTATATCAGGCATGCATAACTCCCGGAGTGCCAGACTGACTGCCTGTTCTGCTGTTGCACTATATCAGGCATGCATAACTCCTGGAGCGCCAGACTGACTGCCTGTTATGCTGTTGCACTATATCAGGCATGCATAACTTCCTGGAGCATCAGGCTGACTGCCTGTTTTGCTGTTGCACTATATCAGGCATGCATAACTCCTGGAGCATCAGACTGACTGCCTGTTCTGCTGTTGCACTATATCAGGCATGCATAACGCCTGGAGTGTCAGATTGACTGCCTGTTCTGCTGTTGCACTATATCAGGCATGCATAACTTCCTGGAGCGTCAGGCTGACTGCCTGTCCTGCTGTTGCACTATATAAGGCATGCATAACTCCTGGAGCACCAGACTGACTGCCTGTCCTGCTGTTGCACTTATTCAGGCATGCATAACTCCTGGAGCGCCAGACTGACTGCCTGTTCTGCTGTTGCACTATATCAGGCATGCATAACTCCTGGAGCTTCAGACTGACTGCCTGTTCTGCTGTTGCACTATATCAGGCATGCATAACTCCTGGAGAATCAGGCTGACTGCCTGTCCTGCTGTTGCACTATATCAGGCATGCATAACTCCTGGAGCGTCAGACTGACTGCCTGTTCTGCTGTTGCACTATATCAGGCATGCATAACGCCTGGAGCGTCAGACTGACTGCCTGTTCTGCTGTTGCACTATATCAGGCATGCATAACTTCCTGGAGCGTCAGGCTGACTGCCTGTCCTGCTGTTGCACTATATCAGGCATGCATAACTTCTGGAGCATCAGGCTGACTGCCTGTCCTGCTGTTGCACTATATCAGGCATGCATAACTCCTGGAGCGTCAGACTGACTGCCTGTTCTGCTGTTGCACTATACCGTATAAGGCATGCATAACTCCTGGAGCACCAGACTGACTGCCTGTCCTGCTGTTGCACTATATCAGGCATGCATAACTCCCGGAGTGCCAGACTGACTGCCTGTTCTGCTGTTGCACTATATCAGGCATGCATAACTTCCTGGAGCGTCAGGCTGACTGCCTGTTCTGCTGTTGCACTATATCAGGCATGCATAATGCCTGGAGCGTCAGACTGACTGCCTGTTCTGCTGTTGCACTATATCAGGCATGCATAACTTCCTGGAGCATCAGGCTGACTGCCTGTCCTGCTGTTGCACTATATCAGGCATGCATAACTCCTGGAGCATCAGGCTGACTGCCTGTCCTGCTGTTGCACTATATCATTCATGCATAACTCCTGGAGCGTCAGACTGACTGCCTGTTCTGCTGTTGCACTATATAAGGCATGCATAACTCCTGGAGCACCAGACTGACTGCCTGTCCTGCTGTTGCACTATATCAGGCATGCATAACTCCCGGAGTGCCAGACTGACTGCCTGTTCTGCTGTTGCACTATATCAGGCATGCATAACTCCTGGAGCGCCAGACTGACTGCCTGTTATGCTGTTGCACTATATCAGGCATGCATAACTTCCTGGAGCATCAGGCTGACTGCCTGTTTTGCTGTTGCACTATATCAGGCATGCATAACGCCTGGAGCGTCAGGCTGACTGCCTGTCCTGCTGTTGCACTATATCAGGCATGCATAACTCCTGGAGCATCAGACTGACTGCCTGTTCTGCTGTTGCACTATATCAGGCATGCATAACGCCTGGAGTGTCAGATTGACTGCCTGTTCTGCTGTTGCACTATATCAGGCATGCATAACTTCCTGGAGCGTCAGGCTGACTGCCTGTCCTGCTGTTGCACTATATCAGGCATGCATAACGCCTGGAGCGTCAGACTGACTGCCTGTTCTGCTGTTGCACTATATCAGGCATGCATAACTTCCTGGAGCATCAGGCTGACTGCCTGTCCTGCTGTTGCACTATATCAGGCATGCATAACTCCTGGAGCGTCAGACTGACTGCCTGTTCTGCTGTTGCACTATATCAGGCATGCATAACGCCTGGAGCGTCAGACTGACTGCCTGTTCTGCTGTTGCACTATATCAGGCATGCATAACGCCTGGAGCGTCAGACTGACTGCCTGTTCTGCTGTTGCACTATATCAGGCATGCATAACTTCCTGGAGCGTCAGGCAGACTGCCTGTCCTGCTGTTGCACTATATCAGGCATGCATAACTCCTGGAGCGTCAGACTGACTGCCTGTTCTGCTGTTGCACTATACCGTATAAGGCATACATAACTCCTGGAGCACCAGACTGACTGCCTGTCCTGCTGTTGCACTATATCAGGCATGCATAACTCCCGGAGTGCCAGACTGACTGCCTGTTCTGCTGTTGCACTATATCAGGCATGCATAACTCCTGGAGCGTCAGACTGACTGCCTGTTCTGCTGTTGCACTATATCAGGCATGCATAATGCCTGGAGCGTCAGACTGACTGCCTGTTCTGCTGTTGCACTATATCAGGCATGCATAACGCCTGGAGCGTCAGACTGACTGCCTGTTCTGCTGTTGCACTATATCAGGCATGCATAACTTCCTGGAGCATCAGGCTGACTGCCTGTCCTGCTGTTGCACTATATCAGGCATGCATAACTTCTGGAGCATCAGGCTGACTGCCTGTCCTGCTGTTGCACTATATCAGGCATGCATAACTCCTGGAGCGTCAGACTGACTGCCTGTTCTGCTGTTGCACTATACCGTATAAGGCATGCATAACTCCTGGAGCACCAGACTGACTGCCTGTCCTGCTGTTGCACTATATCAGGCATGCATAACTCCCGGAGTGCCAGACTGACTGCCTGTTCTGCTGTTGCACTATATCAGGCATGCATAACTTCCTGGAGCGTCAGGCTGACTGCCTGTTCTGCTGTTGCACTATATCAGGCATGCATAATGCCTGGAGCGTCAGACTGACTGCCTGTTCTGCTGTTGCACTATACCGTATAAGGCATGCATAACTCCTGGAGCACCAGACTGACTGCCTGTCCTGCTGTTGCACTATATCAGGCATGCATAACTCCCGGAGTGCCAGACTGACTGCCTGTTCTGCTGTTGCACTATATCAGGCATGCATAACTTCCTGGAGCGTCAGGCTGACTGCCTGTTCTGCTGTTGCACTATATCAGGCATGCATAACTCCTGGAGCGTCAGACTGACTGCCTGTTCTGCTGTTGCACTATACCGTATAAGGCATGCATAACTCCTGGAGCACCAGACTGACTGCCTGTCCTGCTGTTGCACTATATCAGGCATGCATAACTCCCGGAGTGCCAGACTGACTGCCTGTTCTGCTGTTGCACTATATCAGGCATGCATAACTTCCTGGAGCGTCAGGCTGACTGCCTGTTCTGCTGTTGCACTATATCAGGCATGCATAATGCCTGGAGCGTCAGACTGACTGCCTGTCCTGCTGTTGCACTATATCAGGCATGCATAACTCCTGGAGCATCAGGCTGACTGCCTGTTCTGCTGTTGCACTATATCAGGCATGCATAACTCCTGGAGCTTCAGACTGACTGCCTGTTCTGCTGTTGCACTATATCAGGCATGCATAACTTCCTGGAGCGTCAGGCTGACTGCCTGTTCTGCTGTTGCACTATATCAGGCATGCATAACTTCCTGGAGCGTCAGGCTGACTGCCTGTTCTGCTGTTGCACTATATCAGGCATGCATAACTTCCTGGAGCGTCAGGCTGACTGCCTGTTCTGCTGTTGCACTATATCAGGCATGCATAACTTCCTGGAGCGTCAGGCTGACTGCCTGTTCTGCTGTTGCACTATATCAGGCATGCATAACTTCCTGGAGCGTCAGGCTGACTGCCTGTTCTGCTGTTGCACTATATCAGGCATGCATAACGCCTGGAGCGTCAGACTGACTGCCTGTTCTGCTGTTGCACTATATCAGGCATGCATAACTTCCTGGAGCGTCAGGCTGACTGCCTGTTCTGCTGTTGCACTATATCAGGCATGCATAACTTCCTGGAGCGTCAGGCTGACTGCCTGTTCTGCTGTTGCACTATATCAGGCATGCATAACTTCCTGGAGCGTCAGGCTGACTGCCTGTTCTGCTGTTGCACTATATCAGGCATGCATAACTTCCTGGAGCGTCAGGCTGACTGCCTGTTCTGCTGTTGCACTATATCAGGCATGCATAACTTCCTGGAGCGTCAGGCTGACTGCCTGTTCTGCTGTTGCACTATATCAGGCATGCATAACTCCTGGAGCTTCAGACTGACTGCCTGTTCTGCTGTTGCACTATATCAGGCATGCATAACGCCTGGAGCGTCAGACTGACTGCCTGTTCTGCTGTTGCACTATATCAGGCATGCATAACTTCCTGGAGCATCAGGCTGACTGCCTGTCCTGCTGTTGCACTATA
The DNA here is from genome assembly GCA_029718625.1 of Synaphobranchus kaupii. Lineage (NCBI taxonomy): Eukaryota > Metazoa > Chordata > Actinopteri > Anguilliformes > Synaphobranchidae > Synaphobranchus > Synaphobranchus kaupii. Next base: position 24,586,173 of record CM056379.1, read on the forward strand.
TCAGGCATGCATAACTCCTGGAGCGTCAGACTGACTGCCTGTTCTGCTGTTGCACTATATCAGGCATGCATAACGCCTGGAGCGCCAGACTGACTGCCTGTTCTGCTGTTGCACTATATCAGGCATGCATAACTCCTGGAGCTTCAGACTGACTGCCTGTTCTGCTGTTGCACTATATCAGGCATGCATAACTCCTGGAGCTTCAGACTGACTGCCTGTCCTGCTGTTGCACTATATCAGGCATGCATAACTCCTGGAGCTTCAGACTGACTGCCTGTTCTGCTGTTGCACTATATCAGGCATGCATAACTCCTGGGGCCACATGTATAAACAGTGCTGAGCAGAAAAATGCCCTCAGCCAGGCGCGTAAGGGAGTTTCCACGCAGAAAGTCAGATGTATAAAATAACACGTGCTGTGAGAATCTGCGTACCTCTGCATACGTGGACACCATATGTACGCAATGTTTGGCGTCAGTGTGATATGGTGACATAGTGACCGAAAGGCAGAGATAGAAAAAGAAAAACTTTTTTAAGCAGATTTACGACTTTCACCCTGAGCGTTCTTTTACGCATTCTTTTAGTATTATACATGTGGCCCCAGGAGTGCCAGTGTCTGCAGGTTTTTGTGCCAGTTTAGGAATTGGAAACCAAGTGGGGTGTGGACTCCTTAGCCAGGCAATGACTTAAATGTATTACGTCAAAAATATTGACCCTCTAGGACTGTTGTTGTGCAACCCAACTAACTAGCAAGTCCATTATGGTGTTATTTTAACTAGCTGAAATTACCCAGAACTATGATTTTCTTAATTAATTTTTTCTTATATTATTCACTGCAGACTGGGAATTTGCTAACGAGGCAAATTAGCCTGCTATTTGGCTTTATTTATTTATTTATTTCACATGGCCTACAAGCAGGTGTTAGCACTAGCCAGTTAGCCTGTTTGCTAACTATCATTTTATATGGAGCCAATGCTAGCAATCTCTACCAAAATAAGGTTTGCTTATTTTTTACTACTAGTGCAGTGCCTGTTCAAAATGTGCCTGTTTGGAACGGGCTGGACTTTATGGCGTCTTGCCTGACTCATGTGGAGATTCGCTAGCTCGAGATAATTTCATGTGCTTGGCGTCACGATTTTCCGACAGTGATGGGCACTTCTTTTTGGGTATTTCTTTTTGGGTGTTCTTCTTGGGTTTAATGGCGGTCAGGCAGTTTCGAATGCGGCTTTCATGAGAGATGGTATGCTCTCAAGTAGTTCCGGGGAAGATTTTGTGCTGTGACATTAGTTCCGGATTCCGCATTCATAATAGTGGACAGCAAATGGCGTAAAGGAAACAAAGCCACTTGTAGACGACTGCCGATTTTTTGAAACTGCACTTCCTAGGGTCCTGAGCAATACGCCTAGCGAAATTCAACTTCATACAGTGCCCGGTTGTCGAGCAAATCGAAATACAGACACACAGACAGAAGACAAACAGCAGAAACACAGACACATAGCAGACACGATTCCTGCCTTTATAGTTAGATACCAGCTCCAAATGTGAGAGGTTTGTCTGGTGATACTAAGTCTGAATGAATCTTGTTTTGGCGACTTTGACACCAACTCTGAATGAGACTGCATGGTTCGCCGGGCTTAACTTTGTCTGACATGGACAGAACCTCTGTGCATATATGAGATACCATTAAACTGGTACTTTTTCTCAGCATTACACTGCAACAAAACTTTTTTTTTTTTGTTAAACTTTATTCACTTCACCTTCAGCCTCCGTAATGCAAAGCGGAATATCCGAAGCAGTCTGGTCACTTGGCACATTGATGTGTGCTGTAGACTGCTGCTGCTAAACTTAGTTTTCACATATTATCTTTCCATCTTTTGCTCCTGTTCAGCCATCAAAAAGGCTTTTTTGTTTTCCTAATTGAATCCAGCTTTGGGACAAAACTACAAGCTCTGAAGCTTCAATTGACCTTAGATTTATGTCATCACTATGGTAAGAATCAATGGTGCTGTCCCCCACAGGCTTATCCTGTACAGAATGTAACATGGTTCGTATTAGTCCTGCTGCCAAACGTAACAGTAATGGTATCTGTAGGATAATTTATGATTGGTGCTGAATGAAGACCATGTCTGGACATTATATCACGTGCAAGAGATTGGAGATTTGATTCTCTTTTTACCTGATCCAGATTTTAGACTGTACTTCCCTTTCAACAGTGTCCTTGCAGCAGGATGATTATGTCATGGTGCAAAAGAAACATAGCTGTCAGCCTAGAGCCACTAAGCACCACCGCACTCACGTTTCAAATTGATTTTCCCCAGTCAGTAACGCACCCACTGAGATCATCCTTGATCACAGAGGATAGTACTCTCAGTACCATGAGAATAGTCAGTAATGATATTGCAATGTATGCCTGGTGCCAGTGCTACTGATTTTGAAGAAAATCTAAAGGTGCTAGCTAAATGTATATTCTCTAGAACTGTTATTCACATTGGGACCAATGACATCCAATTGAGGAAATCGGAGGTCACAAAAAAGTAACTTCCAATCGGTGTGTAAGTTAGCAAAAAATATGTCAGGAAGTAACAGCCTCTTTCCCATTCTCAGTTAGTAGGAGTGATGAGGTCGACAGTGGACTTGCATTGCTAAATTGCTGGCTGTCTGAGTGATGCTCATCTCATGGTGTAGGGTTTCTGAGTAATTGGCCACCTTTTTGGGGAAGGCCTGGCCTGTCGAAGAATGACAGGCTCTACCCAAGCTGGAGAGGTGCTCTTGTCTTTTGTAATATCTTAGCTGCTAGTCTAGCGAGAAAAGGTCCTGACATGCCATCCTGGTGCCTGCCTGCAGGCGTATGGTCCTATACCCATTCCTGCATATTTCTCAAAGCCTGTGCCGCATACATGCGGCTTAAAAATTGAAGGGTGTTTTTCCAAAACTCCAAAACTTTTACCAATTTTGAGAAAATCAACATTTTTGTTCATTTTAAATGTGTTCTTTGGCCTGAAAGCGCTATGTTGGTAAAAGAAAACACAGCCCATCAGGTAACACCATCCCTACTCTCAAGCATGGTGGTGGTAGCACCACAAAGGAATGGCTTGAAAACAAGATCAGTATTCTGGAATGGCCCAGACTCTCCCTGACTTAATTTATTTTGATCTCTGGTATGACTTAAATCCCTGTCCACTGATACTCTCTTTAACTTTCTCTTTATTTAACTTTAAGTTACTGTTTTGTTGTTTTTTTGTTGGTAAGCCAGAGGCATGGGTAGCCTACATAAGGGTTTTTTCAAAGTCAATACCAAATACCTCATTAACAGTATCAGGCAAGTGTCGATACTGTTGTTTTTATTTTATTTTTATGTTCACAAACGTGCATATTGATAGCTGTTATACTTACAGTGAAAACGCACCTCCTCTGGCAAGACTGCTTGGCACTGCTCCTGCCTCCCACAATTGCCCACTTGTGGGCGTCATCTATTTTTTGACAGACATACTGTGTAAACGTTGGCAGAGTTTAAAGTTGCATGTTATCATTGTCCAGTTGGAATAAAATCTAAATTATGAAAACATAAGATTTTATTTTGTATTTTGGTTGGGCTAGTGAATATAGCCTGTATTGTATTGGTATAGCTCTGTCTTTGTGATGTGAGGCAACCAGGCCAGGCAACAACCAGACGACGTCGCCGGGCCGACCAGCAGATATCCCAGGATCAGAAAGACCAAAGGCGCTCTGGCCATCCACGGACAAATCGGCTATAATCAACTCACCGCAGACTTCAGTAAGACTGACCAAACATCCCAGGCATAGTTTAGGATCTTAGTCTTAACTGTATCGGTAATCTGATTGTATTTAACCGTAATCGTGTAATAATAGCTGTAACGTTGTTGCACTGGCTAGCAAGCTAGCCGGCTGGCGCATCGTTTCATAGCTAGTGTAGTGGTACTAACTAACCTGAGCAGGCCTCACTGGTTTGCCCCTCTATCCTAACACTAACATTTGTGTGATATGATCTCATTTAGCTTACTGTAGGTTAACCGTAATTCCTGACCGAAGTGCATGAACTTGTGTATAGTAACGTTAGATTTGAGATCACTAACCATAACTTAGCTGCTCACAGCCTGAGCTAGCTTACTACCCATGACTTCCTTTGTTCCCTCAATGCACACGTGGCACTCACCGACACGCACACACACACACACACACACACACACACATGTGCATACCCTCACAAATGCTACAATAAGCACACAACACGCTGTTTCGTAGAATGTAACTGTTAGTATTCTTGTTTAATAAATCTATTTTTGTTAGATCTGGTGTCTGTTTTGATGTCATATGATCACGAGAGCTGAGTCAAACCTAATCATTAGAATGTAATACCTTCAACCCTTATGAATTATTAGTTATTAGTGCTTTGATGGTAACTTTAAGTAGTAGTAATTATAATCCATAATAATCAAATGAGACTGATTTAATTTTATCCTAACTTTGGAATAATAAGGGTAAACCTCATTATCCCATAGTTACTGCCTATATTTCTGGCATCCCATGTAAGAGTTATATATACATATTCCCTACATATTTGGTGCCGGGTGAAGACTGGTAAGACGGACATGTTTTATTTGTCTATCTCCACTACTACCAAATGTATATGTAAACACCTCGCATGAGAAAAATGCCATTTGTAAAAATATAGAGGCGTATTCCTTACAGTTATGGTGCCCCGGTGTGAGGATGCATATATATTCCTTACATGTTCGTATTAATCAGAACAGGCTAGCCAGCTAGCTTTACTGCAGTTTTCCCTTCTGTTAAACGTGACATTATAAAACCGTTTTTCACTTGCACCTCCCCAACAAACAGTACAGTAGCACAAACTTCTTCGTAAAATCGTATATATTATGAATATTACTAAGCTGTCGTCACCGTCTTAACGTGTCCTCCATGATGGAACTATGCAATGAATGGGGAACTAAAGTTTGAAAAGGGGGCCATTTACATGTCGGAGATCAAATATGATTGGTTATTGCAACGCAAAGTTGTGCCTCCTAGGGCTCGACGATAAATTATGGCCACCCCCCCCCCCCCCCCCCCCCTCCGCTTCTCCAGCTAGCCCCATGCCGCCAGCAATCCCAACATGCCTTGCGGACGCGACCAGCCGCCTCCCGTTGAAAATGAATGGAGGTGGTGTCGCCGACTGGCAAAGTCATTTTCTGTCTGTCACCACGATTAGGGTGAAGCCACACAGAAAGAAACAAAATCTCCTTGCAATCCGTTGCTTGTGTGCGTCTTCTATTTTTGAAACACTGTGCACGTATATCGATCATCTAAGCAATAATTAACAAGTTCTCCATGACTGTGAAATGGGGAAATACAATTTGAAATGGGGCAAAATTTACATGTTGGTTGTTTAATTCCCTGTCGCTTCGCCTGCTTGCCTCGCATCGCCAGCTATCCCAAGATGTCTTGCGGGCGCGAGGAATCACCTCTCATTGAAAATTAATGGAGGTGATGTAATGGCCCGAGAAATTTGCTTCTCCTCGCTTTCTCGTCATTGTGTGACTTTACCTTAAGGCCACCTCAGGGCGGATCGCTACACTATCCCCCCTCTTTCCAAAGAGCGTGTCATCACGTGGCTCTAATGCCACTCACAGGCTACCGCCCTCATCGAGGCCCGGCCTCACACTAACAAAGCCACTACTTAGGACTAACGTTACAACGTAATTTACCGATATATTTTGCACTCATAGGGTCGCATATTACAAGAAGTTCTAACGTAGGAGTAGACATAGCCTACGTTAAAGTCGGATCTTTCATCAGCAAAACCGGAGAGACTTACTTCACAATAGAATGGAAATGTTGCGTGCAAAAAGATGTTACGTGACTTACAGTAGCCTGATCTTTCATCAGGAAAACCGGAGACCTCACAATAGAATGGAAATGTTGCGCGCAACAAACTGTTACGCGACTTACAGCACAGTTAATGTTAACACAATGAAAACACTTCAGACAAGTCAATGTAATTATCGAACATGCTCAACAAAATGTATTCACTGCTTAAATTTCTAATAAAATATTATCACTGAATGCTCGCCAATCTTTTACCTACTGTTAAATGTCCTGTAAAAATTACCCCAGGTTAAAGCTATCCTGTGCGAATTGACATGTCTGGTAAAATTCTGTTATTTCCTGTGAGAAATTAGTTTTCCCCAGTCTTTTCTACTGGTTTTTCACGTAAGCACTCGAGGACGCCTTTGGTTGTGCTCTCTTCGGTCCAACTATTGACCGACCTCTAAATGAATGTAACGTTACATTAAATAAGACAGAGAGCAAAAAAAAAATAATTTAAACAGGCTAAAAAGAAGGCTAACGCTTGTGGCCGCTTTAGGTAAGCTATTGTAGCCTAGCTATAGCCTTACATACATGTTATGGCCTAACACTGTTTCTTTTCAAGCTAACGTTAATAAAGAGGTGTACCGTGTAGTGCAGGATTCCTCACGCTTTTTGTGGACATGTTTGCCATGCCAACATTGTCTCCACGTAGTTTTTTTTTTTTGGCGTCGAGTTTGCAGTGAAGATAGGATGTGTAACGTTGTATGACTCGTGGGGAACATTTTCGATAACATAGGGTAGACACTCCCATCTCTGTAATTCTAGACGCTGCTTACGGAGATAGCTACTTTAACCCGTCCGAATCGGCCATTAACATTACAGACGTCCTGTGGTAATAATTACTTTACAGACATTGTCCTGAAAACGTATCCCGTCCGAATAGGGCTTTGGAATGTGAGATTGACCCTCCTTGTCCCGGTTGCGTCAAATTCCCTAAGCACCCACTCTGTTTCGATTTCAAAGTCATTGTGAATGTTCATAATCGCCAATCGCGTCTGTCATGCTGTTCCGTAGGTAGGTTTTCAGACGTCTCAAACAGCTGAATGAGCGCTCGACCGAAGCAGTAGACACGGGCATCGTAAGAAGGACTTTCAGTATGCTATGAAGTATTCGTTTAAGTTAGTTATCTTGACTGACAAGTAAAAAGGCAACTCGAAATGATATATATCCAGCTGTATAAATGGATAATATGTTAAAAAATATGCAAAAAAGTTGTGTAAGTCGCTCTGGATAAGAGCGTCTGCTAAATGCCTATAATGTAATGTAATAATGTAACTCTAAACTTTTCCCGGTCTAAAGAAAAAGGTGATCCTCCAATCACTTTCAACGGTGTTAACGGCGGGATGGTGATCCTCCAATCACTTTCAACTGTGTCTTCCAATCACTTTCAAATGCTTGAAATATGCAAAACTTGGAAAATACAATAACCAGGCAGTACAACGAAGACAATAAGCAAATATCATTCCTCAACATCGTAGAAACAGAGACGCAGAGACTTTGACAATTCACGTGTTTTAATGGAAATACTAATTTTGCTGTTGTTGCTAAGGTACGCAGACTGCGTACTCTGCGTACAGCTGGGGGCGCCACTGCACCAATGTAATGGGTAATGGCAAGGTTCTGGTTGGGCTCGAACACGCATCTCCCAGGTAAGAGGCCGTTGTGCTCACCACTGCACTAAGGATGAATTCACCTTTAGTGAAGCAGTTAGGCCGCCTCATGGGCGGATCGTTACAGTATGATAAAAGTATGATTTATAAATGCATTTTCCTGTTCCTTGTACAATTCTCACAGAGAACCCAAAACTTTTTTTTTCTTTGCTTCTGTATACATCAAAGTCACAAGGACTGAGTCCTAGCTAGTCACTAAGCTTGTATTGATAGCAGTTCTAAGAGAGAGTATAGCCAAGAAACCCATAGCTAGCAACAGTTACAGCAGCCTAAAAATGACACCAGATGGAATTAACTATTTAAAAGTTATATATTTTCTGAATCACTTGGATATCGCTTGGCCATTGACGATGATGCTAAGCGATCTCATTGTAGCCTACAGTTGCTATGTAAATTGTTAGTAAAGGTTTTCAGCATTGGTATTAAATACCAATTTAACAAAATAACACATTTTGCTATCTAAACTATGTTGCAAATTTATTATCGCTAAAAAGACCGATGTTGTCTTTTTTTTTTCTCCCCAAGTAGGCATATGCAAGTATTTCAGTTTGTCACCTGTAGTTTAAGAAAGCACACCTGCATTAGAAACGATAGGCTTTAATGGGAAGCAATTTAGGTTTGAATCTATATCAGGGCAAATGTTGTAGAATGACATTAGATATTATGAAGAAGATGTTGTGCAGTTCAGTACACATTTAATTTTTAGTTATATTTGAGTACATTTGAGGATTTTGTTTTTCTATAGTCAATTGCAAATGCATCATTGAATAATATTGTTTAACACTGAGGAAAAATATCTGAGATGAGATCCATTTTACAACAGAGAAAGGAAATTGGTGATACCATAAAGTCAGTAGCTAGGCTAAGAGCCTAAAAATGGAATAATCTTTTAATTTAGTTAGCGGACACTGTAATTGTATTACTATTGTCATTGTTTCTTTAATATGCCAGATTATGCTGGCATTTCAGTTAATCACCTCTTGTTAAAAACCATGCCAGCATTGAAAACTGGCTTCTGTGGGAAATCAGGTGAGGTTTTTGTTTTTTAGAGCCAGGTTGTAGAATTGAATACAGTATTATGAAGCAGTTGAAGTGAAATTAAGAATTCGATCCTAATCCTGTTGAAGACATTCACATAAATGGAAAATGTGTTAGAGCTAAAGATTTAGGCTTATATTTCTCTTTGTTAAAGTTACATAATTTTAAACAAGTCATTAGTATGTCAGTTCTTTAATTTGTTTCATCGTCTGCTCACAGAAATAATTAATCTACATATAGGCTAGGCTATACCATGGAATTTAACAGAATACAGTACACGGTTAATGTTTAAGTAAATTCCACAGGCATGGACGCAGACACACAGACACGCGTGTGTGTAGTAGACTAGCCTATGTGTGAGAGAAAGGGATAGCTTTACTTCATACGGGGAATGGAAAATCATCGTTTACTGCATCCTTCCAAATCCAACAGTTGAGCTTTGCTTTTCTTTATATTAAAGATGTGCCCATTCCCATTTGAAGCACAAAATAATGCTCCAGTTAACACCTTTTTAATACGTATAATCCCGTCCGTGTGTTTGAATGTATGACATGATTAAAGTATAATAGTGTGCGTCTATTAGCATTACACTCTGGCTCAACAAAAAGAGGCTGCTAGTCTCAGGTTTATAATTAAGGCTCAACCTGTGATTCTGCATATGGATTCAACCAAGTAAACAGCCGACGTATGTGTGTACGGCCGTGCTTTTTGTTAGCTAGACTTCTACCTTGAGAAGAGAGCACGATTCATGGACTTGTACCCGTGGACGCGCACCTCGGCACGGCACTGCGCGCTCTGAGGTTGCTTATCTCTAGCAGCCCTGAGCCCGTAGCATCCCGAAACATTCGACTGCCGCAAATCTTAAACTCCGGCTGCACCGCCAAACAGGGCTACATCGTGATCATTTTGCTTCGAATACAGTTCGGAAGTTATTTCCCTTTTTTTTCAGTTTTTTCCCCCGTATCAAAATTGAGTTTTTCTGACATAAGAAGATCAATTAGCCCGTGTCTTTAGCCTGTGTCTTTCCGTTATGGTAAGTATAGTACTCTCATAATGCTCCTGTTGGGTATCAGCAGTGCTGAATATCTAATGTAGCTACCAAAGCATTAGTGTCTTTCGTTTAAATCACGCGAATATGCAGGAGTTGTAAACCCTCATTTTTAAAGGTGTTATCTTGACGATTGCAAAATATATAAGGGTTGCAGTTATGTTGTCTGAAAATATTTCACAATTCAATTTGGTCAAACTGTGTAGCACGATGCATCTGAATGGTGTTGTGCGCTTACAGTAGGCTAGTGCAGTGGGAGTGCGGAGTGGGATGATGCCTCTGTCCTAATCGACAACTTCTTTGCGTTTTAGTGAGTCTATACAGGATCACATATCGTAAGGTGAATACTGTTCTAATTTTGCTGTTGTTTTATGTATACAGATCTGCCTGTCTAATAATACATTTTCACCATCGCTAATAGGCTACACTCGAGCGAAGCTATTAGATAAATATAAGACTGGACTGTAAGTCTTATGACATTATCCAGTACAATCAGTTACTTTCATAAATAGAAAAGACATGGAAATGGAATGTCAGTGAAGCGCGTCAATCGTACACTATCTGTGTGTGCGCGCGCGTGGTGAAACATAAGAACACTATGCCGTATCAGAAGGAAGCACGCCCCCTTGCAGTTGTAGGTTCGTTTTACTGTGCATATATTGGGTTCACATGATTCTAAAACGAACCTGAGGTGAATACACTGCTCTCCGTTTAAGTTATGGTTCAGCACATATGTGCATGTTTCACCTCTATTCACTGTTTGACTTTGTCGTTGCAGGGTCAACAAACACCCAAGGCCATTACCACGGTCTGGGAGATATGATTTGATATCTATTTCCTGGGAGCAATATTAGAAGGAGTTAAACTTACGCGTGAAAAAAAAAAATCGGAGTAATACTTTGAATCCCTTCTAATTGTGCTGAGGATAATTTTCTCATTCTCCTTTTGGACTGGTGTCCGGTCGTCGTTCTGGGATCGTACTCCTTGGAAAGTGTGGCGTCATGTCTTCGAGATGAATGTGCTATGTTTCTGATCTGGGAAATACCTTGTGGAAGGTGTAAAGCGGGAAATAGACAAGGAGGACTCAGAGTCTACAATTGATCCCCATTTTCTGTGCGTAATGAACCTGGAATGAACGACGGAGAATGGATATTATTTGGGAAATATTTCTTATTCTTCAAGCTAATTTCATCGTCTGTATATCAGGTAAGACGTCTGTTTAATTCTGTAACGAATAAAGTTTAACACTGCAGATTAGTACATTTGTATTCAACCAGGAGACAGACATTAAAGATGTTAAGAAGTTAATTAATCCCGCGTTGCTTTGATGGCGTATTAAAGTTCAGCTATAAATAATTTTTGAGGATGTGATAAACTATACAGTGATCCACAGTCATTGAATGTGTTGCCAATAAATGGTAACCGTTCAACGTAAAACTTTAAATATCAAGGAAATATATTTACCTGAGAAATTAGGAGAAAGATCGGTTGGAGGTCAGTGATTTGAGGCTGGATGTTGAGCTGGAACACTGTACTGAGATCCAGCTGTGGAAATGAGTTAAGTCATAATGTAGGGTGTGAAAATTGTTCTTTTAAATTACACTGCTGAAGTTTAATAAGCATGGAGCTTATACACAAAGTGGAATTGTTGCTCGGGGTTTGTACATGCGGTTTTACACGTAGACGTATCCGCTAATACTACATTTACGTGGTTAAAAGTCATCCATTAAAATGTATTATCTCCTTATTTGGAATATGCATGTGCAAGTGTGTGTATGATTTTATGTATGTATACATGCATGCCGTGCGTATTTCTGTGTGATTAATTAGGGATATAATGATTTCAGTATATTTGTTTGGTGTTGGGGTCTTTAAGATATTTAATCTCGTTCTTGGTTGAATTTGACTAGACTCTAATGACAAAAAATTGTGGAATTATGTTATGCCAAGAAATAATTCACACACTGCAAGCATTTATATACTGACGTCTGTCCCATGTTTTTTAGACAGTAGTTTATTTTCCGGTTTAAAAATTAAACTGCTATTTCTGCTTACCTTCTTTATATGATGTATTGTGCATGCAAGCAGAAAGCTACTTAAACTACATACCAATCACTAACAGCTCCCACTTCTCGGATTAATATTAGGACATTGGATAGAAGGGATACAACTACTTTTTCAGTTCTGTACGTCTTGTAAGACGACTGGAAACGCATAGCCTCTAGAAAGAAAACGATGTCTGGTGGTATTAACGGTTAAAGCCCAACATGAGTTCTACTCCATAATTTTTGATCAGTGATTATTTTAGTTAAAATGGGATATTTCTGATTATTCCCTGGCATTTATAATGTTTTAAATATCTGTTTTTGGTAGGATCTGTGAGTTTTCCAAATCGAATTAATCTGAAAGCGAACCGTCACATTCAAAGTTACAGATCATAAATGATGCGATTACATAAAAACGATATGTACACAGCATTGCGGACTGGTCATGTGGATTCCTCTCTTATTGAAAACAATATGTAGATGTCTCTGCCAACGTCATAAATTCGATTGGATTTCCAAAGTTATTTAAGGTTGGCAGAATGAGATGGAGAAGGTACAGGATACATTAAGCTACTTTAGGCTGCTGTGGTGTCTGCCATAAAGTATAGTATTTCCAGACAGAATGTTTTTGTGAACTGACCCATTTAATCTCATTATGATAAGACATCCAGCAGTTCTCGGTTCCAATTGAGCCAGTGTAGCTTTAAGGGCTGTTCCAACTTCACAGTGCACTGGAACGCAATTTTGCGCAAGGGGATGGGCCTATTTATCTGTACTGTATGGGGTGCCAAATGCGAACACTTATTTAATTTGACATGCAGTCTTACGGAATGTACTTTTTATCAGCATTATGTACATTTAGAGTGATTTATTTTATGGAACATTTATAAACTTCTTACTTGTTTTTATAACTTCATATTAAATATGCTGTGAATGTGTGTGTGTGTGTGTGTGTGTGTGTGTGTGTGTGTGTGTGTGTGTGTGCGCGCGCACACTCACAAAGGAAGAGGGGGGAAAAAAGGAAAATCAATGGAAATGATAAGTCTGAGAACAAGCCATTCAGCCGATAGGCTTGTTATTATGCCTGTAGTCTAGGATGCATTCAGCAGTCCAGCATTGTTTCGAGTCAGGTTTTTACAAAGGAGCGTAACTATCTCATGCATAAATAACAAAATAAAATTTATAATGCATAGCTTTATGGCCAAAAAAAGGGTTCAAACTTGACTTTGGATTGTGGAAAAATGATCTTGTATTTGTTTTATAACACAGAATACTGTTATTTTAGTGTGAACATCATTTCTACAGAAACACTCGAATGGTTGACAAGAATGAATTAGACAATTGCTATGAGAGTTTGAAAATCACAGTGCTATTAATCACTGTCCCGTAACCTAGTGGTTCTGAAGTAAAGGCTTTCAGCTGAATTACCAGCTTTCTGTCTCAGCAAAACTGACACTCTACAGTATTTCAGACAGGTAAGGCAAATCAGCCAGACAGAATCTGATGTAGTTAGAGACAGCAGTGTCAGCTATTGTAAATACTATATGGGATTGCAATATGATTGATAATAACAATTTCAATAAGCAAAACCATTTTAGGGTTGTGAAATGCATGTTTTCTAGCTAGTTTTAAATGTGGAACTCCCTAGGTTATAGCAAGCCAGGATCTTAATTCTGTGATTACAGAAGTGCCTTGCAGAATAATGGGAAGATTATGTTTAAGCTAAAGCAGAAAGCCTAATTCTTAGCATATGTTGCTTAGTGTATCTGTGCCACACACTCTCTAAGCGATGGTGTTGTAAAGCATGAATATTGGTGGACTGACCTAGAACCGTGCAATTTATTTTCAATTGCTTTACCAGCCACCATATAGCACATGACACCACGCTGGGTGCAGATAGAGACAGCTTTACAGTGGAAAAGAAGAATATATTACATGTAAAAAAGGAGAAACAGCCCTGGTCACTTGCAATAAACCCAATTCACACATTTGAAATAAATTATGTTCCTATACATTTTGTATATATAATGTATGTAATATTGTGTATATAAAAATTATTCTATAGTGATGGGAGAGTGCCTTTAATTTCCTCATGCTTAGGTAGCATCTTAGGTAGATTTATTTCCAATATTGGTATTATATAATGGAATCCTGAAATCTTATGTTTTGTTTGTTACCTTAACTGACATGTCACACGCAATAGTCTTAATGTGATGCAGGCATTGCTTTTATACAACTATCATTCATTCACATGCAAGGACTCTATTTTGAAAATATCAAATATATTTTAAAAAGTATATTCAGCTTGCAACTGTAGCTAGCTATGATTGGATATTGGCGATAAAGGTCAGTGGGTAAATGAGGGACACAGAGTATATTTAAACCAGGTGCTGTTCCTGTGTTAATTAAGTAATTATCATCCCAGCATGGTCAGGGCGATGTACAAAAATGCTGGGCAGGTTACCTATAATTATGGCTCGCATGGCTAGAAGATCAAGATCAGAAAGGGCAACTGTGGTCAGAAGTGCATGCTCCTAGATTGTGATGCCCTTGCATTAGTTCAAGGTGCAAGGCTAAACAAATGAGTGACTCTGAATGAGGTGACCAGAAAATCCAATATAAGGCATGAGCAGGCAGCTGCAGGATACCATAGCTGGGATGCAGTGTACAAACCTCTCCTTGCACCTGCTAATGCACGTTTGTGAGTACTGTGGTTCGAAGAGCAGGGGGAAATGTCATATGGTCAGATGAATAATCCTTCGCCATGTTCCCAACAACCAGACAAGTGCACGTGTGGTGCACACCTAAAGAAGCTACAGGCTTGAGTGCTTTGCTCCTATAGCACAGGGTTTTGGTTGGTCTGCATGGTGTGGGGTGCTTTTTCTTGGCATGGTTGGGGTGCACTCATCCCCTTAGAAGGGAAGGTCAATGCTAATCAATACTTAATGATTCTGTGCAGCATTTCTTTCTTGTCCTGGGAGCGGGGTGTCTTCCACAATGCCCCTATCAACCAAGCCCAGGCAGACACCCAAAGCTTTTCATGAGCATGACAACAATATTATCCATATGCCTTTTTCCATGGCCTTCCAGACATCACATCTGAACCCAAGGAAGAATTTATGGGAGATGATGCAACAACGTCAGAGACAGAAGTTTTCACCTCAATCAACAAGGCATGATTTTATCGACTTTCTTGCGGAAAGGATGGTGCTGCCTCCCTCCTGCAGAATCACAGACACTGGGAGATTTATTTTGCCACATTGGATACAAGCTATATGAGATGAGTTTTCTTGCGACATCACACTGAATATGCGTGCCCAGACAGGGGGAAAAAGGTCACAAGTATCACGTAGAGACTTCAGCGGCAATACCCAGTGTGCTTTAGTTTAGAGTACTACATCCTGAAATTATCCTTTTATTTGGATTAGATATAGCTATTTAATCTTTAGAACATGCCACATAACTGCATTCATAGTCATAATTGGTGTCATACCTTTGATTTTCTCTTCCTTCAAGAAAAACACAACTCCAGCTTTGTACAAATGTTTGATTGCACATTTATTGATGATAAAATAATGCAGAAGAGGTAGCAGCTTAAACGCCTGAGCTCGTCCCATTCTGCGCCCAAGCTACGTGCACACTCTCCATGAGCTGCGTGCCCATTCGCCGTTGTTTGTAAACGGGAAACTCGCCAGAACGTGGTGGCCCATCACCATTTTATGTGACTTCCTACGGGTGTTTCCACCTCTTTGGATACTACCTGTACATTGAATTGAATGACATACATTATAAATTGTTTTCATAACTTACTATATTTTTTTTCATTTAATACCAGTAACAGCCCAACTCATTATGGGTTTGATTTACCAAAGGTTTGCATGTACAAAATCATGTGTAAAACTTATCACCTGCAAATAATTGCCCGAGGTGATCAACTAACGAGGTGCAAAGAGGACTGCGTGTTTTAAAATTGAAAGAGCCATGAATTTTTCGTTTTTTTTTTCAGGTTGGCCTGAATGAATATGCAAAATTGGGCATCCCTACGTTATTAAGCGAAATAGTGTGAAGAGGTCTTGCAAATTGATTACTTTAGCATGTGTAATGTGATTTACGAAGCCTGAAAGCAAGTTTGGGAAAGGTAATTGCATGTGCATTTTAGTAACAATGGGAAGCAGGTATTAAAAGACATGCAATCGAAAAGATGACTGCTGTCATTGTAGCAAGACACGTACGGCTGTGTTTGGAATATCCATAACTGAACATTCTAAATGATTCCGTAACAATAGGGGCTAATTAACTGGCCCATTCTAGCTAATGCTCAAAATACACAAAAAGAGAATTTGTGGATACATAGATCATGAACAGTAAGAATAAATACAATTTTAATCATGAAGCAAATCGTGTTACAGAATACAAGAGTAACTAGTATTTGAATCAAACAAGCAATACAACATCCATTATAACAAACAGTGAATAACAAAGCAAATAAAAACTTTTTCAAAATAAAATCTACCGTCAGAAATGTGATTTGATGTGACACTAACAGTGCGAGTAGAATAGTATAAGTATAGTTACGACAAAATAAATAAATAAGCTATAGGCTAACCTAATATTGTTTAGGGAAATTATGAAGGTTTCTTCTCTGAAGGCCTCAGTATTTTCCTGCATATAGGCCTCTGGTCACTTATACTAAGAATGTGGTGGTAATCAGCCACATTATCTATTTGTAAGCGGTCAGTGACATTTTTTGAGAAATTAGTTGTTCAGAATACAAATAATGATATATAGTGACATCTTCAGGAATGCAAACCAATATACCACTGCATATGATTCATGAAAATGTACAGCATTTTCCCAATATTTGCTACATGGTATTTTTCCCCATCTGATAAATGTGATTAAAATAGATTGTTGGGTTACAACAGTGAGTTGCTCCATTGTAGTAAGTATTGCATAACATTTCTATTGTAAGGTGCTGAAAAACTGCCAAGATGTCTTTCAAATAGCCAAAAGGACAAGATTTTATGTTCATCAGCTAGGAGAAAACTGTGAACATTTCTGACCTTTGCATACCAGCACAATAGATAATGAAATAGAGGATGCAGAAATCTTACCTTTAAAAAGGTCATTGCTCTCAACCTGTGTCTCGGTTCCTTGTTTAACAATCAAAAATGATAATTTGCTGAATAATAAATATCAGTATTACTAATTCTACTCACTTTTATTTTTTGTTTACATTATTTTTCCTTACATTAAAAAGTGGAGTATTTAAAATGAAAATAAATAGATGTGGTTTTTGTTCTAGATGCACAAATTCAGAGGATATTGATGGCATAAACATACGGTGGAAATGCTGTTTCGATAGCCTTTATTGCACAATGTGCTCCACGTTGATGTGAGTAATTTAGTCTACTTTTTAAAATTAAAAGTATATTCTTTATAATTGAAGACATGGGTGCTAAAAGTACTGAAGTCACATTTTTAGATAATTCAAGCTGAGCATAGAAACATGTTGTATTTGTTTAGCTAAGTCCACCCTATAAATATTGTTAACAGAAAAGGTGCCTAAGTCTCTTTTCTCCACTATGGAAACAACAGGTTATCGTATTCTGGTACACAAGAAGTATTCGGATTTGATTTTCTCAAAATAGACATTTTGTGACTTCAGTACTTTTAGCACCAGGGTCTTAAATTATTCATTTGAATATAGGCTACTAAATGTAACAGCTTTATCTTTTAGCCTGACTTCCCGTACATGGCATGGAGAAAGAGCGCTACAGTGTGAAACAATTTAAATAAAGCTTTGGGAATACTTGATAATTGATTATTCTATAGCCAACGTGAACCCTTGTAATTAAGCTAAAGAAAAGAAAGTGGGTCGAGAGCAATGATTAGAATCCAAAGACAGGGACACATCCCTTTGTTGTGGTATCAGTGATATTTAGATAACCAGAGGTTCTCTTGAAGAGTGCTGGTCTTATCTTGGACACACAAGACATTTAAACTAGTTCAAGGTAGATGCTAGATGTAGATTATGTCGATGCTCTCCAGTGCTTCCCGGAAAATGTTTTAGGGTAGGTGCTGTACTGACCGGGGCGTGCTTTATGTATGGGGGTAATACTTACTGGTAACCTTTTCTTGTATAGGGGCAAGAAAAGGTTACCAGTAAGTATTTTATTTATTTATGATTATTATTTCTGTATCCTCGAATCATCAATTCTGGACTTATTTCAGAGAACATTATTTGTCCAATTGCATGACCATCCATTTTTATCAACGTTAATAAGTGCGCTGATAACTTTTTACATTCTGTTAGAGGCTATGCCACATATGTCTCTGATTCCCATGGTCTCGTTAAAGTATCGTATTTACACTCTTGTGACATGGTTAGAATCTGCCCAGTGTCCTTTATCGACAGCCTGTTTAATAAAGTTGTTGACTATGATGTTGGTGTGTGTGTTAGATTGGTAGCTACAATATCAGTTTGTTGCGATAGCGTTTAGCTGAAATAGGATACGTGATGCGAGTCTCAACCAAGAACTATAGTTTTACTTTTTTTTTTTTATATGGATATTGCTTGTTGTCATTCACATTTGCATGGAAAGCACTTTTAACTGTGTTAACTTATATGAAAGGTGCTATATAAATAAAGTTTGATTGATTGAAGAAGCACCTGAAGATGTAATCAAAGGCTGCCATTGTCACGGTTATTAGCAGCCTTTACTGTTTCGCCGTTTGGTTTTCCTTTTGGCATTGTCGGGACGCTCTATCGGATTTTTTCCGCCTCCGTCTCGGTGTTTGTATCTCGCCAGCAATTATTCCTTGCACCTGTTTCGGGTTTCATGCCGGTTCTAAATAGCTCAGGACTTCTGCTTTTCCGACACTTCGATATTGTCTTTGCTATGTTGACAACGAAGTCGGTAAGGTATAGGAAATTTGGTCGCTGCGTTTCTGGTTCGTACAAATAAGAAACGCAGTAAGTCTGGTTAGAGAATTCTGATTAAACTGATTTTCTCTTTTATTTCCAATCTTTCTCTTTATCCTTATTCTTGTTACCTGTTACCTTTTGTGTCAGCTCTTTGGCCACAAGAGCTCTGGATAATAGGTTTTCTGTTCTGTTCTTTTCTGTTCTTTCTTCTGTTCTTTTCCTTCACTCGTTTTATCGAGTTTTGCTTTGTTTCTCTACCTCCTGTTATGCCTAATGATTTAGTGTGTGAGGTTATTTTGTTATTTATCCTCACTGTTTATCGAGACTCACCTCCTTTTGAGGTTGCTTTGATTTGGCTTGTGCTAGGGAAGTTTTGCTCCCGTTCTTTTGTTTCCCTCTCCTCTGGTGCGGCTAATTCCGCGTTTGTGGCGTATCTTTTTAGATACGCTTTTAGAATCTCCGAACCTTAACACAACCCTCACAGCCATATTTGAGGGACCGGGGTTGTGCAAAATGGTAAAACTTTTAATACCCATCTTAGGCCACTCATTTAACTTGACTTATTTAGAAGACTGAAATGGACTAAGTTCTATTAAATATGTTATTCAAAAAGTAAGGTTTTATCCTATGCTAGCAAATGGCAAATGTTACTCAATTAAAATTGAAGAGCCCCCCCCCCCCCCCTTATTTGGTTAATTATTTGAATGTTTATTTAACTGATGTTCAGGATTATTTTCATTGCTATGTTAGATACCTACTTCTAATGCAGTAATTAGGCTAGTGGTTGGTAACAAAATTAAGGGTTTTTAAAAGACACCAGGTAATTTTTGGGTAATTTAGATGATTACTGAGTAATTTAGCAGAGGCATACCGCCTCTCCTATAAAATGCTGAGGGAAACCCTGCTCTCATGGTATCCGGAACAGCTGGGACAATGTATCCCAAGTCCTAAAACTATATACAGGGCCATGCATTTTTTTTGGTTTTCTTCTTTTTATAAATTTTTACAAAGGTTGATTGAATGGAGGTTATTGTCTAGATTACTATGTTTTCTAAGTCTTAGCATTTGCAGATATAACATAATGTCCATCCCTGAAAAAAACGGATCCTACACAACATATTACTTTTTTATTTTTCGCCTCTCCACTAGACCAATGATTTTCTTGCTGTTTCTCTGTGGTCTACCGTGCTTTTTCTTGTGGGCTGCACAGTGATGAAGTTGTAGGCCTTTCCAGGGATTTCTAAAGAACTACTCTACAGAGGAAAACATTGTCAACCATGAACTTGCGTGTTATAAAACAAACAGCCATGGGGAAAATGTGTACTTGTCTAAAATACCAATTTGCCTCATGTGTTCCTGCACAAAACTTGAATTAATATTAAAAATTACATCACGCAACAGTGCCCCAAATGTTGAAATATGACAAATTGACATATACTTTATATTTAATTTGTTGAAGAAAGCAGAGGTTCAGGAATGAGAATAGTAGGATGTCAAAGAATAGTAGGATCTGATCACTGACAAAATTATATTAATTTAACCTTTAATTTCTCCGTATATAATAGAAATTCAGTAGAACTACAGAGTATGAAGGTCAGTGTTACTGAGTGGTCGGTCAACTGAACAGGGTATGAACCTGAGAGTAACATAAACAGTTACACATGTTCAAGCTACTTATACATAATTACAAATGATTGTGTGGTGGTGTGGTCCCTCTAAAATCAGCTAGTTTTTGTGGTTTCAGAGACCAGCAAAAGTACTAATTTACAATAAAACAAGCATTTTAATGCAATGTTTGACATATTGTCAGATGAACATTAACAGTGTTAGAAGTTGTTTAAGTTGGGCTGGGCAGTGAGAAGCTGTCTGATTTTTGGCAGACCATTGCTCCCTCTTTTACAACATGGCATGAATCATCCCCTTCCTTGCACTGAACTCACAGTCCAGACCATATCCTTCTGCCTCATGATTTTCTAGGACAATGGATTGCAGCTTCACTATGATGCACTTCACTGCATTCTTTATGTCATATCAACTTAGAGTTTGTAATTTCTTTTTGTTTTTGAGAGCCAAGATGGGCAGTACTTATTATTCATTTATTTTTTGTTAACAGTTGTCAGCTACAGGTTATTCCTACGCTGCATACATATTTTAATTACATCTGCCCATGTTTAAATATTGAAGTATCAATGTAAATTGGGAGTCAACTCCACAAGCATGAATTATCCAAATCGGCAAGTTACAGGGGTTATCTGGAGGACAATGTAGCCTAGCCAGCTATCAAAATTCAACAATGGCATGTCCTTGCACTATTGCTAAAGAATACAATAGTGTTTGATTTTGTTCCAGTCTTATTTTATATCAGTCAGTCTGCAAACGAGGCCAAAGATAGTGATCCATTGACAAGTAGATCACGGATGACAAGGCTATCCTTGACATTGCATTGTCTGTACTGTGATTCCTTCCTTGTTTGCTTATTGGCTGTTATAAATGACACTGACATTTTTAGCTAAATTTTAGAGTAGCCTCTTTAAGGAAATTAAGGGGATTGAAGGTCTGAAATTGCAATTGATGTATTTTGACTACTAATGCAATTTATAGTTACAAACACTTTAGAGTTCCAAACAACCCATATTCCAGAGTGTTTCTATCTCAGAGGGTATACTGTATTACAGTGTTGATGTAATATGAAGGTATCGACCTTGCCTAAATGAAAAAGTTAAACCAAACATGGGTTGACTGCACACAATTCATGATAAAAACGACTTAATACTTGGATTGTCATTTACTGTACTTTTGAAATGTTGTTAGTAATGGTTTGCCATAATAGGACTCAACTGTACTAGTTAGCTCACAGTATCCTCAATAGTTGAATAAAAGGAAACAAGAAACTATGAAAAGTAATTTAGAAAGTATGTTTTCTTGAAATATCGGCCCATATCTTACTTTAAGCTTGCATGCATTATGAAAAGGACATCCATTAAAAGCCATAGTGCAAATGCAGTTTGTGGTAAGAGGAATAATTTCCCTTGTTGTGGTCTATAATTAATTCATTCAAATACGTGAGCCAAATCCTCGCCACATTAATTAAATATTTATAGAAGTGAGGGTTTTTTTTGTTCTTAATACAAAGAATACTGGTCTCACATTGAAATTTTAGATTTTGCCCCATTGTAACCAATTTTAAACGCAATGAGCATACCCACATTCTTAGCCTCATTTCCTGTAGTAATTGCCCACACATCTTTATTTATTATAAGTGCTCTCTGGCATTTCTGACCGTCTGGAAGGAAAATGGCAAAGCTTAATCCATAACATTCAGTCTAATACTCTCCGAGAACTTTATTAATTATAGCTGAATGCCATTTCCAATTGTGTTAAAGAGCTCCTCTTGTTTATTAAGAGGGGAGAATTTACACATGGCGCTAAGCTTGTAAAAGGAACTGTTTATGCATTCCCCAGAAGAATTACTAAATTGACTAATTTCTCAATTCAAAGTGTAATGATTTATAATGAGATTTCTCACTTACCTTCAAAATAATTGTCGGTAGCTGTGGCAATCCCAGTACTTTCTTATGTTTTGAAAGACATACGACTTGGTGAAAAGAGAAAGTTAAATTTATGGCCATGATATACCATATACTGTATGTATGCGTCTAGTGACCACTTATTATTGTTATTACCATTCCCCTGTTGTTACAGCATATAGAATAGAGCTACTTTATAATACTGAACATTTTGAAGTGAATTTTATTGTGAAATATTAATGTAATTTTCTATTCAGGAGAGTTCCTGGGGTGAAATTCTTCTCAGGCCTGTTCTTTTTTTCTAGGTTTCACTTACTGAATGTTACTTAGAGAGTCCTTCATAGACACTTTCCACCAGCGTATTCAGTTCATTATTTCACCACCTACAACTAAGTGTGTAGGCTTGGTAGAAGCAGGGCCATAATGTGCTCTGGCTTCAAATGGGAGGTGAACGAACATAAATAAATGACAGAAATGACAGAACAGCAGTGCAGACGTGTCCCTCTGAACAGGTCAGAACAGATCAGGCCGCTCGTCACTTGGCAGAAAAACGGGCTCCGTGTCACCGGAGGACAGTCATCCTCTCCAGCTCGGCCGTGTGTCCTGTATCGCGAATCCGCTGGAACGAGACGACGCCGCGTGTCGGGGCTTCTCTTCTGGCCGCCCGTGCATGCGCTGGCCGCATGGCGACCGATGACCACTGTCGCCCCAGGCACAGGCGCAGGCAACCAGCCTGTCCAGCTGGGATTACCGCTCAGATCTGGCAGCCGAACCGATGCGGCCCGAGAGGCCCTTTTTCTCATAACTGCATCGGTAATTTCTACAAGACCGAAGCATGATTTGAATGTTAAACACTGGAGGGATTTGCAGCGTAAATAAGGATGAGGGCCCTGGTCAAAGGGCATGGGCGGATGTTGGTTCCTTTAAAGGCTCTGTGGGTCTGGTGCTCCAATTTTCTCTCATGTCACTATAATGAGTATACCCGGCTGCTAATCTAATAATCCTGCAGCGATCTATATTCAGCAAGGACTTTTTTTTCTGCTTACGAGTGATATCTACTGCACCAAACGGACTAGCATGGCAGCTTGTTGACTAGCATTATAATTAGGGCTGTCAGTTAAACGCGTTATTAACGGCGTTAACGCAAACCCTCTTTAACGCCGTCATTTTTTTTCTCGCGAGATTAACGCTGTGTAGTTTTTTTTTCACATGCCATTGCAACAACTAGTGACGTTAGAGAACTACAACACCACACCGGATCTAGCTAGACCGGAAACAAAACAATAGCCACGCTGTTTGGGAGCAGCCGGGTAGTAGGCTAGCCTAGACACGTTACTGTTTGAGTGAAGGCGGGCGAAAACGAAAACGAACGAAAAAATGGATGGTAAAAAACAAGATTTTGAACGGAAAGTTCTCATTTAAACAGTTGCCAAATGGTTCGCTTGATAAGACAAAAGTCTTGACTGCTATGTTCACAGCAAACCTTATTAAGCCATGGTTTAACTAAGCCATGGTTTAACTGCACTATAGGCTGTGTCCTAGAACCTGTACTTTCTAATTTCATTTTGTATCGCCGAGTCCTCGTTTACCTGAAATGTGCACTTTATAATTTTATTTTGTACTGCCCTGTTTGCTAATGTTGTTTTCAATAAAAGAAAACATTTGCATAAAGCAAGTCAATCCACTTTTCCATGTTGATAAGAGCATTGAAATAATAATAATAATGGGACAAAAAAAAATCAAGCGACATTTAGAATAGATAAATTATGCGATTAAGGGTGATTAATTATGAGTTAACTATGACATAAATGCGATTAATCGCGATTAAATATTTTAATCGTTTGACATCACTAATTATAATGCATAATTCATCTGCTTTAGTTTACAGCGTACAGTTTATGGGGTTACAGAATTTCAGCCCACCAATGAGTACCCTGCAGTCTGTAGTAATCTTCTGTGCAACCGATTATTTGGCAAACCCGGGGCTAAACGTGTTTCCCAATATGAAATCTCATAGTTTTTCAATATGTTCTTTAGTTTGCCATTTTATTTCAATGATATTCTGTATATCCACAGATTGCTCAATTTTATTCTTTATATATTAAAGTCAGGTTTATTTAAAGGGTCTTTTCATTTTAGTGTCTAACGCAGCCTTTTATTAAAGCAATAATTTAGTTGTGGATAGATACTTGGAGATGCTTGAAGCTACAATAGCAAAATTGTCAAAAAGGTCTAGTGAGACTTTGGGTCTCTTAAATTATTGATGAAAAAAGCTTCAGCAACAATAGTTGACTCTCTGACTCTCTCTCTCTCTGGCCTGCAAGTTTAAACAAAATGCTTAAACTCAGTACTTTTATTCGGGCCAGTAAAATGTGAATAAACTGCCTGTGAAGGCCTGTACCTGTGCTTTATACTTTTCTCCACAACGCAGCCTTGGTTTGGTTGTCTCTGCAGGACAAATCACACAAACTGAATACAGGTTTGAAGTTAGATAGCAGGTCACAAGCAGGAAAGCCTCTGGGAGGTTTTTTAATGGAAGCACAAGAGAATAGTAGGGTGATTTCCTTTGATTCTGCTTTTTTGAAAGTAAGTAATACATTTTGCTGTGCTCAGAAGAAAATGTGTGTATGCCTTTGAAGACAAAGAGGGCAATATAGCAAACATTGCCCTACCTCCGCAGGGAACAACGGGCTACTGAATCATACAACCCTTTTGCATTTGCACTTCTCATGTACCACAATACCTCACATTAACTTTCCTAATGGGAACGAGTACTTTTTAGAATGACCAAAGCTAAGTGCCTTTGGGCTTAGATGTTACTTGCATGGCAGAAGTCAGAGGATAGCCAGGTTTATTGATTCCTGGCCATGCCAATGCCAATTTCATGTTTGCAGTTTGCCTGCACAAACTGTACGTGAAGTGTCCTCTCACTAAATGTGCTGCTTTAGTCAGTGGACTGCAGAGGGCACAGAATTGGCGTCCGGCAGAATGCTTTTTGGTGCCTCACGCTTCTTAACTGTCCTGAACTGAATTGAGGCCGAGTGGTTAAAAAAAAAAAGGAAAGCCATTTTCTTTCTGCAGTAAACTGTGTTTTTGTGGACCTGCAGGGGGCAGTCTTATTTTATTAACCAATTAGAGACCAATATTCTATTTTAGTGCCATGTTCTATAAAATCCCTTCTTTCGGAAGAGACCTTGTGCCTTACTCAGTATTGTCGTTTGTGTTCCCATGGCACTGTGTTCCCTGGTGTCTGGAACACTTATTATCAGACCTGCATCCCTCAGTTTATCTGAATGAATATATAATTTGTTTTTTACCTCAGTTGATGTTTGGTTAGTGTCCTGGGGAAAATTGTACCATGTTACTGGCCACATTGGTAGTGGTAAAGGTGAATTACCCGCCCCTCATTATAAAGGGCTTTGAAATGACTGTATAAATGAAGCAATTAGCATATGCTATCACTGTTAACAGAAAATGCATCTCATGCATTTATTATCTAAAAACAGTGTGTCTTAGGGGGGCACAGCATTTAGTTGCAAAACATTTCACTGTTCTGTTCTTTGTGAAGTACACTGACACCACCCAGAGGCAATTTCTGTCCGTTTCCTAATCTTATGTGAGATAGGTTTCTTTTGTTAATGAGACTTACAAAGCCATGTGCCCCGTTTAATTACTTTTATTCATGAGACTAATGATAATGTCTTTTTTTATGTTCCTTTTCACTCTGTCAATAGTAAGTTGCTGCGGTTGTGTTTGATACTGGAGTTTAGGTATGTACTCATTTGTCCAACTTGTTTCTTTGAGTGTATTTGTATGAGCATCTCACAAACCAAAGCTTAATCTTGGTGGATAATGAGTGCAGCCTTGACAATATAAAGAGACAAGCATACAGCGCGTTCGGTGTGAGTATTCTCTGCTTTTGTCGTATTACAGTTTAAGATGCTCTGACTTGATTGAAAGTGTCTTCTGACACAAGACTCCAAAAAATAACCTAAATGCAGCTGTATCCATTATCTGATGCCTCCAACAACGCCGGGCGAGAGATAATTATCTCATAACTCAGTAAGCACAGCTGTCGGCAAGGTCAAGTCTCATTTATGTATGGCATTTTCACTTCTCTCCCTTTCACTCTGCATGGTTGAGCTGCCCGATTGCTTGGCCACAGTGATGAATATTAATGGCTCTGTTTGACAATTATATGAAAATTAACTATGTATTAACTTGCTGTTTTGTTTTTCCCTGTTTTTTTTTTTGGGGGGGGGGGGGGGGGGGGGGCATTGCATGAACCATTTCCAGGCCTGTTTCACTGCATTTTGTATGGTATGCAGAGAAAACATATTTACCAAAGGGACTTTGGAAAAGTTAGTGCATACTGTGAATGTGGAAACTAAAGGATAATATGCAAAATAATGTTTTACAGTTACAACATCCATTTTACCGTCAAAGTTCTGTAGGGATTTGCAGATGGGAATATCTGCATTAAATATTTTATATTAGGTCACTCAAGCTGCTGCCGTGTTTTGCCACTAATGAGCATGCAGTGGAAATAATGCACTGTAATACTACATAATTGTATGTCTGACTCTGGCCTGTGCTAAAGCTAGTTGGAAATGTCAGGTCGTTGTATTCAGTTGGAATCATTTTTATTCAGTTCTCACATTTCTCAAAGGTTATCCTTAAAGTATGACTTGTTCAAAACAGCTGTCTTCAAATGCACAGTATTGTTAAGCCCAGTTCTATTTTGCCTTCTGACTTACTGTTGGATTTAAGCCTAGGTAAAATGGTGGCACTGGGTACACTGTGTACAGTATTCATTGAAAATAAGTGCATAAGTGCAGTAGACTTTCTGCAGATAATATTTTCATTCAGAAGTCACATTTCACTCTTTGTCTTAAGAATGAGCAAGTGTCCATCTGGAATGTGGTTACATAACTTATCAAATGTTGATGGGCTATAGTATGTATTCATAATTTCTTAATCATGATCAGAGTGGTCATGATCAAACCTTTATACAGTAAATCAAACAGGAGAATTAAAGTTGTGACTTGCCCTTTCCACTTCCATGAGGCTGTGTTGGGTGGAGTTTATTATTCCGTGAATAATTTGTTAAATAAGTGATTTGAACCTTCAAAGTACTCATTTGAGCCCTTTGCTACTAAACCATGAACATTAATTCTCAAATATATCCCTCAGAATACTGAAAGTGCCCCAGAGCTTGGTTATTTATTTATTTATTTACTCACTATCTCACTTGTGATCGCTTACAATCACTTGATCATTTAAGTCATATGGAATAATTTCAGAATATGAGCAGAATACTGCTAATGACTGTTATGTTTCATTTCCCACATTGTGCATACAGGCCAATTATTTGTGTGTGCATTATTTGTAAAATAAGGCAAGTAAAACAAGATTATATTACAAAAAAAAGCTAATGTAACATTTTCTATATTCTATTGAAACAGCAAAGGTAATTTCTACATGGCGTTTAATAACAAGAGCATAACCTGTTTGGAAAGTTGAGTCCTGTATTTCAGTATAAAATGTTTTTGGTACGTGCCATTCAAACAGAATGGCATTGGGGGAAGGAAACATTTCAATGGAAAAAAAGGTCAATGTGCCCTGTTATGGGGGAGGCATTAGCATGTGAATCCTTTCAGTTCTGTCATTGGTTTGATGTAATTTTGGTTTCATCAATATGCTACAGCTTCCAGGCTATAGATTCCCGTTGCTACCCTACTCCTCTTCCCGATAATGATAATTACTCCAGGTCAGATTTCGACTTGAAGCAGGTGAAATTAATCATATTCTTGCCTCTCAGCTCCCCTGCCCCAGAAGTCCTGCTGTGTTTTCACTTTATGGATCTTAGGCGTTCTTTTTTTTTTTGCTGATGTGTGTAAGTGTGTTGCTGGGCTGCAGCCAGGATATGTGGGTGGGGGAAGGCAGTGAGGTTTTGTAGGTCTGTACAGTATGTGCTTCTTTCGGGACGACGAGTGGTGTCATTTTACTATGAGCAACACTGTTTTGAGTGTAGAAGTGCACGCTGCTCTCCTACCCACTGAACCAAATCCTATAAAGGAGACATCTCTGAAAACCTAAAAAAAAAAATATATATTCAAAAGTACAAAGAATGCTCAAATCATTAATTATTTAGATACAAAGCTTAATTATTCAGTTATAACTATACGGGGAACCAGGATACAATTGTGCACTGCACAATTGCACTGTGGGCGGGGGAGACCCCTCCGTAAAGTGCATGATGATGGATAATTATAGTTTTCAGATGGAAGTACCAGTACCTTGTTTCCACAGAATGTGAAAGCAGACCCTGTGAAATGTTCACAGGTGTCTGCAGCTTATGTCTGAGAGCTTCTTTCAAAGCCCCTCTGCCTTATTACATCTAATTCCTGAGAGACGGTATGGCTCATAAATTGTTACTGCATTTTAAACACTTTTCACCATATTTTCCAGAAGATGCCTTTCGACAAGAATACCCATGGGTTGATGATGTTCAGCTGTTCTGGGACTTTTGTTGTTGTTTTTTAAGGTATCAAGTAGGAGTGCAAATTTTCATCTGTCCATTCCTGCTTGTCAGAGTTTGTTTGATTTTCTTTATGATTTTCTTTTTTTTTGAGAGATACAATCTGAAAAGGCTGGGGGGATATCAGTGCCATGAACTGGGTAGCGAGTGCATGTTTGCATCTGAAATGATGCTGTGCTTGTCAGGATTGTTTGTGAGCTGAAAGATAACACCTTATTGCTATATCAACAACAGCAGGGCAATACACAGTGCAGTATAGCTTGTCTACTGTAAACTGCCTTGGTTGCCCTTCCCCATCATATAAAGTATGTTTCACACCCCCAATGAAAATTTATGCTCACCAGACAGCCTGAGCACAGCGTAGAATATACGGGTCATGACCAGCCATGAACTCTGGCCAATGAAGGCCTGTCTCACTGAGACTGAAAAAAGTACCTGGCACCTCTTCTAAAGAATGCTGCCAGAATGGAAAGTGGGCCCTGGACAGACTGAAAGTGGATCCTGCATATGTGGAAGATATGATAGAATACACAAATTTCGTAACTTTTTTTGGTTGATATAAAAAATCTGTTAAATTGCAAGATTTATGTGGGGCAGATTTATAACTGCATGTAAAATAGTATGGAATCATATCTGCACCAAAATTCAAATGAAAATGCAAATCTGCAATTCGTTTTCATTCCATGTGTGCAAACATCATGACATAATTAAAATGAAAATGCAAAAAGCCACTTTGTGGCAAATTTTCCAGTTAACGTATACACTTTATCTGACAATTAGAAAATTTTAATGTAAATCCATTTCACATAAAATTTTTCTCGCCCTCTGACACAACTCTCTCACTGGGCTACAATAGAAGTCAACGGGGCAATGACCTCCCGTTGGAGTTTACTAGCTAGTAGCCTACAGCAGAACTATTTGTAACGCAGTGTTTGTAATCATCATTTGTAATAATTTACATTACCTGCGCAACTTCAGCCTCTCTCTCTTCTCTTGCTCTCTTATCATCCATCTCTTGTAGTTCCGTGTCCGTGTATTCTGGCTCAAATCTGTAGCCAGTAACGTCAGTCAAAATCGGATTCTTCGTCTTCGTAATCATTATAGTAATCCATCATCCAAGTTTTTTTGTGCAAATTGTAGCCTACGTTGCTGCAGGTAAACAAACACAGACTGCTCACATAGATAGTTTCGTAAACGGCCGGCACACCTTCCCGCTCCCCCACCCCCGACACATAGTACTCCACGGGAGCAGCGAAAACAAGCAACAGAGAAATGCTTACGTCCAAGCCATGCCAAGCACGTAAAAATGTTCGGATTGAGATACATTTCACAGGAGAGCATACTGAGACTGGTAACAATACACCCTGAGCTTCCCGTCTCATTTATCGTACATGAAAGCACATTTATCGTTGTTTTCCATAACATTTAGAATTGCCCCGTTGACTTCTATTGTAGCCCAGTGAGAGCCTACAGGAAATCTGTAGCGAGCTCAATACTGGACCGATCAGCGAAAATATGGTCTCAATGTGTCAGGTTCATGGAAGACAGACCGCAAATAGGGTCCAAGGTCCAAAATAGCGAACTTATCCTTTAATTGAAAATGCAAAACCACATTTGAAATAGCAGTTTGTTATTGTAATCGCATTATCTATGACAAAAAGGAAATGATAATTCAAATTGCTATTTAACATTTAATTTTCACGTTTTTGTGGCACAATGGTAACATAAATCAAATCAAATGGCATTGCTTCCGTTAACATAATTTTTGTATGGTCACGCAAAAATCCTGTCAAAATTCAAATACGAAATGCAAAAGTCAATAAAACTGTGTAGGCAGGGGCTTGAAGAAAGGGGCATTACAGTCAAGTTAATCTGATATCCAGTCATTGTGCCCAGTAAGCCTGGGAAGCTCTGGGAACCATATAGTGTTAGCGTATATATTTGTTAGCTAACATAGAGCTCCGTAGTCCCGCCCCCTCTTATCCCTGGCTGGTCCCGGAAGACTGCCGGAAGCCATTACCTGCCCCACTTCGGGATCTCTGTCACCCTTATCATGATATTATGGCATTGTATGGACCAAACTTTAACATATATGTGATACAAAGTCAATTATGTACTCACCACCGCGTTTAGATCAAATTTGAATCGTATAATTGACGGAGTTTGAGAAACATAACTACACTACTCAGAATCCCCGGTCGTACATTGCAGGCTCCCGCTTTTGCTAGCTAACGCAGTAGCTACCAGCCGCTCTGCTAGCGAAAATGGCTATCACTTTGTCTTATTATGGAAGTGAAACTAAGAGTATCACCAAGGGTGAGAATCACTATCAGTCTGGCCATGTCGAAAGTGTCAGCTTTATGGCTTTCACTTCAGCAGTGGTGGTGAGCAAGTGAGTAGCCCGGATGTTGTAGTCGTTTTAGTTGTTTTTTTAAAACGTGTTTGTTGTTTATTTGTTGCACATAATTTCAAATTACCAATTTTATTAATTATTAAAAAATGTGACAACCCCTCGCTTGGGTGTTTTGAACATGTAGCTGCCTGAATATAGAAAAAAACATTTTTTTCAGTCCATTGACTCCCATTGTATTTTTTCCCAAAAGTGGCACCAGACGTTCGTCACCAAAGTGGGCGGGACTACGGAGCTCTATAGGAGTTACCATGAAGCCTGTTGACAATACACCTGACAGGGATGCACATTTAAAAATAAGCCTGACAGTCATACTTAAAGTTATAGTACGCAACTCTTCCCCAACAGTCACATTTGTCGCCAAACATTTCAAAGTCACAACATCCCTTGGCCCTGCCCACAGAGAAAGAGACACACCCCCACCCCACTGCTTCCACAGACCTCGTTGTGTGAACGTGCAAGTCTTCAAGATACGATTGCAGGGTTAAAGACTGGTATTGACAGTAAAAATGTCATCTAAAAGTCCAGGTAAAACAACAGAATCTTTTCTGTTGTTGCAGAGTTGTTGCATAAAACTGAGTTCATGTGGCGTTAGTCTGAACCAGGCATTATCTGGTTACAGCTGGTATGCATGGCAACTTATAGCCGCATAGCCAGTTTGAGCTAACGCAATCTATATGACAGATAATGTTTGCAACCATGTCCATTTTCCAAGAACTAGCCCCCAAATAAAGTAATGTTATCAATAATAGCAACCTAGCTATTATTCATTATTGGTAATTGCAGTTGTCTGGCAAGTAGAAAGTCCATTCGTGTTGAAACGTTAGACCGTCCAGTAGAATATGGGAGCTCCACATCTGTCTTTTAGTCTTTAAACCAATTTCTTCCCGAAAATCTCGCCACCTTCTGAAATGAGCACCTATGTTTACTCCAGTTTTAAGGCAAGCTTTATCCAACTCTTTCCATGAAATAGTGCTGGTGTAATGAGTATGATTGCTAAAAACTAAGCTTGACCTTTCCCATGATATTTTTCTAAAAGAAAAATCGCATACTCCAGCTTTAACAAAAGAATATTTGACTAACCTTGACGCAACCTTACAGAATGTCTTCAGCAGCATTCCATACTGTTTGAACATACTGTAGTTTCTATTCATTAACTGTAAGGCAGTTTTATTATGAATGTCGACTGGTATCTTTGGTCGGAGGTAGTATTTATAATACTTTTATTAATACTTTACTAATCCTCTTTGATTTTAGCGTTCTGTAAAGTTTTTGCCAAGCTGATCCACTGAACGTGGGTATGTATTGGAGCCCAAAACTAGCTAGCTAGCCACCGCTCCAGTACCGCCACTGTTATTGGTTCCCCGCATGCCTCATTGGCTCATATAGCTTGGTAATCCTGCCTGTGTTGTAATAATCTAAGCATTAAGAAACATACAGATGAAAACAAACTAACATCTAGGGGTAAACAATTTTTGTAAATTATACTTTTATTTAATCATAGCCTACATCATACAAAACATTATAGGTACAAAACAATCCACCGTCTTTGGTGGGCTACAGGTTGTAGGTCCCATCTGACCACTGTTCCAGGCTTGCCATGGACTAGCTTTGCTCTGCACATAGGCCTAAGCCTATGAAATAAAGGATTAGAAATAGTGTAAAATAAATAGCATACAGTATTTAAAATAAATTTTCAATAACTCTATTATCTTTTACCATTTTCTCCCTGAGAACTACTGTATTTAAAATACATGCTATATCTATTATTTTATTATGACGTCACGTGGCGCTGTAATGGCGATATGTAGTCCAGCTGTCTCTCGTGTTCGTGTTTGTTCATTTGAATGTGTTTTGTTGTGTGGTGGTTTTGTCTTTTGTTTTTTTCATGCACTGTGTGTCTGTTGTGGGACAGGGAAGCGGACTGGAGATTTTTCGGGGCACTCCTGCTGCTCGTTTTTATAATATTGCTGAATTGTCTAGCAGGGATGATTTTGTTTGTGGTCGTCACCATGGAGACGCATTCGCATTATGCTCGGAAATGTCCGTTGCAGCCACGGAGTTTACCATCGCTCTTCACCGGAGTTGAAGATGTCGGGACTGATTCGGGACTGCGGGCAATCTTCAAAAGGCAACCAGGGAAGGAGAAGATAATGCGGGGGAGGAGTGAGGCGGTGACTGGGAAGGCTGAGCTCCGTTTCGACAGTGGACAGAGACCGCAACACTGCATGTAGCCTATGAAGGAAAGTCGTAGAGGCGCCAAGGCGGAGTTTGTGTGTTGGACTGGTTGATGACATTGGACATCTCGGGACAGCGGGGGCTATTTTAATCATGACGTTTGGCTGTATATATATTGGTATTTTATATGTTTGTTCGTGTGTTGTGGGTCTGCCCCACTGTCCGACTTTTTTGTTGTTGCTGGTGGCTACAACTGAAGTTCCCTTTCGGGAAAATAGAAGTTATTCTATTCTATTCTATTCTATTCTATTAAAAGCAGACCCATAACAATTCTTCAAGCATATCAGTATGTCAGCACAGTTTGCATAAGTGGGTGTACAATATGTACCTACTGTTTATTTCCCATTTTAAATATTGTAGGCAATGTGTACAAAATTGCATTATATAAACCTCTCACATGTGCCTTTCTGCTTATCACTTCATGCTGAACACATATTTTACCAAGGTTAAGTAAGAAATTACTATCACATCCTTCCAAATATAAATGCTAGCGCTGGATCGAGGCAGCTAACATAACATTTTACTACATTTACTCCAGCCGCAAACAGCCATATTTAAATGAGAGATGTTTGGAATGGTTATAGTGTAAGAAAACGGTGAAAATGACTGGCAGCAATGTGACGGCATGCAAACAATGCCGTTTTTTTGGGGTATTTTTTTTAGTGTAGGGTATAGGCTACTATTACACTAAACGATTGGGATGTAACGATTCACCAGCTATGGCTGCATCAATTAAAAAAACCCTGATCCAATTTAAATTTTGAGGGAAATCCGGCAAAAATCGATAGTCTTCACAAACCGAGAATTATAAAGGAACCAGACCGTCTCATGTGTGTCTAAGCCCCGCCCCTCACACTGCTGCCCAAGTCCTATCTCCTTCTTCGCATCTGTACACAATAATTTTTCCTGCCTGTATGAAAATGCCAGATCCGCTGTTTCATGTGCCAGCGAGTCTTAAATCTTAAGCCAGTCGCAAAAACAGTACCGGAAATCTCGAGTTATGGATATTCCAAACACACCTGTACGTGTCTTGCTAAAATGACAGCCGTGATCTTATTGATTCAATGTCTTTTAATACCTGCTTTCCTTTTGTACAAAAATGCACCTGCAAATACCTTTCAAAAGCTTCCTTTCGGGCTTAGTAACCTTCCTTCCTTTCGGGCTTAGATGAAACCCAACTTTTCCTTACACAGTGAAAGCAAATTGCCTACTGTGGCCTAGAGCAGACAACTTAAAATACATTGATAGGATCACTGCATAAAATGAAGAGTTTCTAGAAGATATCCAACCTGTTAAATGTCAGTGAAATTTGGTGTTTCAGTCATGAGTGGTAGTTTCATGTGTCAACGCGTATATATACAGAAACTTCTGACACTCTGGGCCACGTCTGGGATCGGGGATTTCTGGACAGCTTTCCTTTTAAGAACAGGAATACTACTGTGTAGAGGGTGACGAGCACTGGGGATATGACACTGCCTTGTGGAACCCCTGTGTTGGTCGTGATGGGGGGAGAGTGTGCCGTGTTACGTGTTACTTACTGTTTGGGTGCATTCGGTGAAAAAAACTGTGTATCCAGAGGATGATGTTGCTGCCGACCCCAATGTCCAGTAGTTTATTTAGCGGGTTTTTGTGTGGTTTGACTGTGTTAAATGCTGAGAAGAAGTCTACAGACAGTATGCGGGTAAAGGGTTTTGGCTGGTCGAGGTGTGTGGAGATGATGTGGGTGATGATGATGATGAGATATAGTAGGGTATCCTCAGTACTGCGCCTTGCCTTGAATGTGAACTGTAGTGGGTCAGGTTTGGTTCTGACAGTACAGTCCATTCCAGGCTTTTGATGATGATAGAGGTCAGGGCTATCGGCCTGTAGTCGTTGGCAGAGCTTGGTTTTTGGGTCTTGGGTAGAGGTATTATGGAGGATGTTTTCTAGGCAGTTGGGATGTGATGCTGATCCAAATAAATTTGGAATAAAGTTCTGAATATGGAGCAGAGTTGGTGTCTGCGCTCCAAGAGAACTCCTTGAGCTATGTTAGCTCAGTGTCAAGTTTTCCAGTTTCTGAAATCTGCTCAAAGTGAGACCAAATGGCACTTTTTCTCTTCCATTCTTTGTGAAGAATTTCAAGGAATGTCAGTTCGATTTTTGGCATTCACACAAGCAGATGCCTGTGAGAGCTGATCAAGGAACAGGTTTCGCACGTCCATATCACAACCTCACTGAATTGTCAAAACTGACACCAGATCAGCACTAATACTTTTAAACACAAGCCTATGATAATCACAGTGAGAAAAACAATGAAGGGAAACAATGCCACATTACATTGCTCTCAGCCCACTCCATCAAAATCCAGGCGATGTGCGATTGTACGGGACAATGGCTATCCATTAAAAAGGAGCTGATAACACCTATATCAAACCTAATGCGCAAATTGTCATTTACACCTAATGCGTGAATTGTCATTCAATGGAAAACTCACGCACTGCAATAGACGGACTTTTGAGTTCTGAAAATGCGCTTCAGACGTCATTACAATACAGCTGTTTATCTAGGAATACAGCCTGTAAGTAAATAAAATGGTTTGTGACTGAAAAAAGTTCAAAACCTTGTCCAGTGAATATTGCTTTTATTGTTTTTCAAATAGCCTAGGCTACAGCGGATTTGCTGTGCATACAGGTTTTTTTCTATAGCCTATGGTTAAAAAACGGAGATAAATGTCATCATGTTAACTGAATTGTAACCTTAGCTATTCTTCGTCCTTCATATTTTTTAAATTACAGTGATTGTTGGGTACTTTCTGGCTATATTTTTAGGATCTCTTACAGTATCCACAAGGTTATCCATATAGACTCCTCCAATCACTGTTGGCGTTTTGTCTATTGTTACACCCGTGCACACATAGCTCCGCGAGCGGGGGTATTGTAATCACTTGCGTCTGTCTGTCTGTTACTGCCTTAGCGCCGACAGTTGCGATCTTATTTGGATGAAACGTTGCACATAGACAGGCAGCCACCTGAATGGCTTATATATCCTATATATCTTTCAAATCGGTCAACTACAAGTATTTAAATTTTATTAATTTTCACCATTGTCTAATGAATAGACGGAGGAATTGACAATACACATTTTGAACGCAGGAGGGCGCACATGGGGGAAAGGAACACTTGCAGATTTTGTTGAAGGCATGTCAGAGAGTGTGGAACTGCAGAGGTGGGAGGAGCCAAGAGTTGCTGCAACCAGCCAACCAGCACAAAGCAACTCTCAATTTTCCCATAGGCTATAATGGCGAAACTCCTGCTACCAAACTATTGGGTTGACAGTTGTGGTTTACAGTCATATTTTCAACACGGTTATACTCACAATACATATAAGAATAAGAATCAATGCGTTATTTTACTTGACACGATTCAATAACGAAGTTGAGTTTTACTCATCTTAAGAAGACTCTAGTTGGTCAATATATGACTCAACATGACATTCGTGGAACGCGTACAGTTGATTAATAGACTACAAAGAGCACGTCCATAAAGTAGGTTTAACCATCTATTGTTTTAACTTCTACGCGGTTACTGAACACATTGAACTGCATAGGATGATAGGTATGGATCTTTTTTCTACAGTCTATGGTATGGATCCAGCTAGCACTTCAGCATAGAAGGTCTCATAGCTGAGGTAAATATAACCAATTCCCTTGAGTGTACAACTACACAAACATTATGGAAATTCCATGAAGTTGCTTATGTAGCTAGCTAGATAGCTCATTATAAATGCATTAAATGTCATCTATTTGGTTTGCTTGAAAAACAATCAATCTTGCAGTGAACTAATAATCTCAAACACAAATAGCTAGCTAGCTGGTATGAGATTGTAGGCTATAATTTTTTCTTGCTAGCTTTCCACTGTCCGGTAGTTATATTTATTTAGTTCAGAGGGATTTTTTTAATATAAGATAAAACCGCAGGAATATAGAAATTGCTGCTCATTATAACATTAGCTAGTTAAGCGAATGTTAAATTGTACACTTTCCTTAGATGCAGTTACACTAAGTACTTTCTGAGTTTACTTTTCATGTAGCTACTCTGTTATGTGAGCTCAGGACTCGATTCGAGTTAAATAAAAAATAAAAAAACGATTTTGTGAGCAGCTTGCACGGTACTTTTGCATGGTTATCCTTCAGGTGCCACCGGAACAGTAGCCTGCTATCCATTACTACTAGCACTAGTTATGATTCATGAGTTCATGATGAACAAAAGCCTGCACCCACACTGGACCTTAATGATAATAATTATAATGCCTTGCATTTTTATAGCGCCTTTCTCACCAACCAGTGACTCAAAGCGCTTTACAATGATGAGGGGGAAACTCACCTCTACCACCACCAATGTGTAGCACCCACCTGGGTGATGCAACGGCAGCCATTTTGTACCAGAATGCTCACCACACATCAGCTGAGGTGGAGAGGGAGAGAATGATTTTACCAATTAAACAGGGGGATGATTAGGTGGCAGATTGAAAGAGCCAGATTGGGAATTTAGCCAGGACACCGGGGAAACCCCTACTCTTAAGTGTCATGGGATCTTTAATGACCACAGTGAGTCAGGACCTCGGTTTAACGTCTCATCCGAAAGATGGATAACTGAACTTACTGAATAAGAGGCCCGCTAGCCTAATGCTGCATTCATGACAATATTGGAGAGATGGCAACTATGAGCAAATACCGTTCGCGTCAGCTTTCAAGTCATAAATATTACTTGTGAACTTGTGAAATTTTTTTTGTACTCCGAATTATCCCACTTGACATCACCAGTGCAGAAATAGTCTACCATCTCTCCCATAGGATGTGAACGCAACATACAATGACCTACCAAGCACGTTGGCAAATTATGTGGTCAAGCGCAACAAATGATCTGGAAAAATTACTCTTGCTCATGGGATTTAACGGATTACCTGACAACATGTTAAGTCAGTAGTCAGTAGTACCTACAGTCGGGATCAAATGTTCAGCAAAGTTTGGCAAAATGAGCCAAAAATGGCGATAGTTAACAAAAACAAGTTTCCATCTTTTCAGTGATCTCAGAGACCCTCCCCAAATCTCTGGTGATCTTGGCTTTAAAGGGGTTCATCCGAGGTTAACGCATGAACACTTCCAAGGCTACGTTCACATTACAAGCAAATGTGGCCCATATCCAATTTTTTTGCTCCCATGTGAAACAGATCAGATTTTTTCAGAGCAGTGCAGACACAAAAATCTAATTTTTTTGTGATTATCCATGGTACTTCACTGCGCAGGCGCAGATCACTGTAATGTATGGTGTGGGTCATGTGTGTTACGTTATTTGTTGCATGCGGGGCTTTGCAGGGCAGATATCCGTTCACACTGATATGGGTCACTTACGAACATGAATGTGAACAGTCAAGGCAGAAACATCGGATCTGGGGGGAAAAATCTGAATTGAGCATTAAGCCCTGTAATGTGAACATAGCCCAAGTTGCTGTCGAGCAAGCGAGTCGTTCAAACCATAATTTGCATATGTTGTAAACGCTGCATAAGGGGAAATTGAGAGGTTCAGTGCACTGGACGGCATATTGTTTGCTGCAACTTTGCCAATAGAGTAAGCGGTTATGTCCGTTCAGTGGGCCTCATTCATGAAGCGTTCCTAAATATACGCGTGCGTAGTGCCTCCACGTTATTTTGTGATTAGCATAAATCCACGTCTATGAATTGCCTTAGACTGTCATTCCATTTAAAGGTCCATGCCTCAAAATCAAAGTTTTATTATGTAGATGTTCAATCAAGGAAAATAAAGGGGAAAGGGAAAGTTAAGGCCTAGCAGGAGATACCATGTACCATCAATGCAGGAACCACCTTCACACGAACTGTTAAAGTAGTAAAATAAATACATAAATGGATTGACATTAAATTGGAGAAGAAACGCATAGCTTCGCATCTACATCTGCATCAGACGAGCCAGCACATTGCTTTATCGCAGCCTGGAAATAAATTAAACGTTATTCATTTTGTAATTTTGTTGGGGTTCTGTGCGTGCGAGTT
The DNA here is from genome assembly GCA_029718625.1 of Synaphobranchus kaupii. Lineage (NCBI taxonomy): Eukaryota > Metazoa > Chordata > Actinopteri > Anguilliformes > Synaphobranchidae > Synaphobranchus > Synaphobranchus kaupii. The sequence goes on from CM056379.1 coordinate 24,625,550, forward strand.
GTGGTTTGAAATCGGGTAATCATAGGCTACCTTATTTTAGAATCTCTGGCGCATTGTAATTGCGGTCACATTGATGCGCGTGTCCCACTGAACAAAAGCCAGAAGCTCAGTTTACGTACTGGGATATTATAATATAGCCTGGCTACATTCTAACCGGTTAAAAAACTCAAGTTTATCCGGTTTTTCACCTGAACGCAAGACGGCGTTTCACCGACTTTTCAGCAGAAACGTTCACTGGGCTGTCTATGGCACCGATAACATAGCAATTTCATAAAAACCCCACTTTACCTCCGCCTGCTTTTGCATCTTGTAGGGGAACTGGATGTAGGCTGGAATTAGCTGGATTAAGCTGTTGACCACAATTGCAACACTGGCTACAGACATGTAAGCCACTTTAAAGCAAATTTTGTTCATTATTTAAATGTGTGTTTTAATTAGCATAGCCTATGTAAGGTCATGTAGAATTTCTATTTTTTTGCAATTTAGAAAAAATTGTAGGCTACTGGGAACATTCATTAGCCTACGTTATGGGTCTAATTAAACAGCTTCATAGCCTACAATTGATTAGTCGTGCTCAAAAAAAAAAAAATTCAAGGTGAATTAACTTTGGTAATAAATAGTGCATAAATTAATTTAATTTCCCTAATACAGACTTAACAAAAACAGCCTAAATAAAGTAGTAGTAGCATTGCAAAAACTGAGCATAGATATAACAGGGTTATTCTTGGCTCAAAAAGAGGCTTAGGTGGTGCCTAAGCGTGGCTGGTCTAGCTTGGTCATTGCAGCTATCTTAACACCTACCCCCCTTCTATTCCAGTTTTATGCTTTGATAGATACCAGTTTTGACATAGATTAACATAACACTGTCCTAGTTTATGCATTCTTTAGATTTTTCAATTTTATTAATTTCTCCATGGCTAAGAGGTCCAGAGCAGCTGCATAGGGTTGTCAGTATTAATTAATCACTTAATTTGTTCCAACAGGGATCTTGATACGTGGCTGGGATCTTACTTTAATTCCATTAAAGATGATTGCCAGTGCCTTCAAAATCATAAATGATACATCATAAAGGCAACTTTTTGAGGCAATGCAAATGGGCAATTTTGCCCACAAATGTAGGATTTTTTCACCATACTTTCTTAGAGGGCATGTTTGCCTCACTGATTATTATCGTCATCCTTTTTGCAGTTAATATTTCCCATCTACATTCCCTAAAATATTGCCTATTTATAAATAAATAAGTATACCAATTATAAATATACCTTGTTATCACAGGGTCAGTTGGGGGTTTGAGCCGTTAAAAGCCTAAAGAAAGTCAAGTATATACGCCATTTAAGAATATAAAAGAAATATGACATGCAGCTGTGCAATGATACATTCTACACAAATCAGAAGAATATTTCCTGTTTAACATTGAAAAACAATGTATGTCTATGGGAAGTTTTGTGAATGTAGCCCATTGACTCGAGTGGCTAACTTTTGCGTTGGTAGACCAGCAGGTACATCAGAATGCTGTAGGTTGCGATGGGAGGCAATAGTTATACCGGACAACAGCAGAATGACCAAAACAGAGACCATGGTGTGAGACTAAAACCTCTCCCTTCACTTTAATTTGAAGCAATAATCAATTTTCCTATTAAAACAAATAAAGTGTATTATTACACTGTAATATCTCAGTCATTTACTTACTTATTTTTAGTCTCCCATTTTTGAATTTCCTATTTGTTTCCTAATGAAATCTCTATTTTTTTAAATTTATTTTATGTATCATCCATCAGTCTCTAGTGTAAAGGTACACTATCCAAAGCAAACATTTGAAAAATTGTCTTGCAGCAAAGCTACTAATATGCCATCTTACATTACCCATGTGCCCCACCAGCTATTGTTTATCCAAATAAAATTAGCAGAAAATTAAGTCACCATCATATTCTAAATGCATTCAGTATACATTTGCCTTTCCATTTTACCTTTAACTTAAATATGGCTCCTACAAATATGTTTTCAGCTATAGCAGCCTTAACCATGTCATGCTGTGTCCGAATCAGCACCCTTACATAGCCTACTATTGAGTAGGCACGACGAGAAAGTTAAGTAGGCAAAAACATTTGTAAATGTAGTATACTTAAAACCCACGTATGATATACAGTGAGAACCATAATTCATTGGACAGTGACACATTTTTATGTGTCCGTTTTGTGGCGCAACAAACTTATTCGCTCTGACCCTGGAACACATGCTCTGTGGCTACTAGCTAAGATACTGTGTCTGGCTAACTGACGCCGCTGGCTGGGGGTGTATTTTAGGAATCACTAGTTTGTATTGAAATTATTGCATATAGCTCGACAAAAGTATGGATTAGGGCGAACCGTTCATAGCCTTTAAATGTCCGCACTGCACTGCCGTTGTGGCTACTAGCTAAGATACTGTGTCTGGCTAATTTTGCTGAGTCTGCTAGGAAAACGCAGCTTAACTCAACTGCACTCAATTCTCTCAAAATGAATAACATTAACTTACCATTCAGTGTTTATGAAATAGGAACAGTTCAGCCAAGTTGTCCAAGTTATTAATTCTGCGGTTTAAGTTTTTGAAACATATTAAATGTAGCCGACCTATAAAATCTCTTCACATCCTTAAATAAATTGTGACCATCATTTCACGTCATTTAACTTTGACTTCTTTCAACTTGGGAGTTCAACATCACCACTGCATTAGTAATAAATAACTGTACTCACGTTTACTTCTTGACACACAAAATGGAGAATACGAGGGCAGTGAATAGGCTTGTTTGCTCGAACATGCAGGAAGGCAGTTGCATAGGCTAATTGCACTAAATTGTCCGCAGGTGGGTTTCTCTGCAGTCAGGCTTGGGGTGGAGATGAGACGGAGCTGGGCTTTTGCAGCCTACACATGTAACGTTACCATGTCAACCAATTGTTTTCATTAGCGTCTTAATTAGCAACTCCAATTGCATAATTTATTTATTGTTTCCTCTCAATTGGATAATTAGTATTAAAAAACGAATAACAGCTAGGATCATTAACTTCCCATTGCCAAGTTGTCCAAGTTATTAAATCTGCGGTTGAAGTTTTTAAAACCTTTTAAAAGTAGCCTACCTATAGAATCTCTTCACATCCTTAAATAAATGAAGTGACTATCATTCCACCTGATTTATCTTTTACTTCTTTCAACTTGTTACAAGTTCAACATAACCACTGCATTTGTAATAAATAATAATAATAATAATAATAATACATTAAACTTATATAGCGCTTTTCAAGGTACTCAAAGACGCTTTACATTAAAAAATAAGTAAATAGATAAATAAGTAAAATAAATAAGATAAATAAGATAATTAAAATCCAAAAAAATTAATAAAAAGATTAGGAAAGTGTGGGGTAAAAACAACAAAAAAAAAAAAAAAAAAAAAAAAAAGGGGGAGGGGGGATTAGCTGGGGAAAGCAAGTCTGAAGAGGTGGGTTTTAAGGGCGGTTTTAAAGGAAGAGAGGGTAGGGGCAGCTTTGATGTGGGTTGGAAGTGCGTTCCACAGAGAGGGGGCGGAAACTGAGAAAGCCCTGTCACCCCAGGTTCGGCGCTTGGTCCTGGGGATTTGAAGGAGGTTAGCGTCACCGGACCTGAGTGAACGGGAGGGAGCATGATGGTGAAGGAGGTCAGAGAGGTAGGGGGGAGCTAGATTTTTAAGGGCTTTATAGGTGGTGAGAAGTATTTTGAAGTTGACTCTGTGTCTGATGGGGAGCCAATGAAGGTCCTGGAGGACTGGTGTGATGTGGTCTCTGGAGCGGGTACTGGTGAGCAGGCGGGCGGCGGAGTTTTGTACATATTGTAGTTTGTTGAGGACTTTGGTAGTGGCGCCGTAAAGAAGACTGTTGCAGTAGTCAAGCCTGGATGTGATGAAAGCATGGATGAGTGTTTCTGCAGCAGTGAGTGACAGTTTGGGTCGAAGACGGGCAATGTTACGGAGGTGAAAGAAGGCAGTTTTTGTGATCTGATTGACATGGGGCAGAAAGGAGAGGGTGGGGTCAAGGATGACTCCGAGGTTACGGACTTGGGTGGAGGGGGTGACAATGAAGCCGTCAATACTGAGTGAAAAGTTTTGTGCGGAGTGGATAAGGGAGTCTGGACCTATGATTAGGACTTCAGACTTATTGCAGTTTAGTTTAAGAAAGTTTGTTTGCATCCATTTATTAATATCAGTCAGGCAGGTAGTGAGGGTGGATTGGGTGGTAGCGGTGATGGTTTTGGAGGGGAGATAGAGCTGCGTGTCATCAGCATAGCAGTGGAACTGAAGGCCATGGCGGCGAAGGATCTGTCCAAGTGGGAGCATGTAGAGGATGAAGAGGAGGGGACCAAGCACCGAGCCCTGGGGGACACCATGGGTAACAGGAGCTGAGGTTGATTGACAGTTATTTATAGAAATGAATTGATGTCTGTCAGAGAGGTAGGATCTGAACCAGGAGAGGGCAGTGCCAGTGATGCCAAGGGTGGATTTGAGACGTGTGATGAGTGTGGAATGGTTGATGGTGTCAAAAGCAGCACTGAGGTCAAGGAGGATGAGGATGTTGAGGGAGCCGGTGTCAGAGGATAGCAGAAGGTCATTAGTCACTTTGATGAGGGCAGTCTCTGTGCTGTGTTTGGAGCGGAAACCAGATTGGAAATGTTCATAGAGGTCATTTGAGTCCAGATAGGAAGTGAGTTGCTTGGCGACGACTCTTTCCAGAACTTTAGACAGGAAAGGCAGGTTGGAGATGGGCCGGTAGTTGTTAGGGGAGACAGGGTCAAGACCAGGTTTTTTGAGTATAGGGGTGACTGCGGCAAGCTTTAGGGTAGAGGGGACAAGACCAGAGGAGAGGGAGGAGTTTACAATCTTGGTGATGAGTGGGCAGAGAATGGGGAGGCAAGCCTTGAGGAGGGTGGTTGGGAGCGGGTCCAGGGGGCAGGTTGAGGACTTCATGCCTGCAACCACAGAGGATAGGTCAGAAGGGGTGATGTTGATGAATGAGGAGAAGGAGTGTCCAGTCAGTAGCGGGGGGTCGGGTTCGGGTCCAGGGGGGTCGGGGGTGGCCAACTGGTTGTGGATTGTGTCAACTTTGTTTTGGAAAAAGGATAGGAAATTATTACATTTATCGACAGTGAAGGAAAGGGAGATAGTGTCCATGGGTTTGAGGAGTTTGCTGATGGTGGAGAATAGCACTCTTGGGTTGCCACTGCCAGACTGGATAATTCCGGAGTAGTAGGAGGAACGGGTGGTGTTTAGAGTGTCTTTGTAAAGATGTAGATGTTCTTTGTATGCCTCTGCATGGACGGTGAGACCGGTTTTCTTGGCGAGCCGTTCCAGTTGGCGTCCCTTGGACTTTAGGTGGTGTAGCTCATCAGTGTACCAGGGGGCGGAGTGTGTGAAAGAGACAGATCTGGATTGGATGGGTGCAAGCTGGTCCAGGCAGGAGGAGAGTGAAGTGTTGTAGATATTAACCAGTTTAGTGGGAGAAACATTCTGAGTAAAGGAGGAGTCAGAGATGACCTCAGAGAGGCATATGGAGAAAGAAGAGGGTTTGCGTTTCTGCTTCTCATAAGAGGTGGGAGTGTCGATTTGGAAGGTGATGGCCAGATGGTCAGAGATAGTGAGGTCGGTGCTGGACAGGTGGCTGATGGTGGTGCCGGTGGAACAGACCAGGTCTAGGGTGTGGCCTTTACTGTGGGTGGGGAAATCAACGTGTTGGGTGATGTTGAAAAATGCCAAGATTTCCAGAAGTTCTATTGCTGTTTTGCAGTCCGTGGAATCGACATGGATGTTAAAGTCGCCCAGGAGTAGAACGGATGGAGATATGGCACAGAGCTGCGTGAGAAATTCAGACAGGTCAGAAAGAAAGGCAGGGTTAGGCTTGGGGGGACGGTAAATGACTGCAATGACAAGGGGTTTGGGGCCAGACAGTTTAAAGGAAAGGGATTCAAATGAAGGGGGGGCCTGGATGGAAATTGCGCTAATTTTGATGTTAAGTCGGTGGATGATGGCAATTCCACCACCGCGACCATCCAGGCGAGGTTTGTCCATGTATGAGTATCCAGCGGGTGTAGTTTGATTTAGTGAGAAATAATCAGGTGGTTTTTGCCATGTTTCAGTGAGGCATAGGAAATCGAGTTTGAGGTCTGTTATAAATTCATTGAGAATGAGTCCTTTGTTATTGAGTGAGCGGGTGTTGAAGAGAGCAAGTTTGAGATGGGATAGGTATTTGATGGGTTGAGAAGCCTTGGCTAAGGCTCTCAGACAGACAGTGCGCACGTGCTGCTTGTGATGACGTCGTGCCGTTGAAACAGGACACCGACTGATCAGAGAGGGGATGGATTTTAGAGAGTAAATAAACCTGCGTCGGCTGCCTCTGTGGACATAACGGGGCCGACGCAGAAGTCCATGTTCCTTGATTGTGGAATTGTATCCTGGAGTGCTTGGGAGATATAAACGAAGGAGTTCGTTTGTGGAATAGCTGTTCATCATATTATCCAGTGGGGGAAATTAGCCTAGCTCCGCTAGCCACTAGCCAAGCGACGCTAGCCGGTAGCCCAGCTCCGCAAGCAGATAGCAGAGCGTTGCTAACCGGTAGGCTAGCGTCGCAAGTGGGTGGCCGCGAGCAAGGCTCCCAGAGACAGAGAGCTGACAGGCAGAGAAGGACAGTCCAGAGCATGTCAGGACACCAGGAAGTCTTGGGTCTTGCCTGGGCTAGCAGTCTGCTACCCAGGCTAACAGCGAGTGAAGGTGAGCTGGCCGACTACGTTAACAGCTCTGGTAGCAAAGAACAGTAGCTCACTGTGCAGGCAGCGGTCCTAGCAACAAAGGCTATCCGCACCGAGAACAGCAGGGAGGTTGTCTGGGGAAATACCTCACAGCGGTATTGAAGGGCAGTTTTAAGTCCATCTGTGATGGATCGATGGACGAATAATCTCTCAGCGGCAGTGGAGGAATATGATCCGACTGTGGTGGATCGATGGACGGATCCAAACAGCAGCACGGTCCACGCTTAGCCGGAGGCGTTGATAACAGCTGGTGGTAGCCGGTAGCAGGTAGCAGGTAGGTGCAGCAACAGGTAGACAGTCAAGGTGGTCAGGATTAGGACTCAGAAATTCAAATAAATAAGTTAAAAGTTAAAAAGTAGAGACGGAGAGGATAACAATGTTTGTAGTTAAAACAATTTAAAACTGGCAGCTAAACTAGCAACGATAAACTCGATAAACTCAGATATAAACTCCGATTAAGACGGAGAAGCGGCGAACAAACAACGCCAGCGTCCTCTCCACTTCACCTAAAGAAATGGTAGGTGCTGTACTGTAAATAACTGTACTCACGTTTACTTCTTGACGCACAAAATAAAGAATGTTAGGGAGAATGCGAGGGCAGTGAATAGGCTTGTTTGCTCGAACATGCAGGACGGGAGTTGCGTCGGCTAATTGCACTGAATTGTCGGCAGGTGGGTTTCTCTGCACTCAGGCTTGGGGTGGAGACGAGACGGAGCTGGGCTTTTGCAGCCTCCACATGTACTATGTCAACTAATTGTTTTTATTAGTGTTGTAATTAGCAACTCTAATTGCATTTTTTTTTTTTCCCTCTCAATTGGATAACAATTCACTTGATTGTGCCCTTTGAGTGCCTACAGAGCCCCAATGGAGGATAACAGTTGAATTAGTTTAAATCCCTACTACGTGGTTGTAATATGTACCTGGAATCTGCATGTCAGTGCTTACAACACTCCATGCTGCAGCCTTTTTGCCAAGATCTTGGTTTTTTAGTTTTTGTTTGATATTTCATCCCACCTCTCTCGTTCTCTACCATGAAGTTGCACAAACTTCTCATCCATTTTGAAACGCACCACTTCCATTCCATCAGCACGTGACCGGTGGACGGTAAAAATAAAAATATTTTTATTCCCACGGCAAGTCCGTCCTGCCATCGGCGATTTTGCTGTCGACTGCCATCTTGCCGTCGTTGTCTCATTGATAAAAATGACATCCAGTTTCGTCCTGCCGTCTACCGTCTGCTGTGTAAACGGCCCTTTAACTTCACTGCAGTAGTGATCAAACTTACAAGAATTAAGTGCTGGTGTGTGGTTGGCCTTTATCGAGCGAAATTCTATGATGCCGTATGATGTAGCTTGCAGAAGTCAATAGCACTAACCCATAAAATGATTTTAACGTTACTTGTTCAATCAAACTTCCACCTCCGTAACATTTCCAGATTCCACCCCTCACTGTCCCAGTCCAGCACCAAAACACTGTCCATGTGTCCACTTGTCCATGCCCTGGTCACCTCCCGTCTAGATTATTGTATCTCCATCCTTTCTGGTGTCCCCTCCAAACTGCTCAATAAGCTCCAAATGGTCCAGAATTCCACCACCCGCATCAGTACCCTTTCCTCGTCCGGTGACCACATCACCCCTGTCCTCAGAAACTTACACTGGCTCCCTGTCCAATTCTGGATTTAATACAAGGTTCTCCTCCTCACGTTCAAAGCACTCCATGGATTGGCTCCCTTCTACCTCTCAACTGAATTACACCCCGTTCCGATCCCTCTGCTGGTCTTCTCACCACCCCCCATTTCTGTCTCTCCACCGTTGGTTCCTGGGCCTTCAGCCGCACGTCCCCCCCCCCCGACTTTGGAATGCTCTCCCCCAACATCCGGCTTTTGAAGTCAATCCATCACTTCAAAAGCCAGCGCAAAACGCATCTGTTTACTCTAGCATACTCATAGTCTCTGACCCGATCCCTGCACAACACCACACCCCGACCCCTCTCAACTACACCTGCTTTCTCCCTTTCCTTTCTCATCCTATGTCCCTCCCTCCCACTTTTTATTCTGCTCTATGTGATCTCTCCTTACTTATTTTGTCATGCTTTTTCCCCCTCTACTCTGCAATGTGTCCTTGAGTTTCTTGAAAGGCGCAGATAAATAAAATGTATTATTATTATTATTATTATTATTATTATAACACTGCTAGGCAAATGCTTGTGTGACCTGAAATGGAGACCTGTAGGTAACATCAGTGCTCAGCTCAGGTTTTTATTGAGGCTGTGACCGAATCAACAGCCATCTATACTATTGAGTATTCTCTGTGCTAGTTGAGTGCACTGGATAAGAAAGTTGTTACAGTTTTTCTCAATCGTTTACACACGTTTTCTGAAAGCATACCTCAGTTTCTCAAAACTCTAAACACAAATCAAAGAACACACACACAAAACGCAAAACCCCACAAATCTCCTGCAAAATGAAACTTTGCCTTCAAAACAATGTTATGACTTCTCAAAATGGTATTTTGTGTTCAAATGACACACACAGACCATCATATGAGTAGACATTTTTAAGAACCAATTGAACACTGATGTGTTGAATGGAAAACACTAGTATGAATCCTTATCAGGAGAATTATGTGTTACGTGTTACAGTTACGCTTACTACTGTTGTGAAATATTACTGTGTAATGTTTTTATACTCAAATATAAAACAACACACAAATATACTGTAACAACAAAAATATTTCTGTAAATATTTTTTCACAACATACTGTAGCCTATACATCACAGTAAACACAACTGGATGTGTAAAATGATTTGTACAGAACAAACAATAGAAAATAGGCCTGTACAGTAAAAAAAAGAAAATAACTACCTGTCTGGCCAAAGGACCTCATCAACATCACAGGCAATGTTCTCCCTGCCCAAGCAGTGGGGGAAGTATCGCCTAGAATGGCGAATCAAGCCCTGAAATGCCTCAGCAGCTATATCGTCACATGTTTCCTCCATAGCCTGTAGCAGTGGTATCCGTGTATGCAGATTGCGCTCATAGACTATATTGAGGGTGGTCAATGAACCAGTTGCGGACCAGAGCAGCCCGGTGGAAACTTACGTTGTCCCAGATAACAATGTACCTGGGCTGCTCTGGGCCATCTATCTGGTGTGCTGGAATGATGATGTTGTGTAGTGTGTCCAGGAATGTGATGAGACGGGCATTGTTGTAGGGGCCAAGGGTGGCATGGTGATGGAGGACGCCGTGGTGGTTGATAGCCGATGACTTTCTGCCCCGGTGCCTTCTTTTGGCAAGGTTAAAACCCACCTCATCAATGAAAATGAATTCCTTTGGCACATTTTTCCATTCACAGTTTACTTTTTCAAAACAGCTCACACACAGCCCTTAACAGAAGACGAAATGACCAAAACACCATATGATGTTTGCAGAATGACACCACCTTCTCAAAACTTGTCACACACCCATCAAAACCAAACATTTCCATCAAAACCTACAATTTGTGCTCAATTGAAAATGTATGTTTTCTCATTTATTTAACAATGGATAACAAAATTTAAACTACAGCTATCAATATCAACCTCTGCAACCATCACTTCAACTTTTCTGCAGCACCCTCACAGTATTGACTGTTTTACCACTGACAACCATACTACAATTTGGGTTTTGTACTGAGCACTCTTACTTAGGGAATATACTGTCAGAAAGTATTTGAAATCTCTATAAAAAATTTGTATACAGTAAAATATTGTAGTTCTGTTTTTGTATTGCTGAATACTGTAAAGGATATTGTAAACAAGGACCTGTCAACACCATTGATTTACATTTGTTCTACTGTGTACAAAATGGCAAAGATTCTCACACAAAAATAAATATTTATTGCAGTCATGTTTCCACATTACATGTACATGCTGTAAGAAATCAAAATTACAGGCTTCAATATACAGTAAAAAGGTCAAATCTCAAACTAAAAAGTCCATAAAAGCAAATGAAAAGACCCTGTAAATATTCATTTTTCAAACATTATCGACGCGGACCTGACGATTAGGCCACATGTTCTCATCGACGTCACAGTTGATGTCTTCCATTGCGATGCATTGTGGAAAAAATCTTCTGGAATGGCGAATCCATCCCTGGCAGTCCTCTGCGCGGATTGCCAAGCATGCAGCATTCATTGCATCCAGCAATGACATTTGATCATGTGGCCTGTGGTCATATACTTTCCAACGCCAGCAGGAGAAAAACTCCTCGATTGGATTTAGCATTGGAGAGTAAGCTGGAAGGAACAGCATCGTCATACGTGGGTGGGCAGTGAACCAGTCATTCACTACTCGTGAATGGTGGAAGGCCACATTGTCCCAAATGATTACAAAACGGGACATGTCCGCCCTGAACAGGCCTCTCTCATGTGGCAGCACCAGCCTATCATGCAAGGCATTGAGGAACGTAATTAGGCGATCGCTGTTGTATGGGCCTATGGTTGGTATATGGCAAAGGACTCCATTTGTGGAAATGGCTGCACAGATTGTAATGTTGGCACCCCTCTGTCCTGGCACGGTTACTGTCGCCCTGTGACCAATGATATTACGGCCACGTCTCCTAACTTTGGAGAGATTGAATCCCGCCTCATCCACATAGATGAACACATGATGTGTTGTGTCTGCTTCCAGATCCATTACTCTCTACATTCAAAAAGAAATTCAGAGTAAATTACAACATATACAGAAGGTGCTGTTTTCTACAGTAATTGAATGTTATGCAGCAAGGCAAATCCTTTGCAGTGACAGATCCGTACCTGTACATACTGTGCACAGATCCTTACCTGTACATACTGTGCACAGATCCGTACCTGTACATATTGTGCACAGATCCGTACCTGTACATACTGTGCGCAGATCCGTACCTGTACATACTGTGCGCAGATCCGTACCTGTACATACTGTGCGCAGATGCGTACCTGTACATACTGTGCGCAGATCCATACCTGTACATACTGTGCACAGATCCGTACCTGTACATACTGTGCGCAGATCCGTACCTGTACATACTGTGCGCAGATCCGTACCTGTACATACTGTGCGCAGAACCGTACCTGTACATACTGTGCGCAGATCCGTACCTGTACATACTGTGCTCAGAACCGTACCTGTACATACTGTGCACAGATCCGTACCTGTACATACTGTGCTCAGAACCGTACCTGTACATACTGTGCGCAGAACCGTACCTGTACATACTGTGCACGCGCTGCCTTCACATTGTCGCTATTCCTTTGGAATGGTACCTTGTATAGCTGCTTTGTTGCCACCAGATTGCGTTTGTTGCAACACTGACACTGTTCACATTGACAAATGTCCCCTGGTCAGCTAAGACCGCTGCCTTGATCTCCCGCAACCTGAGGGCATTGTTAGCAACCACCATGTCCACAATAGCAGCCTCCTGTTCTGCAGTGAACATTCTCCCCCTGCCACCAGTGTGGGCCAGTGTGTTGATTCTGTGAAAATAGTGCAATGGGCTGTAAATACTGTAAATATACAGTAATCAGATTTGTACTGTATATTTTGAAAGTCAGTTACTCTATTGTAAATGGCTTTAGTGAAACTACAGTACTGCATTGTATTGTGGCAACACACTTTACAAAAGTATAGAAATGGTTGTTGCCAAGAGTGCAAATACAGTGATACACAGTACAGTAAATTGACTGTAAAGGCCGGCAAAGTGACTTACCTATAGTCATTGCGGAACGTACGAACAACTGATGCCACAGTATGACGGCTCAGGTTTGGCTGAAACCTTTGGCCAGCCTCTCTCATGGAGAGGCCATGATTGACTACGTGATCAATGATTGTTGCCCTAATTTCATTAGAGCATCTTACACGAACGCCACGTCCCCTGACAGGGGCCCCTCTACCACTACCTCTACCACGACCTCTTCCTTGTCCTCGTCCTAGTCCTCGCTGAGGTTGTTGGTGGCGGCCTCCTCGATCCATGCTTGGTATCAACTTCAATCTATTGACCTCTTTTATAGGTTGAGAACTAATTGATGAATTGTGCACAGAGAGTTCACACAGGTGCTGACGATATTTAGAATCGAGAGAGCAGTTTCGGTAGGCTGCTACTAAGTGTCTGCAATGTGTTGACATGGTTATTCAATTAGGTTTTGTGTCTCTCTCTGAGAAGTGTGTTAACTGTTTTGAAAAGTGTGTTAAAACTCAAAGAAAATTGTGTGAAAGCAATGAGAAATAGTTAACCCATTCGCCAGAGAAGACTCTTGCTGTGCAAAGAAGGTGTGAGCATTAGATTAAGTTGACCCATGATTCGCTAAATGTGTGTAAGCAATCAAGAAAAACTGTAATGCACCACTGCAGCTGCATCTAGCTCAAGAACTCTCTGAAACAGACACCATGACAATATCAGAAATAGACCTAGAGTGGTCAATACAGTATTGTGAAACACTGTAAAAAAACATTGCATTACAATATAATAATGTGTCAGTGTTGATAGGACGCAATCAGTTGTGGGAATGTATAAGACTTACTTGCACATAGTCCTAGCGTAATTCTTTGACTCTTTGGGCTCTATTTTCAAACCGGCGCAAACCAGTGCAAGGGGACGGTATAGTCAAACGCAAGCTTGTTGACAGCATCAACGTGTTAAAACTGGCGCTATGGCGTTTCTCAGCAATACCGCTAGGATCAACAAATTCTCAACATAACATCCTTTCGCTTGCGCTGCAGTGGGATGGGTGGCGCTGTCTGGGCGTGTTCTAAAATACTTTTGGCGCAGTGACAATTTGAACCAACGAAAACCCATTGCGTTATGATCAGCTGGAACCACCTCTTAGCGGCAACGCAATAGACTCTGGCAATTTGGCAACTTATTAGTCATGTAGTTCTATGTAGTGTCTATAGGTGATGCCAACATTACACTTCCATTTAATGAACAAATAGCCTATAATTATTATTATTAATTAATTTTAATTTAAACTACTAGAATAAAACAGGACAGCTTACAAGAAACGTGCGATCATGTAGGCCAATAGCCTATAATATATAAATTACACATTGGCACAGTTGAATCATAAGCCTACCACTACACAATACACAGAAAGGATATACTTTCAGCGGGTGTCCTTCCTCAACTATACGGACAATGAATGCAGTAAAAAGTCAAAACTCGCATTTTTTCTCAAGTGTGGGTTCCCTGGGGTGCTTGGTGCTATCGACTACACGCACATACAAATCCGCGCACCACCCGAGCATGCAATAGTTTTCGTCAATCGCAAAGGAACACATTCCATCAATGTCCAGGTGACATGCGATGCCGGCTGCAAAGTCACACATATATTTGCCAATTACCCAGGTTCAGCCCACAACTCCTTCATTTTGGCATTCCTGGAGCCTTCGAAGGGAACGTGGATGGGTGCTTATTGGCAGGGGCGCCCGCAGGATTTCTTCCCGGGGTACGCAACAGAGGAGGCCAAGCCATAGGCTACGTGAAAACAAAGCCACTACTTAGGACTAACGTTACAACATAATTTACCGATATATTTTGCACTCATAGGGTCGCATATTACAACAAGTTCTAATGTAGGAGTAGGCCCAGCCTACGTTAAAGTCAGGTCTTTCATCAGCAAAACCGGAGAGACTTACTTCACAATAGAATGGAAATGTTGCACGCAAAAAGATGTTACGTGACTTACAGTAGCCTGATCTTTCATCAGGAAAACCGGAGACCTCACAATAGAATGGAAATGTTGCGCGCAACAAGCTGTTACGCGACTTACAGCACAGTTAATGTGAACACAATGAAAACACTTCTGACAAGTCAATGTAACTATCGAACATGCTCAACAAAATGTATTCACTGCTTAAATTTCTAATAAAATATTATCACTGAATGCTCGCCAATTGTGTGTGTGTGTGAGAGAGAGAGAGAGAGAGAGAGAGAGAGAGAGAGAGAAAACACGCCACTGCAAATAAAAGAACATGTTGCCTCAATCACTGCATAAAAATAAATAGCATCTTACCCTTAAGCCCTATTCGGACGGGATAAGTTTTACAGGGGGAGGTGGGGTAATGTAATAATTACTGGAAGAGCTCCGCTATTCCGCATATTCATGCCTATAACTTTTACGGACTGCGCGCTCCCGCACCAGTAAAGATTCCGGAGTCCTTAACCTACTGTTAAATGTCCTGTAAAAATTACCCCAGGTTAAAGCTATCCCGTGCGAATTGACATGTCCGGTAAAATTCTGTTATTTCCTGTGATAAATTAGTTTTCCCCAGTCTTTTCTACTGGTTTTTCACGTAAGCACTCGAGGACGCCTTTGGTTGTGCTCTCTTCGGTCCAACTATTGACCGACCTCTAAATGAATGTAACGTTACATTAAATAAGAAGACAGAGAGCAAAAAAAAAAAAAAAAAAAACTGGCTAAAAGGTAGGCTACAGTGGGGCAAAGCTTGTGGCCATTTTAGGTAAGCTATTGTAGCTTAGCTATAGCCTTACATACGTACATGTTATGGCCTAACACTGTTTCTTTTCAAGCTAACGTTAATAAAGAGGTGTACCGTGTAATTGCAGGATTCCTCACGCTTTTTGTGGACATGTTT